>JAQHUG010000233.1:1507106-1523228 GCA_028555095.1 Dicrostonyx torquatus | reverse complement strand
GAGAGAGAGAGAGAGAGAGAGAGAGAGAGAGAGAGAATCAATAAATGAGATGTAAAAGCCAATCCTTTTTTTCTTTTTTTTAAAATTTATTTATTTATTATGTATACAATGTTCTGTCTACATGTATGCCTGCCCGCCAGAAGTGGGCATCAGATCTCATAGATGGTTGTGAGCCATCATGTGGTTGCTGGGAATTGAACTCAGGACCTCTGGAAGAGCAGCCAGTGCTCTTAATATCTGAGCCATCTCTCCAGCCCCTAAAAGCCAATCTTTTAACAGATACCAAGGAAGTTTACAAAATCACTGGGGTTTGCTTTGAGACCTGTATCCCCAAAGGCATAAACATTATAGAATAAATACATAAAGTGTGAGATGCATATGACCTACTAAATTAAATTAAAAGGACATAAATCCATAAGAAGGCATGAGATTGAAGAAATAAAAGTTTCCCAACAAAGAATACGATTATATGTAATCAATGCTGAATTCTTGCAACAAAGTACTTGCAATTAAGATTCTACAATTACACTAAAAGTGCCACACCATCAGGAATGCAGGGGTGATTCGCCATGCACAAAGCGATAATTGTAGCTCAACATGTAAGTAGATTCAGAGACAGGTACCACACAATCATTTCAGTAGTGTCGGAGAATGCATTGAACAATGGGGCAAGAGAAAATTTCATCTCTGGGTCCTCTGTTTATTCCAACTCATGTAGTGTCTTCTGTGTATTGGGTTTGTTACTGTGAAACTATAGTATAACTTGAAAGCAGATACTGTAGCATTTGGTATTTCTTTCTCTGTTAATGGTGTTTATGGTTGTTAGGCATCTTTGCTGCTTCCATATAAATTTAAAAGTTTTTATAATTCTGCCAGCAATGGTATTGGAATTTTGAAGGGGATTTCTTTGAATCTGTTTTTAGATGACATATCCATTTTCTCAATATGAATTTGACCTAACTATCAGGTCAAATTCTATTGATCAGGAGGCCTGTCAGCCTTCTGACTGCTACTTCTTTCCTGTCAGTCTTCATTTGGGGTTTTTATCCTTGTGATTAGGTTAACATCTGGATGTTACTTTTTACTGTATTGTGAATGGTTGGTTCATTTCCTGATTCATTTATTTAGAAGTTTATTATTAACATATAGAGAAGTCTTTCATGTGTTGCTTTTGTATCCCACTACTTTGTTTAAAGAATTTCTCATCCAGGCCTTTAAAAATATAGGATCATATATATCATCTGCAAATAGGCAAAACCTGAATTTGTCCTCTCCTATTTATATGCTAAAACTGCTGGTGGAGAACATAGAGAAAATAGTTCAAGATATAATTAGACAGGGCTTTGCATAGAAGGGCTAGTGATGGCAACCAGGGCAAAGAGGAGCAAAGTGAAAGTCTCCAATAGCCCAGGAATAATTTTAAGTATTGACAAGTAGGATTGTATAAATTAAACATCTTCTGCAGAGCAGAAATGGTCAGAAAAGTAAGAAAAAGCCTGCAGATCCCGGGAGAAACATTTTTAACTGTATATCTGACAGTGGATTAAATCCAGAGTATACAAAATACTCAAAAACTTAAGCACACATTCCAAAAGAGGCTGTTAACTTTTAAGTCTGTGGCATTGGAGGAGATTGGGGGAGACTAACTGGGTAACTGGGAGGTGCTGGAAGGAAAAAAGGTAGATGGGAAGTGAGATATAATTCTCTTTCAGTTAAAAGCATTAAAAATAATTTTGAAAGGCAGAAATTACCATCTGAGGGTTAATGAAAAACCCAGAGATTATCATGTAAAACAATAAAAAAGACTTACAAGGACAGATGTTGCATGATTTCTCTGAATTGTAAAGGTTATGAATACATAAATATGGAAGAGGAATTGTGGATTTCAACAAGAGTGGAGAAGAAGGGCAGTGATGGTAACCAAGGCAAAAAGGAGCAAAGTGAAAGTACACATGCATAAAACTGGTGTCATAAAACCCATTGTTTTGTACACTAACAGAAAAGGAGGGTTCTGAATTGTGTGTAATTGCAGGTCATGGACTACAGCTACAACTCCTTTTGATACGAGGCACTTCATCTTTTTCTAGATGAGTAACCCTATGCCTTCAAGCCCTGAATTTATTATCCTTCAAATTGAACTATCCTATAAAGAATACATTGTTTTCTCTTTATTTCTGTGCATGTTTCTGTAGCCACATTCTGGGGAGAGACAAGAGAAGCTTGTGTATGTTTTTTAAGTGTCTGGTTCTCTGAATTGAATTTGGGGTGTTGGTTTTATTTTCCAATGTTTATAAGCAATGCTAGAATAACTTGATATCACAGTTTTCCCAGTCATTAAATGATGAGTGAATGGATGTGTAGTGGGGTGGATGGATGGATAGATGGATGGATGGATGGATGGATGGATGGATGGATGGGTGGGTGGATGGTGGGGTGGTTGGATGGATGGATAGATGGATGAATGGGTGGGTGGGTGATGAGGTGGTTGGGTGGTTGATTGAATGGATGGAAGGAAGGACGGGCAGACAGGCAGACAGATGGATAGATGGTGGGGTGGTTGGATTTCGGAATGATGGATGGGTAGGTGGATGGTGGGATGGATGGATGGATGGATGGATGGATGGATGGATGGATGGGATGAATGGATAGTGGGGTGGTTGGATAGATGGATGGATGGGTGGACTAGGGTCTTCTTTGAAGTCATTCAGAGCATCTCACTAAACTCTCATTTCTTAATTTGGTATGTTAATATGATGATAAGGGAATGACTAATTTCTTTAAATGTCAGTCTGTTCGGCAAATTTCAGTTGTTCTGTTTTTCTCTACTGAGAGCAAGGTAGATTCAAATGTTCAGATGATTAAGAAGAAGAAAATATAACCTAAAACTTACCATTTTTAGTTTTCAAATAATCTTCTGTGGGAGTAATGGTGTTGGCAACTAAAAAGAAAAAAGCAAACATCAGTCAACTATCTATGGCTATTACTTTACAGTATTTGTGTGTGTGAATATATTCATATACCTATTTGTACACATTTGCATATTAAATATAATGTCAACAGAAAGGCAAACATTAAAATATGAGCCCTGCAATCCCAAAACCATTAGTTACATTGCATGTAATTTGGTAGGTGACATTCATCTAACTAAGATGTTTCTACATGTGAACTCATTGAAGTTCACAAAGACTGCACCGTTATCATAATCTCAATATAATGCCTAACACTTCCCTCCCAGACCCACTTTTCTTTTGTACTCATAGGTCCTAGAACAGCTTCTGCTTCAAAAGAGAAGATGTACAAATTTATGATCAATGGAAAAATAAGCAAAATATTGGCTGACATGTGGGTCTGCATATACTTGGCTTGACATGTCACACTGTGGAAAAAATCAAGCCTGGTCTATCCAGTGAATTCCAGGCCAGCCATAACCACATAGTAGGATCCTGTTGGAAAAAAATAAAAGAAAAAAGATAAAGAAAAACTGGCTAAGATTTCAATTCTTTTTACTATAATATCTGATGTTCCCAATGCAGTTAATTTCTGGGATGAACAGATAATCCAAGTTATATTCCTAGTTTCCTATGTGAAACTTGGGATGAGATAGGGGCACCTATGAGTTTTTTAAAAGCAAAAACAATGTGCTTGATTATTTTAAATAGTATTGGAGAAGCACACCTATTCTTTGAGCTTATTTTACTGCTAAATGTGTTCTCATAGGTGTGAATATCTTTTTACTGTGAAATGTTACTGAAGAACAAGTTCTGCGTGCATTAAAATGGATTTGGGTAAAAACATAAATATAGTCATGTTTGCTTTCTGTCTTCAAGATCTGCCTTAATGGCTCTAAAAATCTATTTTTTATCCTTTTAGTGATTTTATTATCTAAAAGATAAATAAAATCTCTACCAGCATGAACTGATTGAGGTATGAAAGAATAAATAGGATTACTAGGAACATAATCTATGAGTTTCTAAACTCCTTCAGACTAAGGTAATTGCAATCTTAGCAATTAGCTTCATGCCCTTTAATAATCATGTCACTAAGTTCTTTTATCAAGACAAACTATACAAAACATCTTCCCAGAGATAGCATTAGAAGTTCTTTGTTACCAGAAATGCCTTGATTGCTTTTCTGCATGAGACACACACGGCAAACAATTTTTTTTGGAGTCCATTGTAAGTAAATTATAATAACTGGATTCCCTTCTCTGCATGTACTCATCACCAATGGTTTTACCCTTATTTATTTTTCCTTGACCACTAGAAAAGTCATAACATAATTAAATTAATAGGATGTTTATGTTAACTTTCAGTTATGTATATTTGTCTTGTCTTTATCTCTTTAAGATGGAAGTTGAACATGGGGACTCTCTTGTAATGATTTGCTATGCTGTGGCAAACATCAACTTCCTTCATTGCCATTAATTTGTTTTCTCTTCAGCAAGACCCTAGGTAAAGGTGGGCATCGTTACAGACTTCACTGAAACAAAGTATTTCAGAGGATGAAGACTTACTGAGGACATCTGATGAGTGAATGGCAAAGATGTTCCCATGTTTTGTCCTTTGCGTATTTCTCCACTAGATCAAAAGGGTTTGTTAACCACATGGGAAAAATAAAAGGATTCTGTTTCTCTGTCACTCCTTAGGCATGCTTTCAAGACTCAGGATAAGAACACACCACATAGAGAGCTAGCTACTGGCCCACTACCTGTCTTTGCCCACTCAGCTTTCTGCCTAGCTGTGTCTAGGCCATGGCTCCTGAATAATACATTGTTCTAAATGATGAGAAACAGTGTACAAGCTCTTCGCTGAAGCCACTGGGTCATTAACTCATCCTATTCATCCATATCTCACTCCAATGTGAGTTACAAATGGCAAGAGAACAACTCACCACGGAAAGCAGAAACATGTTGCATATGTTAGCCTCATCCACACTTAAATTAGGAATGCTATGAACAGTGACATGTAAAGCAAAAATCAGAATGCTCAAGGCTGTCATAAATCTTCAATGGCCAAATAGTCCTACTTTTTTATTGAATATAAACTTTTTATATGAGCACTATCTTGTCAGTTAAAAGCTAAATGAACTTAAAGACAAAATTTCGTGCATTTACATGGAATTTGGAAGTTTTGTTTATTTTACATGGTAGAACATTTCTGAAAGGCGTGTATTGTTCTTGTGTCTGAATCAAGTACAGACAGCAAGAGTGGAAATGGAATTTCAATATTTCATGCACTGAGCTGCTAGATGCCTTCAGGTATGTTGTTTAATTTAATTCATGCAGCAATTCTAAAAAAATAAGATATGATCTTCATATTTTACATAGTATAACTGAGGCTGAGTAAAGGCAAACCTTTTGCTATTTTTTCCTATAACATTCTCTGAGACATACATGGTTCTGTGTTTATAATATATGTAGTAAGATTTAAGAAAGATTAATTTTTATCAATATATATTATAACAATAGGATCATTCCCTTTTACATATATTTTCTGGAAACACATTTACATTAATGTATACATACCTTTATCTATGGGAGGAAACAGAATCTCTTGATCAACTCCTCTCTGATTGTTTTCATGCTTGACTATGTATCCATACTCCTTATCCATTGAATCTTCAGCCACAGTCAGCCAACTTAACTTCATGTAGGTATCTTTAGTCTTCATGGTATTTCCCTCTTGAGATTCCAGAACCTTATCGCCACCCTTTTCTCTCCAATATACACTTATAACATCAGGGAAGAATTTCTCGAGAAGACAAAGGTATGTCCCAGCCTTATGGAGATTTATTTCAGCAACAGAAGGGAGAAAAATGGTAGGCTTGGGGGAAATGTCTGAATCGAAACGTTTGCCTATAGGAAAATATAAAATATAAAAAGAGAATTACTAGGGAGATTCAACTGTTACATGGATTTGGCAAAATCTGGTACACTGTGGTAGGCAGACAAATTATGACTGAGTTAGCACCCACTGTAGACTTTCACCCTTCATGGGTTGCCGAGATTTACTATTGCCCTCATTTTAGAGATACGTGATTAGTAGAGGTTTTTGTGTCCCTTCCAGAAGTCAGTTGTTGACTGTAGGAGCCTAATTGAAATCTGTCTTTTGTTGCTCCACAAGCCAGCATGGATTATTTGCTACATCTCCTGTGTTTTGTCAGATTAGATCACATTTTCAAGATGGATGAAGGAGTATTGAGAATAACTATATGATGTCTCTGAGGACTGGGACCTACACTCCCTAAGGGCTAGGCTAGTCTTCCCTCACCTTGTCTCTTAGACTGTCTGGCTAAACCACTCTCCCACGCATTAGCAATTCAATTAGCCCGCCCTCTACTTAGAGGACTCTCAGATGTGCTTCTTTTGTATGATCTCACATATAAGATGTTGCAAGGCAAGTTGCCTGTCTTAGCGGCTGTTTCCTCCATTGTACAATGTCATGCACTGAGTCGATCCTTTGCCTGTGCCTGTGGATCTCTGCCCAATTCTGCAGTTATTACTCTTTCTCTGTCATCCCACAGCATCTCATTTCCACATCTAAACCACTCTAGGCTTGAGAGCTGGACTGTTTTTAAACTTTTCCTTCCAAATGATTGACAGTGTCTAGAACCAGGAGGGGGGATCTACAACCTCTTTAAACAATCTTACAGAATTACACACTTACATGTTTTTTTGGCTTTAGAAATAACTTTACCTTTTTGTTTCATTTAAAGTTGAAGCAATACTAAGATAAAATAGAAATATGTTTCTCAAATGTGTCTGAATATAAATTTATCTGATTTAAGAGACACTTGATCCATCTCTGACATCCAAATTTAAACTCTATGCTTCTCCTAGAATTTGTCAGTTCTATGTGGTTTGCCATCTACTTGTCCAAATAAGCTTTCACTAATAGTCACATACGTTTGATTGTTACATGTAGGCATTGCATAGTTTGTGTATGAGCATTTTATAGTTCACACATACATAAAGCTAAATCCTATTATGTTATTTGTACAGTGTTCATGTTCTCCTTTAATAAAATTGTTTGTATCAAAACTTCTTGGTACTCCTACTATTTTCTGCTTTGGTTGTCTTTTTCCTTCCCTCTAACCCTAGAAAGAGTAAAATCACTGACAAGTGTTGTTCTTGAGCTGAAGATCTTCTGCTAAAAACTCCACAGTGACTCAACACAGACAAAACAACTTTAGAGTTCCTGATTCTCGAGCTTCAGTTGGCAGCATGTGTATGACAGATTGCGTCTCTGAACAAATACCAGCTCTTTATCCTAAAACAATTTCATTAGTGTGAATCAGTTTAACTGTGGAATTTGTGTGCTATGATTGCTCAGCATGACATTTTGCTTGCATTGGACCAAGCCTTGCACTTGCTCTTGGGAGTTATGCATTTAGGGATCTCAGATCCATGGCGAATATGAGCAAAAATGAAGTCCTCTGTCCTCTTTGCATTCTGCTCTGCTCTGACTTTGATGGAATTCCCAAGGTTATAATCTCAGCAAAAGTACCTTTCACACACCAGCTTCAGGGGGATCATCTGTCTTAGCTTCATGTGAAAGGCAACCAAAAGAGCCCTGCCTGGCTGCAACTGAGTGTGTGTCGTACATGAAAACACTTCACTTCTGCTATCCAGAAGAGCTTTTCTTCCCCAAGTTTGCAACATGGTACATGAAAATCTTATCATTTCCCAGAAAGAACAGCTGCAAATGGATTTCAGCCAGCTCATTCCAAAGTGCAGCCTGAAATTCCTGACTTAGTCTCAGCGCCGGTAGACTAGAGGGACAGCAGATGGCCAGGCTGTGTGGCCATCGCAGGTCCACCGTATCAAATCCTATCTTCTGCGAGTCCCCAAAATACACGGCTCTAACTGTAAAGGTTCCCAGCACTGATGTGGTGACAGTGTCATATTCATTTAACATGTCTCTCATTGAATGGAGGGCAGTGTCTGCTCTGGGCTTTGCTTTCCTTCGGAAGGTCTTGTGCACTAAAATCCTTTCTGAAATTTATCATGGATTTCAAAATATGATTTGTTTCTTTTTATCAAATAATGAAAACTGTTTTTTACTGTATTTTCTTTTATCTTTAAGCATAAAATTTTAATGTTTCTTGCTAGGTAACCACAACTGCTTCTCCTTTTTGTTTCCCCTTTTGATCTCCTGTTGTTTCTTAGCTGAGTGACTCCTTGTGGATATTGTTTAAGTTCTTCTTTAACGGATTTTGGAAATAAATAAGTTCTTAGCCTAGCATGTACTTATACTTTTTAAATATGTATTTACTTTTGACAAACCAGTAATAGTATTCATGTATTTGAACATTTAGTACATAGATAAAGTACATAGATAATAAATAATACCCTTAGGCATTTGATATTCAGATGAATTGAACAATTGGCATCTAGATGAATTATAACATTATTTCTTACTAGGATCTAATTCCAACTGATAAAGGCTTGTATTATTTCACAGGTAAATTCACATTTACCTGCAAGATCCTGACATGCTAGGTAAGAATTCTACAACTGAGCTGCTATTCCCAACACCAAGATATGAATTATTAATGATGACCTCACAAGCTAGTCTTTGCTTGAAAAAGCTCCTTTGAGTGAAAGATTTCTTGATGTTTTCAGAGCCCTGAATTTTAATTCTGCAATATACATCAAAATATGCTAACTTCTGTTCATTTCCATAGTTGTCTCATCATGAGAGCCATACAACTCTAGGTTGTGCAACTAAGGAGTCCATTTCATATAACTTACCTCTTTTAACATCTTCAATATTTCCATAAAATTTGATGCCAATACAGAAGTAAAAATGAGTCATGTCACACTGTCTAGTCACATTATAGAAATAACCCAAGAAACACCTTAGTCATTTAGTGAACACATATTCAGAATGATCTCCATTATCTTTTGTAGAGAAAGAGGATAAATTTGGCTTCACAACAGAAGCATTTCATTCATGTGATGTAATCATACAAATAGTGAATGTTTAGAACCAAGTGCCAATGAAAGTATCCATGTAAAAAGTCAAGCCACAGAGCAGAAAATATGAGTTTGAGGCCAGCCTGGTCTAGAAGAGCTAATTTCCAGGATAGGCTCCAAAGCTACAGAGAAACCCTGTATTTCAAAAAAAAATACACAAAAACAAAACAAAACAAAAACACAACGCTTGAGACATTGGAATACACAATATTTGCCTCCATTGTGTGCTCTGAAACTAGAAAGAAATCATGCATCTGGGCCCTAGTGTTTCCTCTGTGAGATAACCATCTCTGTAATAATGTAGAATAATGGCCGAAGGTGCACACAATCCTTCACACAATGTCTAGCTTTCAAAATTTTTTCTAATGTATTTCTCTCTTTAATGGAATGATTTGTGGCCGTATCCTCTAATTTTTCTTGGTCCGCACTTCAAGTATCACTCATCCAGAAATGCTTAGTCCCACAAGTGCTTTTGGATTTGAAAGGCTTTTCCTAAATTTAGATTTTTTTTTTTTTATTTTTTTATTTTTTAGGTTTTTCGAGACAGGGTTTCTCTGTAGCTTTGGAGCCTGTCCTGGAACTAGCTCTTATAGATCAGGCTGGTCTCAAACTCACAGAGATCCGCCTGCCTCTGCCTCCCAAGTGCTCGGATTAAAGGTGTGTGCCACCACCGCCTGCCTAAATTTAGATTTTTAAAAGCAATAACTACTACACAAATTAAGAGTGGAAAGGATTCTGGGAACCCAGGGTTGCCTGACTTTCTGGAAGCCACAGTCCAAGGTCTTGTGAGGCCTAATCACACCGCCTAACACTAGGGGCAGGGAACTCTGTAATGGAGAGTTTATGTCACGCCTAGCCTTTCTATCTCTAACATTCTGAACAAAAACTGTTCATCAGCTGAGAGCATAGATGACCCAATGCAGATGCAGAGCCTTGAAGAGTCTTTGCATGGACCTGGGACTCAAATGCCTTGTGGAACACACACATTTCTTTAAATCGAGCCTTTCGTCGGCAGCATCCAAGTGTCTTAGTGCCATAAATTCTGTCTGTTCTCGCAATACCCTAAGGTGTCAGGTAAAAGAGAGGGATGCATTGACCTCCTTAGGTATGTAATCATAATCACGAATCAAAATCTTTCAGTTTTCTGAAGGAAGAAACATATTATAATTCCCCAAATACATAGAGGAGAAATTAATAAAGTTCTACTTTGAGGAGTACAACTTAAAAGACCTTCTGCAGAAAAGTAGCTTCATGTGGAAGTAATATTAGTGAACAGTCTTCACAGAATTCTAACTTCTACCCATGTGTATGCATTTTAAATACAGGATTGCAGTTTGCTGACCAGCAGAGAAGGAAGAAATTGCTTACAAAGTAGCTTTATTTCTATTTCCAATAATTCATAACTGGGAAGCTGTGGCTGGATACATTTGATCCATTGTTTTTCAATTTCTAAAAATGAGAAAAATCTCATTGGTTATTCACTACTAAGTTAGCAGTAAAACAACTTCCTTACCTGAGGGAATTACTACGAGCTTTGTCCCTTTGGAAAATTTCTTGATCCATGTTGAGCTGTCACATTGCTCAGACCTTCTACAAAAACATGAGCCCTCTCTGGAGCTGCAGGACGATGAGCCACTTAGAAACTCTGTCTTACAAAGTTGACCTGGATTCCTTTGGAAAGTTTTGTGTTATCCAGGAGTTTGTAAGTTTCTGTGTGAACTGACTTCACAAACTGTTCTCTCTTCTGAGGCAACAGTTACTGGAAAGCACCAACAAAGAATGGGAAGGCTAAAAGCAGAAGGAGGCTGGGCCATGCCACAAACCAACAGCTTTCCTATGTTAGCAGGAAACATTCTGAGAATTAACTCCCAGATGCTTAATATTGCTGAAACTGCTAAGATAATTCATCAAATATGCCTCTATTCTCAGAAATACCAAGGCTATGCCTTCAGTAGTTTGGGGGATTCTTAAGGGAGAAAGCTCTCCAGCCATGGCAATGGAAATGTAGCATCCGAGGATGGTGAAGCAAGCCATTCATGCTCTAGGAAGTCACATGATCTCTTGCCAACATGATTGATTATCAGGGTGGTGGCAACTAAGGAATGGTTTCTTTGATGATTTCTTGTTCTCCCTCATATAAGAAAGTAAAACCATACATTTCTATCTTCCATGAAATTATAAATCCCTTATTTACACTAGAAAGTGGACATTAAGGGCTGGAGAGATGGCTCAGAGGTTAAGAGCATTGCCTGCTCTTCCAAAGGTCCTGAGTTCAATTCCCGGCAACCACATGGTGGCTCACAACCATCTGTAATGAGGTCTGGTGCCCTCTTCTGGCCTGCAGACATTACACACAGACAGAATATTGTACACATAATAAATAAATATTTTTTAAAAAAGAAAGTGGACATTAATATGCAGTGTTCTGAAATTCTGGGGGAGGGACCCTGAAGGCAGTTCTGTCATCTCCTGAAACTCACCTCTGGAGGAGAGGAATGGCCAGACACCCCTGAAGCACAGGAGAAGCTCCTAAAAGGCTTACCCGGCTACCATGTCATCCCCAGATCCAGCAGCCCAGGTTTAAGTTACATGAGCAGACATGAACTCTGTCCCTAAAGATGGAGGTTGGTGATCAGAACAACCATCCATGAACAGTCAGCTCACAGTCACCAATGCAGATGGGAGGACAAGACTGTAGAAGAAATTATGTCCTGATTATGGTATTAAATGTAAATGTTTAAAATTTTAGTTTTACATATGTATTTTGCCTGCATATATGTTTTGTATAGCATGTGCATGCTCAGTGCCAATAGAAACCAGAAGAGGGCATGAACTAGAGTTACAGGCAGTTGTGGGCCTTTGTGAGTGCTGGGAGCCAAACCCAGGACCTCTGCTAGAACTGAAAGCACTGTTGGTGGTGTGCCACTACTCCAGGCCTCAGTTGGCATTTGAGACAAAACAATAGTTTGTAGATTGAGTTCACATCAGTTAATCTTCCAGAAAATGTTGGGATATTTTAATGACCTCAGGTTCCTAACTAGTTGGAGACTTTTATAAGAAAAACAAGCAAGCTGCTTCTCTGTCTATCTGTTTATCTATCTGTCTATCTGTTTATCTATCTGTCTATCTGTTTATCTATCTATCTATCTAATCTATCTATTTATCTCTCTATCTCTCTATTTATCTATCTGTGTGTATTTATGTACATATATTCATATATATATATATATCATGCATATATATATATGCATGTGTAAGAGAGAAAAGTCATCTACTTTCATAGACTGGTATCATTTTGATTTCATAGATGCCATCACAATCCAATAACAATTCTTCATTCAGACTCTCCAGGTGATTCTGAGTTGTGTCAAGTTGAGAATTAAAGCTAATCAAAATTTTGCTAAAAGAACTTTAACTCAGAAATGATCATAAGAGAGGTAGGAAAAGGCACTGAGACTGAATTACAAGTGCAGCCACCTTTGTAGGTCACTAGCTCCTCTCTGGCTTAGCTTCCTCATTTGCAGTGACAATTTTGAGTTAAATGAGTCCCAAGGATCCACCCAGTCCCAACACCTGTGAACCTATAAAGGAGAACACTGAGGGTCCTCAGTGGTTTGGGAACCATGAGTGCAGCTGAGGAGCAAGGAGAAAGTTTTCTTACAGGTTCCATCAGATGATGAGACACCGTGAGATCCCAGCAGTCATAGTAGTATGTGGCTTCATCTACTGTGATAACATTTTGCTTATCAGGTAAAGAGTACTGTCGCTCTTCTCATCTGTTTCCAAGCGGGAGTTGGGCTTGTCTTGCTTGTAAGTCTTGACTGAGCCATAGAAGATTCGTTTCAGGGTCCCCTTCCTTTCAGCGGGTACCAGTGCACAATGGTGTTCTGGATGGGGAACCCAGATAGCTTGTAACTTATGTGCACCATTTTGTTTGGGCTTTGGGCAAAGGACAGCTGATCCTCAGATATTCTTAGTTTGGAGTCTCTGTCTGAAAAGTGAGAAAAGAAATGAGAGATGCTTAAATCATTTTTATCCACAGTTGGCTCCAAATACAAAATTAATAAATGGAAAAAGGGAACAATCAACTTACAAACCCAAGCCAAAGATAGAAGGAAAAGCTCAGAGAGTTGGCATTTCCAGTGTTAGTTGCAATGGACACCAGAGACAATGAATAGGACCTTAGCTACGGTAGATTAAGGTAGAACCCTAGCTCTTGGAGAATGGACAGAGGGCATGGATAAGACATGATGATTCAGAGCTGTGTTGCAGTCATTTTATTATGTTCCAAATGCAACATAATAAACGGTACTATTAAATATCAGAAGACCTCATTGTTATACCTATGTTTAAATAACAGAGTCATTTTCCCCTGGTAGTGGCAGTTGCCCCCCGACCTCCCACCTCTTGCCCATTGCATGTTTCAAACACAATTCTCCTTGACATCATTTTAACAAACTAATGTTTGTATTTTTCCATATTGTTTGAAGAGATATGATTATAACAATCATATAGGAACAGCTGCCTTATTATGAACAGTAGAGAATGAGATGAAAATTCCACAACCATAAAAGACAATTTCAGAGCTTTGTGAATAGCAAGCAGCCTCCATAGATCCAGTATTTCCCCAGAGTCTTAAGCTCGATTCCAGTTATTCTAACACCCGTATGGTGATAGATTACACACAGTGCTGTGAATGAATACCTTCTGTTTTTATCCTGTTCTTAGTTATTTCTTTTTCAGATAAAACCTACAGAGCATAAAAATGGAAATATGTTTATCAAGATGTACTGAAGAATTGTTTTACAAACTCAGTTTAAAAACTGATTTCTCCCACTTATAAAGTTATTTTGAGAAAGTTAAATTTGAGGAATTAACAGAGCTAGAGAGGATGAAGGGAATGAAGATAGGAGAGAGGTAGGAAAGGAGAAAGAGAGGTAGACGAAAGATGTTGCAGGTGATTCAGATAATACAAAAATAGATGTTAGATACACATAGGTAAATGGCAGGTGATAGATACATTCATTATGGATGATAGATAGATAGATGATAGATAATAAAGATTGATAATAGGTAGGTGATAGATAATAGATTGTTGTAATTAGGGGGAGAGGTGTGGGTTGTATTCCCAGCACCCAGCTCTGAGCCCCCAGCCGCTGGCCCGCTCAGCCGGTGGTTGCTTGCTTATGCCTGAAATAACCACATGAGAACTGTATTCATTTAAACTCTGCCTGGCCCATTATCTCCAGCCTTTTCTTGGCTAGCTCTCACATCTAAACTAACCCATTATAAAAGTATGTAAATCAACACGTGGTGGGTGTCTTACCGGAAAGGTCTAATCTGCATCCATCTGCGACGGGAGCCTCATGGCGACTGGCACACTTCCTTCTCTCTTCCCAGAACTTCCGTTCTGTCTACTCCACCCACCTAAGGACTGACCTATTTTACAAGCCAGGCAGAATCTTTATTTAACCAATCAAAGCACAGAAATACAGATGAACCCTCCTACTCCAATAGATGATAGATAAATATATAGATGATAAATACTGGATAGATAGCTAAATGATAGTTAAGAGATAAATAGACTTTAGATAGCTCCTGAGATCTACATTTGAAATTTCTCTTGGGCAACACTCTTCTATTAATATTGATGCTCACTCTACATTTCATCTGATACACTTCACACATCCATCCCAAATTTAGACTTCTGACTACCCAGCCAAAGAAATTTGCTTTAGACTTTGTTTTTCTGTTAAGTTTTCCCATTAAATGGACAACTTAAAGATGACATAACATGTCCTTGCACCATTTTAATGTACACTAAAAACAAACCTGGGTATTTTAGACAGCCCCATATATTTAGTTTTTTAAAAAATTACCTGCACTAATATGGTGCTAACAATTCAGAACATCAGTCTAATTCCTCAATTATTGAATGAGGGATTAGTACAGACATTACTAAACTTTATGTGTATTATTTGATGAGCTCTTTCAATAGTTCATTAAGTTTAACATTGTTTTGTTCTCCATTGAAAATTGGGAAAATTAATTAAAGATATTAATTTAACTAAAGTCACAAAATGTCAGGGAATGTGTATGTAACAAAGATTGAAATAGGGGAAAATAAAGATAAATTGAACATACCTGAGCCAACTCTTGTCATCTCAAGCCACATCATCATGTACAGAACTCTCCAGAAAAACTGCCCATTCCTCAGGTAGGACACTACACTACTCATCTCTGGTACTCCAACTCCCACCACCAGAAGACATTGCCTGATCCCCAGGTTCTAAGACAACACACCTGACAACTATGTCACCCCATTATATCCATGCCAACTCAAGCAGAACACCAACTAGTGAGGTCAGAGGTAGTGTACCTTCCAAATGTGCTGGCATCAGTACAGCTTTCATCCGAATGGAGTGCCTCCATTGCTGACATCCAGCATCATCTAACTGATATAAAATCAACAAAGCCAAGGGAATATCAAGCATAGATCTGAACACCCACTCACAGTGAAGGCAGGCCAGAAACTTACACCAAAAACTGAACCAGCAAATTACCTCTAGGTGTGCAAATCTAGTGTTAAAACATGATGGACCGGAAAAGCCGAGTCTGTGTCTCCTCCAAAATTACCAAATATGCAGTTCCCAGTGAGAACGATTTACACAAAACTCCAGAAAAATGTTTTTTAAATTCAAAACACATTCTGAAAATTCAGTTAGTAAGAATTAACTCTCAAATGGATACAAATACACCCTTGATAGGCCCACCTCAGTCACAAATCAAGACTTCTACAAGCAGGTTGCTCCCATACCACTCCATTGGACCCTGTAATCTACAAGTCCCACACCATCACCAAACTCACCCATCTCCCAAGTCCTCAGTGGCTCCCGAGACACAGACAGTGACTCTACCAATCAGTCCAAGACAGGATCCCTGAGAAGCAGATACCAAAAGCAAGAATTGGATGAAGAGGCAAAGACATTACCTGCATCAGCTGGAGTGAGATGGGCAGATGCCAATGCAAGAGTACATTCAACAACCTAAAGAGCAATATGGCACCACCAGAACCTCATACTTCAACAGGAAGACCTGAACATCATAACCCAGAAGAAGCAGAATAATATGACCTTAAAAAAAAG
>JAQHUG010000233.1:1485081-1501956 GCA_028555095.1 Dicrostonyx torquatus | reverse complement strand
ACCAGGCTGGTCTCGAACTCACAAAGATCCACCTGCCTCTGCCTCCCGAGTGCTGGGATTAAAGGCATGCGCCACCACCACCCGGCTCTGATCTGCATTTCTTAACTATACAATGCATTTTTAAATGAACTGCACAAACACAATACCTTAAACAAGAGCAGAAATACTTAAACCCAGTGTAATAAAACTGACCTTAAATTCATATCAATAGATCAACTATACCAATACGAAGTATTCATCTCTATATCATATATCCCTTTAAATGAAAACAAACATTTATAAGCAATAATTTTGGGAATTTGGGCATTGTTCTCTCCAAACTGCTTCCTGTAGTATGCTGCTCACACCCCATACAAGTTCCTCATATAGGACCTCCTGAAAGAGCCAGAGCATTCTGTGCCCCAGCACAAACCAGGAAGCCTTTTGTTAAAGGAGCAGTTGGCTCTGCTCAATGCCAGCAAACAGAGCCTATCTGAAAACACATAGTTACCAAGAAACTCTAGTTGACTCCCATTTTTGTGGGTCTAGGAGTGCTTTTTTAAAGTTTTTTAGGCTTTATGTGGATATACATTGCTGAACGTTGGGCGTCATTATGTAAATGACAGCTGAACCAAGCTCGTAAAAACTCATGAACTCTAGACCGACAGCTGTGGGGCCTCTATGGGACCGAACTAGACCCTCCATATGTGGGAGACAGTGGTGAAACTTGGACTATCTGTGACGCACCTGGCAATAGGACCAGAATCTATCCCTGGTGCATGAACTAGCTTATTTGAGCCCATTCCCTATGGTTGGATGCTATGCTCAACCTTAATGCAGGGGGTAGGGGCTTGGTCCTGCCCCAACTTACCATGCTTGTTAACTTCCCATGGGAGCCCTTTGCCTTTGTTAGGAATGGATAGATGGTGGACTTGGGGGAAGGTAGAAAGGGGAGGGAGGAGGTCAGGGGGAGAACCGTGAATGGAATATAAAATGAAATTAAAAAATAATTTAAATTATAAAAGAATAAACTCCTGACTTACACATGGTGGCACATGACTTTAATCTCAATACTTGTAAGGCAGAGGCAGGCAGATCCTTGTGAGTTCAAGGCCAGACTGGTCTACAAAGGAAGCTCCAGGACAACCAGAGCTACATAGAGAATTTTTAAAAAAGTTCTGGATGAATTCTAAGAGAATTCAAACAAATAGCTGAATAAAATAATGAAGACAAAGCCAGGCAGTGGTGGTGCACTTCTCTAATCCCAGCACTCGGGAGGCAGAGGCAGGCAGATCTCTGTGAGTTCGAGGCCAGCATGGTCTACATGTGAGCTCTTGTAGCTAGTTCCAGGATAGGCTTCAAAGCTACAGAGAAACCCTGTCTCAAAATACAAAACAAAAAATAATGAAGACAATTCAGAATCTGAAAATAGAATTGACCAAAGTGAGAGAGATAGGGAATAAAATTCAATCAGAAATAATGCTGGAAGTGTAAAATTCAGTCGGTCACATAAAAAGTAGGATGGAAAGTGTCATCAGTGCATGATCTTGTGGAGAACAGAATATCAGAACTTGGAGGCAAGGGAGAAAAACTGGACCACTAGATCAAAGAAAAAATGAATCTTAGCCATAAGAACGCAACATGTGAGGCCTTTGGGACACACAGAAAAGAACACGGCTAAATATGTATAGAAGATGGAGGAGAATTACAGGCCAAAGATGCAGATATATCTTGAATAAAATCATAGAAGAAATTTTACCAAAATCATGGAGAGGCCCACATTGTAAGTTTATCTATTATTAATACTAATTACATCAATAATATCAAAAACTTTCTTCTGCCTTGCACTCTCCTTCCCTGCACCCCTCCCCTCTGAACTCGTATCTTACTATGTTGCTGCCCTCAATATCATGCCATTCTTTCTTTGGCCTCCCAAATATTGTGATTAGTACAGCACCTACCTGAGGAAACTTTCTGAGATCAGAATTTTCCCCCATTAATTCTTTGAAGTATCTTTGTGATACATAGCTCTCACTTCAATGGGAATAAGTATTTCAGAGGGAACTATAAGTGATCACTGTGCAGGAACATGGGTTGAGATGATCATAAATGCTGTGTTCCAACATGTGATAGATAGTTTAATGAAGTTTCTGTGGTAATGGAACAAAAGGAAGTCAATCAAGGCACTTTTCAAATACTTTGGTGAAAATATTAAGCAGGTGGTTTATAGCAAAGTGAGGAAATCTGTAGTATGATTAATAAAAACCCAGAGACAGAAATTGGGGTTCAACCTGAAGGTCAGAAAAGCAAAACAATCAGCCACCCACTGGCTCTTACCTCTACCTCAGTCTGAAATGGTGATCCTGCCTCCAGGAATCTCAGAATGAGACTGTGTCTGAGAGCTGTCTCCTCCCACCTTATATTCTTCTCTAGGGTTGGGAATAAAGGTGTGAACCACTATCACTCGGTTTCTATGTCATACTAGCGTGGCTACTGGGATTAAAAATATGTGTCACCACTGTTGATCTATAAGGCTGATCGGTGCAGCTGTTTTACTCTCTGAACTTCAGGCAAGCTTTATTTATTAAAATACAAATAAAATATCACTGCATAAATCTATACCATAGGCATTAGATAATATTTCATAGCATGTTTAGCCTTTGGGTTAGCGGCAGCTAGTGATCTGTCAACATATTCCAAAAGGATTTATCTATTAGTTACAAAGATGCTTGTTCAAACACTATCAACGACAATTAACTTAATAATTATCACTATTAAGTGGTTAATGATAGTCCAGGATAATTTGACCTCCAAACCACAACATTTCAATTCTCACCACCATGGAGATTCTAGGTAGTTTTCCCCTTGGAATTTCAGTCTATAGATAGTAGATTTCAAGGGCATGGGAGAGGAATTTTTAGTTTTATACTTTTAGTGTTTGTTCCTTGGACATACTCAATGATACCACTGTGAAACTCAGAATAAACCTTAATTGTCAATCATTGTTTTCCATACTGTTGCTTTCTGAGATGCGAGGAGATGTATTACCATTTTTTTGTTAATTTATTGTTTGAGACTTTCATACACATATATATATATATATATATATATAACACATTGTGGTCACACTAACCAACCCACTCTGTTATCTGTCTCATCCTAACCCCACCACCCCTTTCTAACCAACCCACCAACTATAGCATGCTGTTTGTTTTGTTTTATTATTTTACTCTGTGACCTACTGCATTTCTTGATGCTATTGCTTTTGCTTTTCATTATTTTCTTAGCAGATAAATGAAATATAGGCATAGAGCTTGCTTTGATTCAGCTGTGACTCCAAGGCTGTAGACCAAGCTTTGTCACATTGAATCACTTCTCAAACATTGTACTTTGGTCTCTAATATACCCCAGTAAACTGATTATTTACTTTCAGATGTAATGGCCACTAGCTTTCGGCACTATAAACTATAGATAACTAAAGACAGACATCTCCAGTTTCTGAAAATCTCTGATGCTTGCAAAGGATCTAGGAAAGTATAAAGGGAAATATCCCTGTGGGATGCATGTCTCTCCTTATATTTTGCCCTCTCCTGACTTAATTCTAAATCATTCATTTGCAGCAAACCTCTGTGCAATGAATTAACAAGAGAGCATATCATCTTGCAAGCTCTTCTTCCTGTATTTGAATAGCTCTCAGACACCATAACTGAGTAGGAAACAGTGTGGGGTCATCCCGCCTCCATACTCCAGTCCCCAGAACCTCACTGGAGAAATAGAACCCAAGATGTTGCCTGGAAACTCCGGGGCACTGTGAGGAAAGGCTCAGGTGGCCTCTCAGCTGAGCATCAAGTGGCAAGTGGCTGTGCTCGCTGAGAAGGATGTGGGTTGGCGCAGGTGGGAGATGGTTCTTATGCAGGCTGTTCTGGAAGCTCTAATGTTGTGCTAAGCCAGACCGCACAGTAGTACATGGCTTCATCTTCTTTCTTCAGGAAGTTTACTTTCAAGGTTGAAGTAAAAGTTTCATGATCTTTACTCACTTCAATTTTCTTGTTTATCCCATCTAAGGGGCGATGATTATTGTTTTGCCTGACATGTATTAGATAGTCAAACTGTTGATTTGCTTTCTGCCGGTACCAATGTATATCTGTGTCGCCAAGGTCTGAAGAAAATTTACAGGCTATTTGGGCACTCTCGCCTATTGCTTTGGTGACTGATATTTCAGGTTGCTCCAACTGCCCAAGTCCAACTGCAAGCAAAGAGAAAATTCTCATGAACAAAGGAAGCAACATTTGAAGAAATAGAAATGAGGCTGACTTCATTGCCCCTTGCATGTGGAAATGTCTACTTACAGACCCAGAGGCAGGAGAAGGTGAATCCACTCAGGAGCAGCATCCCAACTGTCAAGCTGCTTCAGAAGGAGGCAGGAAGTGGTCTGTGAGCTGGAGTCTCAAGTCACAAGCAGGAGGGTGGGGCTGTCCCAGTGCCTCAGAGAAATGCAGGGTTAGTGGATTCCCCAGGGTGGGTCATGATCTATTCCAGTTCTGAGCAGTTCTGGGGTTTCCTGCCCCACCACAGCAGGTCAGATGCATATGTAGGTTAAAGGCCCAAGAAATCTCCTTTGTCTGTATGTCTTCATCTGGTAGAGAATGGAGAATCACCAGTCAGTCCCTCACTCTACTGTAGGTTGCTTGGATACCAGAAAGAGACACTTGCTATGTTTTGTCTATTTTTTTGTGATTTGCTATTGATCCAAGGCCCAGATACAAAGGTTGACTATGATGTTCACACCAGGAAGGAAAAAAGATCTCAGATGCTGTATTTGGCAGACACTCTGTGTAAAAGCACATAAATATGCTGTGTTTTCTTCTATCGACTCCAAAGTCATGCAGTAGATTGTGACTTGGATAATCTCATTTCATTGCTAATATAGGAACATTGAAGAAAAAAACTTGATTAAAATTGTTGACAGGTATAAGCAAGTCCATCTATGCAAAGTGTCATTTCCTCTTAGTGGAGCATGGAGTCAAATATATTAGGGAGAAACAGCCTTGATTAACATTCAATGATAGCTTTAATGTTAACATTAGTCTTGGAGATTTCTCAGGCATTTAACAAGCTTTACTACATGACTTCCTTTAACACTATCCACAGCCCTATGCTGTGTTCTTCTCCCTTTGACAAATGGAGAGGGTGATAAAAAGAAGTTACACATCCAATAATACAGACCTCTTAAGTACGATGATTCAGATGAGCAAAGATCTGTTAATGAATATCTAAGCAAGCTGAAAAGAGTCACAAAGACACCTGCCACTTACACTTTCTTCATTTTTTTCCTCTGTATATTCATGGATAGAAACAGGATTGCACCCCCTTCCTTCACACAGACTATGCATGTGCCTTCAAAGAATAGAAATTTGCTTGTCAAAGAGACATCTACTTATGTGTGTTTTGTGTTCTCTGTGTGTGTATACATGAGTTTGCGTGTTCACACATGTGCAATTATACATTATTCACCTATCAAAAGGAATAAATTCTATTATTTGTAGCAACAAGGATAATATTGAAAGATGTTGTGTTGCAAGAAATAAGTGAAACCCAGAAAGACTTATGTGTCACTCTTCTTCATTCCTGTTATAAGAGGGCATTCATATCCCATGTATGTGTGGATGCTGAAATATTGGTGTCAGAGATGTAGAGAATAAAATCAAGATCGATAGAACTTAGGAAGAGTTTGGTTGAAGGGACAGGGTACAGTGAGGCCACGAGAATGACCTCTAATGCTCTACAGCAGGCCAGAACGACTGTGGACAGCTACTCTGATCCCCTGAATTATTTAAAGCATGATACTTCTGGCTCAGCCACAGCTCAGTTGGTAGAGTGCTTGCTCAGAGCTAGGTGTGAGTCCCAGCACCACATAAAGTAGGTGTGTAGAAAGCATATATTCCCAGAACTTGAGAAGTGAGCAGGTAAAAGGATCAGGAATTTCAGGTCATCCTTGGATAAATACCAATTTCAAGGCCATCTGGGGCTACGTAAGACCCTGTCTCAAAATAAAATAAATCAAAATAAATATCCCATAAACATTACTATATATAGCTACTATGTGTTGTTGAATACAAAAGACATCTTTTGAATACAAACTTTCTTTTTTGTTTTTCGAGACAGTGTTTCACTGTGTAGCTTTGGAGTCTGCCATGGAACTCGCTCTGTAGATCAGGCTGGCCTTGAACTCACAGAGATCCGTCTGCCTCTGCCTCCTGAATGCTGGAACTAAAGGTGTGGCCACCACTGCCTGACCTGGAAACTTCTTAAAAACAAGAGATTTTATGGTTTACTTAATGAAAACAGGGTGATAAGAAAGAAGGAATAATACCCTTTGTTATTATGCACACATACACAGGCACACAGTATATGTATTAGCACTGTTTGCAAGCATGTATTGTGTGGCTTTTTTTCCTCTTCCACCGATTAATTCCCTGTAAGAAGTAGCATAGAGCTTTATGTAATCTGTGTAAAAATTTAGTGAAGACCAAGAGGAAAAAAAACCTCCAATATTTCTTTACACTATATAATGTTGACTAAATTATTTAAGCTTTTGTTTTAGCACATGTACCTTGTCCACACTTGAATTTTTAGAAGCATTAAGCAGCTGATACCACTGAAGGACACCAGAATATAACATAAAGCTGTCACATAATAACAGCCGACGTATCAGGAATCTTCAATGTCACCAAGTCCTAGCATTGCTATTATAATGAATATGAGAAAATGAAGCATTTATATGTTTACAATGCAGAATAATATATCACTTTCTTTTTCCCCAGAGTACTGCCTTCTACAGCCCACCATGGACAAATACCCACAGATGGCATTCATAATGCCAGTCCTACACTTGACATTGAATTCGTCATACTCCTTTTTTTAAACCCCAAATCCCTGGGATAAATCACATTCAGTGTCTTCTTCTGTTCCTCAGAATAAATTCTCTAAGTATCTTTAGAGTGTGTTTGTGTTTCGTTCTCAGGAGTGCTTACTACTGGGTCATGGACAGACCCTGATTAAACCTTGGCACATTCATTAAGAGGACTCTGGCCCAGACCTCATCAGTCCTGTTTGACTCTTCACTTACTTTCATTTATCCGTGGTTTTTCCCTAAAGAATTAATATTATCTACTCTGACATTTACATTTTCAGTTAATCTCAAGGATCCTTTTTTTTTAACATTTATTTATTTATTATGTATACAACATTCCTTCCATGTATGCTTGCATGCCAGAAGAGGGCACCAGATCTCATTATAGATGGTTGTGAGCCACCAAGTGGCTGCTGGGAATTGAACTCAGGACCTCTGGAAGAGCAGACAGTGCTCTTAACCTCTGAGCCATCTCTCCAGCCTCTTATCCATGTTTTTGAGACAGTCTCTCTCCTAAGCCTATGCTGAGAGGATGCTGAGGACATCCTCCCCATTCAGTCCTCTAAGAAGGACAGGCAATAGGCCTGGGCAACCATGCCCATCAGCTGAGCTGTTTGTGTAAGGAATCTTACAGTGTGGAGCAGAAAGAGCCCAAGTTGGTGGTCCGTTGAGTGAGAAGTCTAGTGGGGCTGCAGAGTTATACTACTCCCAGAGATTAGATGAACTGAGGCCATGTGACAGTGCTGACCTGGTGGGTGACAGGCACTGGTGCTCCAGAGATGCCGGCCCATTGGAGATGACAGGTCACAAGTGCCTGTGTGAGTGGGTGTTCTGGTTCTCCTTCCTTCTCCTCCTGCTCCTGTGAAGGACCACTGCACGGAAGTGGCTTCCTCTCCATTGAAGTGAATGACTTGAGAGTGGTTAAGAGCGGTGCTGCTCCTGCAGAAGACTAGAATTGGGGGCTGTTAGCGCCTGCGTGGGGAAACTTACAAGTGCCTGAAACTCCAGCTGCAGA
The DNA here is from genome assembly GCA_028555095.1 of Dicrostonyx torquatus. NCBI lineage: Eukaryota > Metazoa > Chordata > Mammalia > Rodentia > Cricetidae > Dicrostonyx > Dicrostonyx torquatus. The sequence continues at coordinate 1,494,049 of JAQHUG010000233.1, read as the reverse complement.
AGATCCTGACCTTCTCCTGGCCCTACAGGGACCTGCAGTCACAAGTGCATGTACCCACACAGTGAGACACAAATGGAATCATAACTGAAAGTAAAATACATCTTTTAAAAATGAGAAATAAAAATATAGCATGTAAGAGCGAGGCTTCCAGACCAGGACACCCCATCTTCAGCATCTTAGTTCTGTGATCTCTTAGCAAGGCGCACCATAGAATGTGCTGCCTAAGGAAACTGGCACACATCACCCCTGCCGGGAAACAGCAGAAGTCCAAAGGTAACGAATGTGAGGATGAGATGGAAAGAAGCTGTTTATACCATCGGTGGGAATACAAATGGTGTAGTCATTATAGACGCCATAAAGGAGAGTTCTCATACAGGAGAAGACCTACCCGGAGACACAGCTGTCAAATTCCCAAGTGGAAAACCAACGAAAAATAAATCACTTTTGCTTTTGCAAAGGGGTTGCTACATTCCCATGTTCACGGAGCATTTATCCCATCAGAGAGGATGTGAACATCTCATAATTCTGTATTTGAATAATGGAATGAATGTAGTGCAACACACAGACACGCACATGCTCATGCACACACTCACATATGAACACAAACACACCACTCCAGGGATACACCCCAGAAAAAAATGACTGTCCTCTTTTAGCAATACTGATTCCTAATAGCTCCTCGGTGAGGAGTGGGACCTCTTGCACCCCTCTCTCAGTGTGTCTAGTCCTTGGGAATGCTATAACCCTTTGCAGCACACAAATTCTCATTCAACAGACTGTAAACAGGGGCTCTTTCTGCTCCACACATGAGAGTACTAATAATCTTAGTGTTGAAATGGAGTTGGATGAATGTTTGGAGCTCCCTGGCTGTCTAGCCTGGATAAATGAGCATGTTTCAGGTTAGGGAGAGGTCTTGTCTTAAAAACTCAGATGGACAGCGCCTAGAGACTAGTAGTAAAGATTGCCCTCTGCCCTCCAATGGTATACACACACACACACACACACACACACACACACACACACACACACGAACATCCACATTAAGTAAACAAGCAAATATAAATAAAAGGCGTGAGCATTCCTAACCCTCCTGCCCTACGTAGCAAAGCCCTCTATTGCTCTGTGTATGCAAAATACACTTAGAGCAACAGACAACACACATGAAGTACATTGTCAGGCTCTTTGATATTGAAGTTGTGTGTCAATGCCTTTCCAACTGTGGAGTTGACATTTATCTGTGACCTCATTACAAAATCAGTAAAATAAAAACTTTAACCCCAATTATTCTGAAGGAAACCAATTTCTCAGATTCTCTCTCTCTCCTTCTCTCCCTCACTCCCTTCTTCCCTTCCTCCCTCTCTCCTTCTGTACTTAAAATTTAGGCTGAAGGCATGTTCACAACTGTGTTTTAATGCATCTCTCCTTCACAGTAACAGCTCACAGCTCAGAAACACCTGCACACAGGGTGGTTCCTCATTGTTTCACTCTCTATGCCCCTTCCTTAGGGAGCCTCCCGCTGCCTGTCTCTGCCTGAGGGATGTCCTATGACGAATTTGGCAGATTGTCTTCTGCAGCTGACCTGCACAGCTCACATTGTCAGAAGTCCCCATGGGTTTCTAGAGGCTCATTGTGTGTCAGCCACTGTGCTGAACCCTTCTCTTGGTCTTGATTACTGTCACAGATACCCAGTGAGTGGTGTGTGTGTGTGTGTTGGTTGATTTTAGTAATATCAGATATACGAGGAAACAGAAGCCAAGAAGCGTTTAAAGGGCAAGGCCTTGTAGACAGGCAGAATCAGATTCAAAGACATCGCTAAAGGGCTGTCAAACACTAATCTACGTTAAAGCCTCTTCCATGGGATTTATATTTATGGAGTCCATAATCTAATGAATAAAGTACTTGTTCTTGTTTTTTACTTAGTGTTTTTCAAAAATTGCACCTGATTATGTGTCTCAGTCATCAGAATAAATAAAAATACCTCCACTTACACTAGTTCACTAAATCCTTTTCTTTATCATCTACTCCACAAACAAAAGAAATACAACCACCGTCTCCATCTCCTGAAACAGTTCCTAATATAAAAAATGGTCAAGAAACGTTGTGATAGAAGAGGACACCAGGGGGCGTCACTATCCAGCAATTGGAGGCTTTGCCCTCTGACTTCCCATGAGAGAGAGGCTGCCTGGAGGAGACATTGATCTGAGCATGGAGAGGAAGTAGAGTTAACCAGAAAGACTTGGTAATATAGCATGCACCCAGGAAAAGCCGCCAGCCAAACCCCACGATCAAAACATGGAATTCTGGGTAGGGAGTTGACAAAGATGAAAAGCCCAGGAGGAGGGGGCACACTACAGAGTGCTTGGGTTCTGGAAACTTGACTTCAAGCTCACAAACAGGGTAGAACAGGAGAAGAACTAGAAAGACAGATGTGGGCAGATGAAATCTGTTACAGGTGGAGGGAGCTGGTAAAGGACCCCAAGGTTGGAGGGTCTGCCTCAGAGTGGGAAGCAGGAGGCAGTGAAAATGGCCTGGACAGGATCTCCAGGAACCAAAGTGTGAAATGGTGGAGGAGAGAATGATTGGATACACACGTGTCTCTGCAGTGGGCAAGGCAGACATCAGGGACAGGGCGAGGATTAAGAGGAAGACACACCGGTGCCACGTTGTGTTACCTGAGGCCCTGTGTTTGTCTTACAGTGGTCTGTGGGCGGCCTCATGTGTTCATAGGGAACTCTAGAGAGAACCGTGTTGAATAGCTTCAGAGTCTCTCCTCCCTCCGCTCAAAGATAATTAGAGCCAAGCGGTAAGCGACTGTTCAGAGTCAGTGACGTGATAACCAAAGACAACTCTTTAGGGGTAGATTTCGAAGAGCAGTTTTTCAAAGTGTCCTAACAGAGATCTGGGTTCGAAAGAAAAATACACACACAAAAACTAGTGATCTAGAAATTATGCCTAGTTTTGAAGGGACAGCTCTGGGATTTGTTAGAAACAGTTCGGAAATTTGAGAAAAGACACAGACCTAAAATGTGAATAAAGATGAACTACCAGGACTCAGTAACCAGACTGTGACTGTGGCCGGGACAAGCCCATGCACAGAGTTCAGAGGGAGTGATAGGCAGGTAGAGCATGGTTTCCATCAGGGGAGAGGCAGGCTTCCTGGGTACCAACTGATGCAGAGCACAGCTGAGTCTGGCCAGACAGCTCACTGAATTACTGAGTAGTTTATTCTGGAGCAGGTGGTTAGGGGAGAAAGCAAAGATCTTACATTATGGCCACGAGCCATGACCCTCTCTCTTGGCTGTTCCTAGGACACAGGTGACATATCCCAGCGTCATTTTCCCAAATGCCGGTGTCCTATACCTGTGTGTGGTGGAGTTTCTAAAGAGGGTCCAGGCCCCAAAGGTAAGCAGTAGCTTGCTCTTAGAGGTTTTGGAGAGAGAGGGAAGGTCCTATGTGATGTAGCTGTGTACCTCACTGTGTGCTAGGAGTCAGGTTGCTTTGGGCAGCGAGGTTTGCTCCATTAGTTAAGCTGTGTCCATCATATTGGATGAGCCTCCTGCAGCCATTAACTGATTAGATTTCTTGGCAAGCTTCCTTTGGGAAAGTGAGGATTACAGACTCAGTGGCAGCCACACAATGGTCTCTGCCATTTCTTTTGCAGCAGATCTGAGGGGACAGAGAGAAAGAGACTGCTGCAGATGAGCTGGGCTAAGTACCCCAACCCAAATTCAGTGCTCGCATATCCTTATCTGCTTACACAGGAAACAATGGTCTTGTGATTACTGTTTGGAATGTTTAGTCTTCTGTGATTTAGCCTGCTATCTGGCATTTTTTTTAAATGTATGGATATGTTAATTTCTATACTAAACCACATAGATAACAAGTATACATCCTCTGAATCTATGTAGCTATCTACCTGTCATAGTTTACTTTCTACTGCTATGACAAAATAAAATGATGAAAAGCATCTTTAGGAAGAAATGGTTTATTAAACTTAAACTACTATAACACAGTCCACTATCTGAAGAAACTAGGGCAGAGACTTGGAAGCAGAAACTTATGGAGAGGCTACAGAGAAAATCTGTTTGCTGGTTTTCTCCCCACAGTTCACTCAGCCTGATTTTTATAGGCCCCAGAACCACCAACTCAGGGATTGCACTACCCATAGTGGGCTGGGCTCTCATATCAATTATTAGGCCCCTAAAACATGCTCTACAGAGTTGCCTTTAGGACAACCTTATGGAGACTTTTTTTTCAACTTAGAGTCCCTCTTACCAAAGGACTCTACTTGTGTCAAGTTAACATAAAACTAATATGCTACCTTTCTATCTATAATAAACATATTTTTCTTCATTCTCTTTTCTTCACACACAGACATACACACCATACACACACACACACACACACACACACACACACACACCATCATATCTTTGCTAGGGATGCTATTACTGTTTGTGGAGGGAACACTTACATATGAAGAAAATCTCATAAAAAGTCATTCCAAATTTAATTTTATCTCAAATTATCAATCAAGGTTCCATTTGAACACTACAATAAGCCCCTTGCTTATCGCCTTTGACATGGCATGGTACAGCTTTCATCTTGTTAGGGACAGAGAAATAGTATCTAAGGTTGATGGAAAGGAAAGTTTTTGACTGGATGGAGCCTTGCCAGATGGCTCTGTTCAGCTCTGCTTCTTCAGTAATTTCCTGGAGCAAACAGAACATGGGCTAAGTTCCAAGTAAGTGGCATACAATGAACTCTGTATCCCTCAAGATTCATAGAGATTCTGCAGCACCCAGGATTACTAGTAGCAGAGGACTTAAAACAAGTATGACTATCACTTAAATTTAATCATTTCCCCATCACTGACCCAGAAAAGATTTGGAACATAGAACAGGAGACAGAAGGGGCAGAGGCTTCTGTGTATGCCTGTAAAGATGCACAAAAGTTATTTCTACAAATGTGTCCAACATAAGGCTTCAAAATACAAAATCCTAACTTATTTGAAGAAACAAAATTAAACAATCAATTTAATAGTTGAGCAAATAGTGTAAGAACATCACTCTGCCATTCAGTGTGTGCTTCAAAGGAAATAAAGTTACAGTGTTCTTTGATTTTATGATGAATGTAAATCTCTCCAAAATGCAGAAATTAATGGATCATTGAGAAAGTTTTATGGAGCATAAGATTCTCTTAAAGTTATTGCCGATTAAGATGAGAAAGACCACTTTTTGTCACACACAGTCTTTTGAAATAATGATTAGCAGCCTCTTTCCATCTAGTTTTTGACTCATACAGGGTATATCTCCAAAAGAGCAAAACAAAACAAATAAAAAACCCTAGCGTCACAATTTTTAAAGTGAAAGGTTTATTGCTTTTTGTTTTTGTTTGTTTGCTTATTTGTTTGGTTTTTTATTTGTTTCTCTGTGCAACAACCCTAGCTGTCCTGGAACCAGCTCTTGTAGACCAGGCTGGTCTCAAACTCACAGATATCCTCCTGCCTCTGCCTTCCAAGTACTGGGATTAAAGGCATACACCATGACTACTTGGCTTAAAGTAAGATGTTATGTCAACACAAAAGCATTCCACTCACCTCAAAGGAAATAAGGAATAGTTTATGGAACTAAATATGGGGACATGGATTCAGAATACCTCAAAGTCTTTCTCTAGTGTGCTAATAGCTTCAGAAGTTGTTATAGCAACAGATAAATAAAGGTAAACACTTGTGAAACTTGGTGGAAACATCAGACAGATGGATTGCAGCAAAGCAGGGACATCTCTGGTATAATTCTCATAGACTACATGGTACATTCCTAGCTTTTGTATTGGTGGAAGCTAATGGCTTGCTAAAAATACATTCTAAAAATGTTTTTGATAGTCACAAACATGTTAGACCAGAGACAGTAGAAAATAATAAATGATCTTCAAAGGAACTAAAAACAGCCCAAGGAAACTTGGCTTTTTACAGCAACATTCTGACTCTGCCCTACCACCATCTGCAGCCATATGGACTTGGAGCATCTATCTGGAACTCGGGTCAACTTCTCTGCTTTCTTAGCTAACAATCTCATTTCACATTAGACATTCATTTTTAATCAAAATATCCAACAAATTTTCTTCTTACTCTTGGACAGAAGAAAGTAGAATTCATCCTTATTGGTCTTTGTTTCAAGGTTTGGGAGTGTTGCTGCTCTACACAGGGGGAAAAGTGTGGCTTTTCCAGGACTTTGAACATGAAACTCCATCACAGACAGAATCTACTAGAGCATGAAAGATAAAGATTCTTTTTAATCTAAAAATTGTATTGATGTCCTGAAAATCAAGAAACTAATGTAAGATAAAAAATATATACCTAATCAAAAAAAATTCTGTGTTGAAGCTGTTTTGTGTGAAAGACAGATGACAGAGTACTGTGGGACAATAGTCTGTACCCTGTTACTTGTATTTTAAATAAATGCTGATTGGCCAGTAGCCAGGCAGGAAGTAGAGGCGGGGCAATGAGAATTGGGGAAGAGGAAGTAGTCAGTCTACAGCTGTCACCTAGACATAGAGGAAGCCAGACACAGAGTTTCTCTCACTGAAAAAGGTACCAAGCCACATGGCTAACACAGACAAGAATTATTGGCTAATATAAGTTATAAGAATTAATAAGAATCCTGAGCTAATAGGCCAATCAGTTTATAATTAATATAGATCTCTGTGTATTTCTTTGGGACTGAACAACTGTGGGACCAAGCAGGACAGAAATTTTGGTCAACAATAGAGGAAGGGGATCCCTGGAATTTATGAAAGTCTGCATTGTGTTGAATGTTCTGGTGTGGCAATCCCTTAACATGAAGTTATAAGGTGGGCAGTTATATTCTATTTTTATAGTTGAGGGCACACAGCACCAAATCAAGCTAATAAAAATCAGAATTAGAATGAAAAGGAAGATGGAGAAGCCACATGCTTCCTTTTGTAGCATTCCATGTGACTTGGTGAAAGAGCTAGAATTGAGTTCTAGTTCTACAGAAATCTACTGATTCCTTCTGAACCAGTCCAATATCTAAATATCACTTGCTAAAAAAAAAAAAAAAAAACAAAACAGGTCAGCGTGAGTTCCATAGTTGTTGTGGGAATTCAATCTAACAGCCAATTGTATTGGGGTGGCTTGGTCCAATGGGCATGGTCTTCTCTGCGAGTATGTGACCCGATCCCAACATAAGACCAGGGTGAGGCAAAGGACACCTTCTTGGAAGGCGAACAACTGGTGGCAGCCACACACAGCTTGGTTGAGGTCCCCAATTCCCCTTAGAAATGTGGAGGTGGTGGCTGTGTAGCAGCTGGACCTATGGCAAAGTAGATGTTTTGTTCTGTCTTGTGAGTGTAGAGTACTGATTTGCCTTTTAATAAATGGTAATATGATTCATTACATAGTGCTGTGGTAGTATGGCTTTTCCTTCTTGGTGTAGTATGATTATCTCATTGTCAGATCTTTCCTCTCTCTAGCTATAAAAGCTCATAAGATATACTAGAAATTATTTGTGTTAACTGAAGATTAAAGGTTAATTTTGGAAGGTTAACTAAAATGATGACCCCATGCATGATAACAGCTTCTATGGGGTCATCATCTATTAAGAAGTGGGGATTTGCCATGATGCTGCTGTCTTGGGGTCTTTCACACTTCTGTAAATAATCCTTCCCTGGTTCTCAGTAAGGATGCCCAACACTCATTTGTCCACCAAGTGTAATTGCTACTTGGGTCTGTTGTTGCTGCCTTATGTGGGATGAAGAAATATTTGTTAACATCTCCCAAGTAAAGGCTAATGAAACATGATCTCTTTTAGCCCTCTTAGCTATTAAACAAGAATATAGAGATTCCAAGATAGCAATGAAATTCTACTGGTTGCATATTGGGGTTTAACAATCAATAAAGTTTGTGAAGTAGTATATCAAAAAAGAATATTGTATACTATATAAGTGATAAAGTTAATAGGCCCACTCTTATTTTTCAAGAAAAAAGATGGTAGAATGAAGCTTGAATGGTACTTCTGGTTGGTGAATAAGAACTTTAAAGCCAACTGCCTGGAATTTGACTGAGGACTAAATCTTAAGACAACATTAATGAGACATTTCTGTATTCTTAACAAATCAGTTAAACCAGTGATCATTAAATGGAAGTGAAGAACCCTCTGGAACACTTTCACAACATCTGTAGACATTTTGAGTTGGCATAGCATGGTATGAATAATACTGGAATCCATAATGATCATGAAAAGCCACATGACAGCCTCTTCATTGTCCAGATACCTCCAATAACATGGTACTCCAAATGTTAGCCAGACAGAATTGCATGGCTTTTCCTGAGAAGATGTGAACACTGTGTTTACAACAGATAGAACAATAATGACAGACCGAAGAAACAATTTTATTAAAGTTCAACTTGGTGAACCAGCGATTTTGCTGGGTTCACTTACAGGTATATGGGTGAAGGGTTCATTTCATGAGCACGGACAATTCAAAGGCAGCCTCATCACTAGAGAGTCCAACCTAGCATTGAAACTGACTTGTGAAAGCTGCACTCATGGAGCTCTCCGTATGACGACAGGGAGTTTGGCATGTCTCTGAGTCCCCCTTTCTCTAGCAGTCCTTATTGCTTATAAAACTTTGTGGAAGGAGGAGCTTCAAAAATCTTGTAAATTTCAAGGACTTCCTGAGACTTGTGAGTTATTTACTTCCCAAGTCTTAAAGAGACTCCTTCTATGGTAGAAGTATCCATGTGGAATTTTCTAAGCCTTAATGAGACTGCCTCTCAGATGAAAAAAATTAGTTTGGAGGCCGGGCAGTGGTAGCGCACACCTTTAATCCCAGCACTTGGGAGGCAGAGGCAGGCGGATCTCTGTGAGTTTGAGGCCAGCCTGGTCTACAAGAGCTAGTTCCAGGACAAGCTCCAAAGCTACAGAGAAACCCTGTCTCGAAAAAC
>JAQHUG010000233.1:1464574-1484771 GCA_028555095.1 Dicrostonyx torquatus | reverse complement strand
AGAGGAAGCAGGATGTTTGGGTATGTCATGAGAGTTTAGTGCATACAGAGACCAGAGATGATTCATACTTGGAGAAGTTCACAGATAGCCAGATGCTACAGCATACTTGGTAATTTAAACCAACTTTCCTTTGAAATGAAGCAAATAATCTTGATGAAGTAGAAATAATAAAAGTTTCTAAGAGATTACAAACATTTAAAATGCATGTAAGATTTTTACTGTGAATAGATTTGTTAAGAGTTGAGATCAGGAATGAGAGAATTAAGGATAAGAAGATAGTCTAGGAGACTTGAGGAAAAAGCCTTGTGGGGTCAGTTGGGGACAGCCACTAGCTCTCTTACTGCATGGACAGCAGTGTTTCATGAAACTCATCCTTTGGATTTTTTTAAAAGTGAATCGTCTCAGCATTCATTGAAAGATTGTAGTGTATTTGTTGAAAAATACACTTTTTTTTTAAAGCCACATAGATGCTACTGATGTTGATGGTTGTGGTATTTTTAATGTTTCCTACAAACTCATTTGGTGGAACACTGGTCCTCAGTTTGTGATGCTGCTGAAGAAATTATAGAACTTTAGAATGTGGAGACTTGGTGGAGGAGGTATGTCACTGGAGCTTAGGCGTGGCCCTGGAAGGTTTATAGCCTGACCTTACTTCTAGTTTACTCTGCTTTTTATGTGTAGTTGAATCCAAGTCCTGCTGCTATGCCTTCCCTGACATTATGGACATCTAGTCCCCTGGAACCATATACACCTAAAACTATTCCTTAAATTACTTTTAAACCATAATATTTACCACAGTATAAAACATGAAAAAGTATCAAAAACTTTGTACCAAAAGGAGTGGGGTAGCACTCTGAAGAATCTGGTGATGTTAACTTTTGGAGAAATGTCGGGGGGGACTTTGAAATCTGTACTAGAAATGTGGTTGATTGGATGCCGTAAGCAGAGCTTAACAGATATGCTTGTAAAAACCTGGGAAACAGTAGTACTAAGAATAAAGCAGAGAGTGGTGTCCCTGTGTAGTGGTCTGAATAAGAAATAGTCCCCCATAGGTTATATATTTGAACACTTGGTCCCCAGATGGTGGTGATATTTGGGAAAGTTACAAAACTTTTAGGAAGTGAAGCATTGCTAGAGGAAGTACATTGCTAGGGCTGAACTTTGAGACTATAGCCCAGGTCCACTTTCAGTTTATTTTCTCTATTTCCTGTATATGGTTGAGATGTGACCTACCAGCTACCTGACCCTGCCAGCACGCTTCCCCTGACATTATAGACATCCAGCCTCTGGAACCTTAAATATAAATAAAACTGTTCCTTAGGTGGTTCTTGATCATGTGTTTTATCACAGTAACAGGATTAGCACATACAGTAGCCATCTCTTAAAACCCTATAGCAAATACAATGAAATATTGAAAGTATATCCACCAAATTTAGACATAAGAAAGAGGTGTTCGACTGCTAATATTTATATAATTTAGATTTTGGAAAAATAATAATAGGAGAGAAATAGTTTAAAATGACAAAATGTCATTATTTGTTCATGATGACATTAAAAATTAAAATTTTTCTTTATATGCTAGGCATGGTAGCACACATCTTTAATTCTACCAATCAAGAGACAGGGACTGAGAGATCTCTATGAGTTACAAGTCAGCCAAGGTTATATGGAGACCCTATCTCAAAACATCAGTCAAACAAACAAGCAATCAATAAATAAAATATCCTAACAAATTACTGTAGTGAGATAATTTTGGAAACTCATTTAATTAAATATTGAAACAGAAATATATATATACATATATATTCTTTTAAAAGATTTTGATAAAAATCACAAACAGAAATCTAATAAATAATGGCCCCATAGAGCAATTGTTCCCTCAATGTACTCCAATTTACTGAGAAAACACAATAATATTACAGACAGCCAAGATAATGGCTTAGTGTAACAATATGGGAGGGACAGGACAGAGAAGAGCATTAGAATAATTTGTTTATGGAAAGCAGATATGGTGCTGGGCTAAGGTTCAGCACGGTTGTTGAATGGAATTCAGGAGATGCCATTGCTGGAGACCAAGCCGTGGCTCTAGGAGTCCAAACAACCTACTGCAAATGGACTCACAGTAAGGTTTCATATAAATCCAAACCATTAAACATGTCTGCAAGATCCAAATTTCTATGGAGTTACTAAGTGAAATAAAAGCCAAAGAATTAAGCAAGATGATCTGCAAAAGGAAGAAAAAAAACATAAAAGAAGAAAGAAAAAGGAAAGAAAGGAAGGCACAAAAATAAAAGTAAGAGAAGAAGAAAGGAACAAAGGAGGGGAGGAAGGGAGAGAGGGAAGGAAGGAAAGAATGAAGGACAAGGAAGGGAAAAAGGATGGAAGGAAGGAAGGAAGGGAAGGGAAGGCTGTCTAGTAGAGTTCCCATCTCTTGTTTGGATGGCCCTGGTTCACAAGCCTCTTGCTCAATAGAATCTAATTAGATATTTGAAACTCAGTATGTTTAAGCAGGTGCAGTGGTTGGCACATCTACAATGAGAAATTTTCCCCACATTCTCACATAAAAAAGCATCCTATTTTCTTGAATTGAATTATAAATCCATTACAACAGCTGTGGATTTGGATGTGTCATTGCAGAGAAGATATTGTGGAGCCTTCATATCCTGAGAATAAGTACTGGTAGATGTATTGCTTCTGTGCATGAATGTCACAGGTAGTTACAACAGATGATCAAGTTGGACTGGTGACTGACACCAATATATCTTCTAAATTGAAAAAAAATAGGCTTCCTGCAATGATTACAGCAACCATGACAACAAAACAACAAAGTTTTATTGAAATTCTTTAGCACAATAGCTATGTCACCTACCAGGAGGCAAAACTGTAGCACGGATTCTAATTGGTATTAATAATAAAAGCCCAGAGTCAGATATAGGGGTTAATGCTGAAGATCAGAGAAGCAGAGAGGCCAGTCACTAGAAAGTTCTTTTGTCTCTACCAATGCTCAGACCCAAAGGGAGATTCTGTCCTCAGACTGCAAATCTGGACTCCATCTATCACCACCAAACCTCAGACTGTTCTGAGCTCCTGTCTCCTTTATCCTTAAATTCCTCTCTCCACACAGCCATATCACTCCTGTCTCCACAGCCCTAGTGCTGAGATTAAAGGCGTGTGATCCCAGGTGTTGGGAGTTCTGTTTCTCTTTTAGACAGTTTCAATCTTGTATAGCCCAGGATGGCCTTGAAGTAACAGAACTCCCTCTGCCTCTGTCTCCTGGTCTCAGTGGCTTAGCTCTGCACTATGATCTTCAGGCAAGTTTTATTTGTTAAAACATAAACAAAATATCACTATACAGAAGAGATGGAAATTGGGTCAGAGCCCACAGCATGCCTCCTATTCCTAGACCACAGAAGGAAAGAGAGCAGCAATTAAGCAGAAAATCCTCTCAACTAAAAGAGTCTAATTCCTGCCCAGTTAAAGCAGAGCTGATCTTCCAGACAGAGCCAGACGCAGAGCAAAGTGGTTGAGGGTCTAGCTTAGACTCTACCAGGTGTTTAATCAAAAGGAGAAACTGTTGGAGAGGAGCGGTCTTTGCTTCTATGTTATTATTTCTTCTTTCTCTTCCTCTTCCTCTTCTTCCTCCTCTTCATTTAGGACACTTGTAGACTTCATGAGATCTAGGAATACTGAGTTTGCTTTTTATTCCCTTGAGTACATAGCCAGGGGCAGGCTGCTGGCTCTACAGATACTCATCTATTCAGGCTGCCTGATTGCCTCATTCTTCATTTGCTTCACTGATTCATCTGATCAGTTACAGCTGTCCCTGCTACACTCTTTTCATTAAACGACCATAGTTCCCACTCAAGCATATTTGTAGAAACATGCTCTGAATCTTCATGAAGGTACAGAGAAGACTAGTCTTCACTTCTTTGTCCTTTACTCTATTTCAGTCTAGGTCAGTGTGATATGGGCAAACTATATTTTACTGATGATCACACTTGGGTTTAATACACTCCACGGATACTAGGAATATCCATACAATCTTTGTGCTTCAAAGGTCTTGAGTCCTCAGTTCCAGATGTTTTGAAGGGGTGATAATATCTACATCAGTCAACTTAAGGTTGGCCTTAACCCAAGTTAGATGCCTCCCTCTGTGGAAGCACAGAAAGCAGGAAAGAGCATGGCCATCTACTTCAGTTTATCTATCTTCTCCATAAACTTTGGATAATATTTCCATAGTCCCAGGGTATAGACTTGATACATACAGAGCCAAAGTCATAATCAGAGTTCTGTTTTACTGTCCCATTTGAACATCTCTTTGTTTCTTAATACAATTTTCATTGTCAATATTTCTATTTTTTGAGGAAGCATTTAGAACCTAAATATAAAGAGGAAAAATATTTAGCAGAAGTATTTAAATAAATGCTCTACTTTATATCGATTGAAATACTTCTATGTAGTCCTGAGTAGTAGAATCAATTAGTGCAGAATTTAAAAAGTCAATCATAAAATGGATTGGCTAAATTTCCTATTGCCCCTCCAAACATCTTCATATAGAAACCATATTCTCTGACAATCACTTATGGATCAAGTGGCTGTGGGCCATAATCAAACAGAACTTAGCTCAAATCCTACCTATAAAGTCACTTCATTTCTCAGAGTCTAAAACTTTTCATTATAAAATTGAGATGCTAACAATGCTTACCGCTCAGCTTGGTTATTAGATTAAATGATAGATTAACATTGATCTGCCACAGAGGCCTTACTTTAGAAACAACGGCATCATTACTAAACTCATTAAAGCATTTACAATGGTCTTCATCCTTGACAGAATATTATGTGTATTTGGCTATACACATAAGTAAAGATTTTCATGCTTTTGCTTGTTTCATTAAGAACAGGAAGTGTGCTGAGTCAGAAAAATCTGCTGCCCCTTGGAATGTGTATTTTGAGTTGTTAGTATCTGAATATGGTTATATAATAGTTTTGGGGGGTACTTTTTAGGTTTTATAGGTTAAAATAGATAAAGGGAACAAGACTATAGATAGGAATGGGGTCTTCCAATAACCGAAAAAATGGTGACATTTGTTCATTGATGATTTTGTTGGTGAGTTAATGAATTTCTTCATGGTAATACCTCATGGACATTTGCCTCACCTCCACTAACATTCACTTCCTACTGTGGTCCTCAGATCATGCCATGGTTTTTTTTTTAACTGTTTGGTGAAACTCAGTCTGGCTTGATAATGAGTAACTGATAATCTTATATTTCCTTGGAATTGGAAAATTTCTTAATGTACTGAAATTACACTTTTATGTAAGTGAAATGCCCTTTTAAAGAATCAAATATTTGGTTTTGAGCCTCAATTTCTCTAGTATTTCTTTTAAAACACTCTATAACCCTTTTCTTAAAACTCATGCTCATGCACATTCCATAATTTTATAATGCAATAAGTTCAACATATTAAATGATTAGCTGTATTTCTCTTGGCATAATTTATTTTGCATAAAGTATTAGGAATATGAAATGGGTAGGTATCCATGGTCTTTTAATGTCTTCATGTTTGACCGTGACCTTCTGGCTTTCATTGTTGCCATTGAGAATTCAGGTGTAATTTTGCTAGGTCTGCCTTTATGTGTTATTTGGCCTTTTCCTTTGCAGCTCTTAATATTCTTTATTCTCTGCATTTAGCATTTTGATTATAATGTGGCAAAAGAACCTTTTTTTGGTCTAATCTATTTGGTGTTCTGTAAGCCTCTTGAATTTTTATAGGCATGTCCTTCTTTAGGTTGGGAAAGTTTTCTTCAGTGGTTTTGTTGAGTATATTTTTCTGTGCCTTTCAGTTGGACTTCTTCTATCTCTATTATTCTTAGCTTTGGTCTTTTCATGGTGTCCCAGATTTCCTGAATATTTTGTATTAAGCTTTTTTAAGGTTTAACATTTTCTTTGACCAATGAGTCTATTTCCTCTATCGTATCTTCAACACCCAGTGCTGGCATAACTAGATATCAACATGTAGAAAAATGCAAATAGATCCATATCTTACACCATGCACAACACTCAAGTCCAAATGAATCAAAGACCTCAACATAAAACCAACCACACTGAACCTCCTAGAATAGATATTTGGAAGTACACTTGAACACATTGGCATAGGAGGATACTTTCTATATATAGACTTAGTAGCACAGACTATAAGAGCAACAATTAGTAAGTGGGACCTTCTGAAATTGAGAAGCTTCTGTAAAGCAAAGGACATGGCCAACAAGACAAAATAGTAGCTTACAGAATGGGAAAATATCTTTACCAACCCCACAATGGACAGAGGACTAATCTCCAAAATATGTAAAGACCTCAAGAAGCTAGATATCTAAAGAACAAATAATCGAATAGAAAAAATGAGGTACAGACCTAAACAGGGAACTCTCAATAGATGAACCTCAAACGGCTGAAATACACATAAGGAAATGCTCAACATCCTTAGTCATCAGAAAAATGCAAATCAAAACAGCTCTGAAATTCCATCTTATACCTGTAAGAATGTCTAAGATCAAAAATACAGATGACAGCTTGTGCTGGAGAGGATGTGAAGAAAGGGGACGACTCTTCCACTGCTGGGGGGGGGGAGTGCAAACTTGTACAGTGGCTTTGGAAATCATTTTGGCAATTTCTCAGAAAATTAGGAAACATTCTACCTCAAGACCCAGCAATGCCACTTTTGGGTATATATCCAAAGGAAGCTCATTCATACCACAAGGACATGCTCATCTATGTTCATAGCAGTATTATTTGCAATAACCAGAACCTGGAAACCACCTAGATACCCCTCAGCAAAAGAATGGATAAAGAAAATGTGGTACATTTAAATAATGCAGTACTACTTGGAGGTAAAAATAATGACATCTTGAAATTTGCAGGCAAATGGATGTATCTAGAAAACATATTGAGTGAGGTAATTCAGACCCAGAAAGACAAATATCATATGTACTTACTCATAAGCAGCTTTTAGACATAAAACAAAGAAAAACCAACCTACAATTCCAAACCCCAGAGAAGCTAGACAACAAAAAGACCCTAAGAGAGACATACATGGATCTAAATAGGAAGGAGAAAAAGACAAGAATTCCTAAGTAAATTGGGAGCATGGGGGTCACAGAAGAGGTTAGAAAGGAAGAGGGGAGGAAAGAAGGGGAACAGATAAAAATGTATAGCACAAGAAAAACAATAAAAATACTAAATGCGTAAATAAAAAAGAAATATGAAATGGGGATGAACAAAGATTGAGAATAATGTAAAATGTTACTATTTTACTAGTTAGACATTCAGAAAATTGAGAGTAGTATAAATATAAGGGAACTATACACGTGAACTATTTTTCCAAATGTGAAGTTCACCCTTTGCCTCCCAGAGAAGCAGCCTGTGAGGCTCCA
Source organism: Dicrostonyx torquatus (assembly GCA_028555095.1). Lineage (NCBI taxonomy): Eukaryota > Metazoa > Chordata > Mammalia > Rodentia > Cricetidae > Dicrostonyx > Dicrostonyx torquatus. The sequence goes on along the minus strand of JAQHUG010000233.1, from coordinate 1,477,340 downwards.
CCATTGGCTTTGTCTTTCTAAAAAGGATAACTGACAGCAGTGATGATGCAGGTGTGGGTGGAGATTCAGCCCTGCATCTTTGCTGTTCTGAGTGTGAGCCCACCTCAGCAGTCCCACTGGGAGGCTGGAGTGCAGCCAAGAGCTACTCATGGTAAAAAGAGTGGAGGGAACTCCCCAATGATTTTCTTGTTACAGAACCTTAGGAACTATGAGGGGCTGACTTCATGACAATTTCCTGTCTCAGTAATAGAGCTGCACACACTCAAAGCCCACAGCTATGGTTAAGCAAGGCATCATCCATCTTATCAGCTTAAGCTGAGATGAGTGCTTGCTCCCTAGACAGCTGTGCAGAGCCAATAGATGAAGCTAATCCTCCTAGGGGGCACCCAGCCTAGTTTAAAAAGTGACTCTGATTACACACAAGATTATGGCAGTAGTTGAATCAAATGTTCCATGACATCAGACTGTGAAAGCTAGCCTCAAATGTTCCATCTATACTTATGCTTTCCTAGGACTGGACAAATGAGGCCAAGTACCTGCTGCCCATTCTTTGCCAAACCTGTGCAGCCATGGTTGGGGATATTTTCTTTCTGTGTTCATATTTCTGAGCATCTGAGTTTACTCTCTCATTTACCTGATACTCGTGTTAATATCTTCAATTAAGCTTTTCTCAGGTGACTCTGATAACGTTTCTCTCCCGAGGTGGAACTACTTTGCAGTGGATGACTTTAACACAACTGAGCTCAGGGCCTTCTGTGACTTCCTAGAGAATATTTTTCTTGCCACGTCTTCATTTTCCTATGCTACTTGGCTCAGGACACAGCCTTATTCCTTTTCTTCCACTAAGAAAATGAAGCAAAAATCTCCTTGGGATCTTGAATCAAGCACTGAAGAAAAGAACAGACCCTTGATGGAACGTTAAAATGATCTTGGGGCTACATCTCTCCTCTGTTTCTGTTGGATACAGAGTCTACACAGTTCTGGGAACAGATTCCAATCCCCACTGCAACTGAGCTCTGTGAGCACCAAGCCCAAGCCCAGCATCCATCAGCACAGAGACTGGGTTTCGGTCCACTTCCGGTATGTGGAGTTGGAGGTTTTCTCTCCAATAGCTGTGGTCTTTTGAAAGCAAGCAGAGCTGGCTGTGGTTTAACTGCTCCTATTTTGTCTTCTAACACCTTAGCCACACCTTGTGCTGCCCCAAACATTGGTGGTTTATGTTTAACCATTTTCCAGGAAGCAACCACATAGACAGAATAGGTAAACAAAAGAAGCTTGAGAAAGTAAAACTGCTACTAGCCACAGGATATTCTCATCATCCCCCTGCCCCAGCATTCTCTCTGCACACTGCTGGCACTCAGGGCTGCTCAGGTGGACTCCAGCAGGAGGAACTAAGGGGGTTGACACCACATGAGACAGGCCTGGCGCTATTGGGCAGTGATGTCAGTTCCACGAGGCTGTTGCTAATTGTCAGTTTCGGGTCATAGCGTCTGAAGTTGATTGGACAAAACCTGAAGCCTTTTCATTTTAAGTTAAAAATATAAGCTCTAATTTGAGGACATGTGCATAGATAAAGTGGTGATTCCCTTTATCCACTCTGAGCCTAAAAACAAAAGAAGGTTTTCTTGAAGACTAGCCTGTTTCCATCCTACAGAGAAATGCTGTGCTGGATAAGAGCAGAACTGCTCACACCAACCACCTGAGGTTCGAGTCCTGCTATTCTCTGTGGAGCTTTAGGAGACCCCACAGTGCTCCCTGCCACCGCTTCCCTGTACAAAACACTGACATTCTATCTTACTGTGTATTTGCTTGCCTGAGGTGGTACATACTTACCACAACATCTGTTCATTCATTAATTCATTCAGATGTCAACTGCTTGGTTTGTAACTTTGCATGCAAATCTGAAATTACTTAAATTTAAGCACTGTTCTAAGGAAGCGTAAATTTTAGTGTGGACTAAAGCATTAGAAAATAATAATATGATGTGTACCTCAAAAGGAAAAGGAAAAGATGTTCAAATATTCTCATGGTATAAAATGATGAATGGATGGGTTAGGAAAAAGCAGTGTTTCCCTTGATTTAAAGAATACTCAATATGTGTACTGACTCAAACATTACATAGAATTCCATCCATAGGCATGAATTTTATCACTCAGAAGAGAACCTGATATAACTAAAAACAGCCAGACAAAGTAGCCAGGATTCTATCTGAACTGTGGCTCCTGGCTTAGGGTTCTCCCACAAAATCAGTCGCACACTTACCTACTTGAGGCTGTTGTGCTGTGATAAAAGTTATGGACCAAGGAAGTTGCATAACCTCCTTCCTGCGTTAGAAGCTACCCAGAGTCCCAGAGTCTTCCACACGTGATTCTGTCTGTGAATGAATTTGAGTTTCAAGATGCTGCTCCTATCCACATAACACCATTAAGGGATCTACCGTGCCTGAGGCTCTCTCTAGAAGAGCACTTTCAAACTGAAGACAAATGCTCAATAGAAAGCAGAATAGCAGTTCTAACTTACAGAAAGTGGCACAATTATGATGATTCTAGAGCAGATTGTGCTTCTAGCCAGGGGAAGGATGAGTGAGAAAGAACAACAAACCAGTAACCTGAAGTAATCACAAGGAATAAAGAGATGAACTCACAAGTCCTTAAGGAAATTATCACTAACTTTATTAAGGAAACAATGGGTGTTTTGGTAATTTGTAGGTTGTCTTGATTTAATATTACTGAAAAATATAGGTTATGTAGTACACTGATGTTCTCTCTCTACTCTTTGCTGTATCTGTATCTCTCTCTTCCTTTCTCTCTCTCTCTCTCTCTCTCTCTCTCTCTCTCTCTCTCTCCTCTCTCTTTCTCTCACACACACACGAGATCAGAGAAATCTGGCTTTAAGATACAGGTACTGATTAAAAACAGTGACCTTTAGTACTGAGAATAGCTCTGCAATCTGTAAACTGTGGTCCATAATTGTATCTATTTTAAACGACTATTAATGGATCAGTGGTTGCTTGTTACGTAGTACAAGACAAGATCCTATTGCACTCTGTCATGTCTCTATGCTAAAGTCAAAGGCCTGTATTAAGGCTCTCAAGAGCTTCCTTGTACTTGCTATTACAAATTCATTTAATATGCAAAGCCCTAGCGGATAGAACATTCTGACTCCATTTCACAGAGGGAAGCTATGGTACTGGAGTTCGGTGTCTGTGGTCACTCTCCTCCATCACTTTTCCTCTCTGGAGTTCTGGTAGCTTCCAGGGAGTAGCCCGAGGGTCAGCAAACACGCTGCTCTGGAAACAGACACAGGGCTGTGCACGCCCAGTTTGAGTCACGTTAGATATCTGTTCATGGCCAGGAGAAAACCTAAAACCAAATAACCCAAAATTTCATGGCCTTTAAGAGCAGTGACATGGCTCTTTCAATGGCCTGTGGTTCCTCCTACACCCACTGTCACCAGAAATGTCATATAACCACGGACTGTAGACCAAGAATAGGAACGTGATTTTGGACTCTTGTTACCAACCGTCACTGGATGCCATGGCTCAGTTATTAAATGAAAGTAAAGACTGACAAAAGTAGACTTCTGATTTCCAAAAACATTTATTGTCTCTAATCTGAAGTACAAGAATTCAAGCAGTAAAGAAGACTCTTCAGGTTGCCTAGCGCGGAGGTTTCCAGGGAGTTAGCTGGCTCAAGGGCAACAAGGACTGCGGGGAGAAGCTGCCAGCTACCTGTACTCGAGCTGTGATGCTCCAGGCTCCCGGGGAAGGGAACTACTGAAGAGGAGAGACTCAGAAGGGAGGTATCCTCGGTTAGAGAGAGAAGTTGCTCGAATCGCTTATGAAAGTCTGAAAACTTTAAAGCGATGACAGAATGATATGCATGTGATTTCACAGAGGTCAAAGTTAGCAAGAAAATCCAGCTGGCCCCGTAAGGCACGGTTTCACGTAAAGGATGGACTGGAGCTGGCTTGTTACGTCACCATTCACTTCCTTAGGATTTCTTCTCATTGCCACAGGCAGCTGTTCTTCTAGCCAGAAAGAAGCTAACCATGGCCAGGTGGATCGCACTCTTGAGGAGGAGGAGAAGGTAGGTGTAGCAGGCCGCGGTGTTCGTGAGCTGAAGCTGCAGCACGTCTAAAAGAGTTCTTTCATTAGTTCCATCTGCTTCTTAGACACTGTAGCCCAGGTTACTGAGGAGGGAGTAGTGGGTTTGATTGCTGAGGACCCACATGGAATAACAGCTCTCCTCACCCAAACCTGAAACAACATTCGCCCGTCTCAAAAGAACCACTAAGAGGGTCTTTGAACTTGGAAGTCAGTTTATCTAAACCCATCAATGGCAGTAGATGACTTTAACGATTTAGACTTAACTTTTATCTTTGGTGGTTAAAAATAATAGACATAGCAGGGCAGTGGTGGCGCACGCCTTTAATCCCAGCACTTGAGAGGAAGAGGCAGGCATATCTCTGAGAGTTCAAGGCCAGCCTGGTCTACAAGAGCTAGTTCCAGGACAGGCCCCAAACCTGGTCTCGGAAAAAAAAAATAGACATATGAGTAAGTAAATTCCTTTGTTAAAATAGGTTAGGGGTACACCACTGTACCCATCATTAAAGTACACTTTACTTGAGTTAGTTGTTCACTGTGTGGCTGTGATGTCTGTAATGACACATTAGCTGTAAATATCACTGTCGATTGTGTAACACCCAAACATTTAGACATCTCTAAATTAATCCAAGGCAGTGCGAACATTGTTATATTCAAAAGGAAGAGTGCTGCAATGTTAGTCAAGCATACTAAAAACCTACCACTTTCATGCCAGCAAGGTGTAGGCTCAGCACTCACGGCAACTACAAGAAATAAGAGCAAGAATTTGTTAATTAATATGCACATTATTTGACAGTTCTCTCTGTGTTTGTGAATATGCATATTCTACATGTAAATGAATACATAGATGTCATTAAAATATGAGCCCCATAATCATATAATTATATATAAATACATTATAGAAATGAGTCTCGTTATATATTACTTAGTACATGTCTTTCACGTGGTTTGTTTCTGTATACAGAGAAACAGAAATTCAAAAAGAATATTTTTTCCTTTTTTACCCTAAAAAACATAGCAAGCTCTCTAAAACAATCTTCAAAGAAAAACAGCCACGACCTTCCAAATCAAGTACCTTCCTAAAACAACTGCTTAAAGTTCATTGATCATTTTAGTGACTAAGGAATCCCCAAAGAGAAACCCAGTGACTAGGAAGAGGCTCACAGGTTCTAAATGTTCTCATTCCTCATAAGTTCAGAAGGTCCCTGGGGCTTGAGACTATTGTTCAATGCCAGCAGTTGTGACAACGAGTTGCAAGACCACCACTAGGCCCTCTGCACATTCAACCCTTGCCTGGATGTGCAGGTTTGTACCCACTGAACTAAGGGATCCTTTGGGACCTTGCATCTGAATTATTCTAAGTAGGTTGGAAAGAGTATGCATTCATCACTGTACAGCCCCCTTCATGTTGGGACAATGACTAATCCTGGTCTACCCATTCACATCCCTATTCAGACCTATATGGACTTTCTGAAATGCATTGAAATGTCAGGAAATGCATTAGTTGTGAAACATGCTTGCAACCACTATCTCACTCGATTTTTAATTATGATATCCTATATGACAGTGATACATACAACAGCAACCAAAATCTGAAAATTTCAAGGCTGCTAAGTTCACTCCTTTTTTTGTAATAAGCTTTGACTCTTTCATTTGAATATGTTGTTAACTAAGGCACCAGTTTCTAAGGCATCAGTGTTGAACTTTGTACACAATAAGATTAAAATAAATGATTTTGCTTGCTTGGCAGAATATTCCTAATTAAGTCATCAAAAGCAGAGCCTCCATTTAGCATTTATCATGTACTTAGTTGCTTATTTGCCATTTTTAAAAAATAAAATTAACAATTTTTAGAAATAAAGAAAAGAAAGAAAAAAGGAAGGAAAGGAAGGAAGGTAGAAAAAAGGAAGAAAGAAAAAAGAAAGAAGAAAGAAAGAATCAAATCTGGATATTTTGGATAATGATGATAGATTTAGAAAAACTTAAGCCAAACCCTCTGGCATCTTAGTATTTTGGTAAAGTACAAGATAAAAATGCAAGCAGTGGCCCTGTGAAAGGTCTTACGTTAATTTTTATTAATACATGATAAAAACCTGGATATTTTCAAACACATTTTCTAGGAAGCTATATTTCAAAGGATACATGCACATACCTTTACCTATTGGAGGAAAGGAAATCACTTGAGCAACTCCTTTTTTATTGTTCTCATGTTTGACAATGCATCTGTGCTCTTTATGCATCGACTCTCCAGTCACGGTAAGCCAGCTAAACTTCATGTATGTTTCATTAGTCTTCAGTGTATTCCCTTCCTGGGATTCCAGGATCTTATCACCATCCTTTTCTTTCCAGTATACCCTTATAACATCAGGGAAGAATTTTTCAAGGAGACAAAGGTATGTCCCAGCCTTATGGAGATTTGTTTCAGCAACAGAAGGAAGGAAAATGGTAGGTTTGGGGGAAATGTCTGCATCAAAGCTTTTGTCTGTAAGATAAAATGGAAAATCAATAAAGATAATAATCACGAGGATAGTAGTTATTATTTCTGAGACAGAGTCTGAGGTAGCCTATTGTGGCATCAAACTTGTTGTGTACCTGTGGATGGCCGCCTCCTGCTCCTGGTCCTCCTGCCTCTGCATCCTAAGTGCTAGTGCACCACTAAATCCAATCACTCAAAATAATCATTACATATCATTATAAACACACTATTGAATGGTTAGGAACTTATGTCTTTACACTATCTGTTTTCTCGTGGTGAAACATCCATTCATCCGGGTGGATGGATGGTAGGGTGAGGAGACAAATTACTTCTACGGTCATTTTACAGATGAAGGTTTCTTGTCATTCTTAGCATGCTTCCCTTTTCCCATCCATTGTGACTTTGTTCTCTGGCAATCTAATGCAACCCACTGTCCATTTAGCTGACTATAATGTGCCCTGCTTTCCTGATAGCTCAGTGGACTAGATGTCAGGAGGTAGTTTTCAACTTTTCATTGTAGCTGTATGCAGTCCCTTATGCAATGGAAATATCCTTCATGTGTAATTGCAATCGACCGAGTAGATCTGTTAGCTGAAGTTGCGGATCCCTTTCTCAGTTTGAAGTTCTCAGGGATCTCCTGATTGCTCTCTACTATTAGAAAGCATCTCACCCTCACATGAGAACCTCTCCTAGTTTTGGAGTTGAGCATGTGGCTGTAGCTGCACCTCCTAATTATTCCTAGTGTGGTGAATGTATGTGCTTCAGTCTGAATGATCTCAGCTGATAACTATGTAGTAAGGGGCCAGGGAGAGAGGGGATCTTCCAAAAAAGGAGAAATAGAATATAATGCTATCAAGGGATAAAGAGGAAACTAGAATAGGATTAAATAGGGAGGAGGATGGAAAAGCAGAGTAAAAGAGGGAGTATGAGTATGAACAACTAACACTAAGGGGCCTTTGAAAATTCACATGGGAATCTACAACTGTAGAAGCTTCCTAAAATATATACTCATATGAAAGGAATTTAAATAGAATTTCCATTAAATGGGAGAGAGAATGCCCCAACAAGAAGTTTTATGCCACCAAGCAAAACATTCATTGCCAGGAATGAGTTATACCTTATTGAATCTTTGACCAAAAGAGTCCCCACTTCAAACATCACAGGATATTCCCAAAGCTATTGCTTACTCTCTATAACCTGATGCTAAGGCCCTATAGCTGAAGACACTAATTACTTGTGTTATTAAACACCATTCAGTTGTATCATTAAACATAGAGAAACTGAGTCCAACTAAAAGCTTTACCCCTTCTGACTAGTATTTATGGTGCTAGAAGGTACTCTGTAGAGAAGAAATCCTGCTACCTAAAATAGTAACCTGCTTGTAAGATAAAATGGTGAAGTTATAGAACATTTTACTGATTAATCAAGCATTTTTTAAATTGGATTTTAGGCCCATTCCATGAGATGTAACCCATATCTGATGCTGCTAAGGATGCCAAACACCTGAGACTAGATAGGTCACAAGCCTAGGGGAAAAAATATAACCCTATAATTCTGCTAATGAAACATAGCAATAAAACAAGTCCTAATGCTATACCCATAGACCTGTACACTGCTCAGCCCTTATCAGAGAAGCTTCTTCTTGAAGTATATATTTATTAACGTAGAGACTCACAACTGGACAATGTTCAAAGAATGGGAGACTTTGGAGTCCTAAGTGGGGATGTTGTCATCCATCCTTTTCCCTCAGGGTTGAGGGTTGTGGAAAAAAAGTAGAAAAATTGAACAGCCATAGGACTAGGACATCTGTTTAGATAGTGCCTCTTACATATGACAAGAATGTGTACCTATGAAATCCTAACAGTATGGTCACCTAAACAAGATGTGCACAATTACAGCACCAATTGACATTCAAGCATTGGTGAGGAAAATCTTGCATGTCCAAACTTCAAGATGAGAAGCTCCACACAATGAATAGATGCTAAGAGAGGGAGAATCAGTGTTCTGTAGGGATGGGTACCTGATAGGCGTGTAATCCCAAGAGGCTAGACATAAACACATGCACAAAGAGTAACCCTAGATGGACTTAGCAGGTTGTATTGATACATACATATTGTAAGCATATATATTTATATAACAACACAGTTACAGAAGAGTCATGAATTTGACAGGGAGTTGGGGGAGTTCAAAGAGGAAGAGAGTGAGGTGGAAATGATGTAAATACTCATGATAAAATTCTCAAAACTGTAAAAAAATATACTTTGTAAAATTAAAAACATAATAACATTTTACAACTCCTACTAAAAATTTTAATGATTGACAATAACCCTCCCCCTGCCTTTTTTGGTTTCTCAAGACAGGGTTTCTTTGTGTAGCTATGGAGTCTGTCATGAAACTCTATCTGTAGACTCGGTTGGCCTCAAACTCATGACTATCCTCCTGCTTCCGCCTCACAATGGCTGAGATTAAAGGTGTGTGCCACCACCACACAATTATCAATAAAAATCCTTTAAAAATATTTAGAGTCATGTTTTTCCTCAAATGATAAAATAACTGCTAAAGAAAAACAGATGCCTCCAGATGGAAACTTTGTGTGTATGCAAGTAACTATGAAGATCATCTTCTGTCTTAGCAGTTAGATCAGTAGCATCTCTCAGAAAGCTTTGCTGTCTAATAAATGTTATTGGTTAAAGTGACAACCATCGCTTCTTCATGGTGGAGACAATCATCTCCACAATTTTCGCGTCTGTTATGAATTGGACAATGTCCCACATGCTTTTTTAACATTATCACCTTTGGTTCTCACATAATCTTGCTGTTCTCATACCCTTATCTGTCTTACTTATTAGGAACTGAGCACAAAATCTCCCATGCTCTTTAGGAATAAGTGGAGAAGTTATAGTTCCATAACTGAGTTCAAAGCCTAGGCTTGTTCACAGCACAGTAGACCTGGAGAATAAGGAAGGTGATTGTCTATTGAGTCTATCATAGACTTATCTGTAATGATAAACCCCACATGACTGTCAAATGCTTTAATAACAATTTTTATCATGATATATGAATGTTTTATGGAAGTCTGAATATCTGCAAGCATTATTAGGATGTTTGCACAAGTGTTCTTCAGTATCAACATTGTAATTGCCATCTCCTGGAAAGTGCGTCAGGAAATCCTGCTCACAGCCCTCTTCTTTCTAAACATCATCACCTCTACTTCACTATGGCCATGCTTTGCCTTCCTTCAATTACTTTGAAAACATATTCATTCCAAGTCTACCTGTGACAACACATTTTATTCTCCTACAAAACACTCCAAAGTGATTCAACCCATATCTAACCAGGAATATAACTCTGCCTTGCAGTTTGTGTCTTGTTCACATAAGTTGAGAAGTTTTATTTTATTTTTTTAAGATTTCTCAGATGTTTCTGTATTTCCTCCCTTAAAGGTTTGTCATTTATAAATCAGTTCTGAGTCTAGAATGCAATTTCAAGTTAACTGACACTTTTTTCATAGAGAAAATTTTCAAAGAAAAATAAAAGCAATAATCACGGGCTTGGGCATAACTACTAATAATTAGACAACAGATGTGTTCTTATAAAAAAGTAAAGACACAGAAAAAAATTGGACTACAAACTATTCTAAGCTTCCTTGAGGGAAATAATAATCACATAAAGATGTAAAACTGTGAGAAGCCATTTACATGGACACTGAGCAGAAACTGTTTATATAAACTACAAATTCTAACAGAAAGATTCAGGTAATATTTCAAGAATCAGAGTGACATAAATTGTGACCCAACATGAAGTCAGACAAATAAGAAGGGGATTCATTCATGTTCTATAGTAATTTGCTATGAATTATGATCAAAATCAGCAACAATGATCTCCAGTTTGTCTGGAGAATGGCACACTAGTTGTATTCCAGACTACAGAGACAAGCCATCAGCAAACCTTCATTCTGAGGATTCACCTAAAAGACCTTTTACAACACTATCCCAAAGCAATAATGTACACCCATCGTTTATGCACATGATCCTCAGAATGACTTCCACTTAATCTTTGTATATGCTACTATTCTAAATGTAGTTTCAGTGTCTTCTGGGTGGAAAGAAGGAACCATTTATAAAGCAGTTTTTGCTGTCACATTCAATAATCTATCCTGAAAATGACTCAGGCTAAGAGCACTGTAGTCAGGTACAGTAGCTCATTGTGGTTTCTGGTCTCTCTCTACAATTATATATATATATATATATATATATACTTTTCATCACTGGAATGAAACAGAAAAAAGTTACTTACCAGGAGGGATTACTATGAGCTTCGTTCCTTCTGCAAATACCTTTCTCCAGCCCGAGCTATCACAGTGTTCACAGCTTCTACAAAAATCTGAACCTTCTCCAAACTTTCTTGACACGACAGGCAGGCTGAAGTCTTGTCACGATAAACTGATGTGGTTTCCTTAGAAATCCATTGACTATAAATTGTGTGACATCTGGTAACTTGTAAGTTTCTTCTAAAACTAGCTTCATACATTGCTTTCCCTGGAGGCAGTGATGACGGAAAATAGAGGGGGTACAATGGGAGAAGAAGAGAGTTGAACTAACTGGTCCACCAACTGTGGGGTGCTGATACAGAAAATAGAAGGGGTACAATTGGAGAAGAGAGCTGGGCTAACTTGTCCACCAACTGCATTTTTTCAAGTAAGTAGGAAAAATATTCTAAGAATTGTTATAAATTCCGGGAGTTCAGTTGTGTTAAAACTACTCAGTGCTACATCAAAAGAATATGATTTGATTCTCACAAGCACCACTGCTTCTTCTTAGGAAGAGGGGAAATACTTCTGAAAAAAAAGGAAGCTCTTTAGTAATTTAAAAGAAAATGTGCCAAGATATTTGAAAAAAGTGATCCAACTTCTATATTTTAAAAAGCTGCCATCATTAGTTGCCATTAATCAAGAACTGATATTGTATCCATATCAATGAAAAATGTAACCTGTCATGTCTTATTATAAAATAATTGTAAAAATTAATGAGTTATAAAAAGTTTCATTGCATTTGTAAAAAGTAGTGGTACACACTCCTCTAATGGGTCTTAAGACCTCTCAACAAGTGGACCATGCCTGGTACTAGAAACCTAGCTAGCTATTTAATGGTTATTGGGAGAGAATCTCCAGCTACTAATTTGCTGAACCAGCATAATCACTAACAACAATCTATAAACATTAGTCCTTATAACTAAAGATTAGTGTAGTCACCACTCCTCATTAAGGAAATTTCTCTTTGTAACAAATGGAGAAAATCACAGCCAGTCAACATACAGAGTTATGGGACAAAATCCCAGTGGATACATCTACAAAGATACAGCTCCCACACCTATGGCTCAAGGTACATTATGGAAGAGCGGCCAGAAATATTGTAGGAGCCAGAGGATTATTGCATTTGCTGTAAGGTTGTATTTCCTAGTAACATCAGAAGTTCTTTTCATAAAGTCTCACCAATATGCCTGCCCAAGTGTGAGCAGAGCAAATTGACAACCAATGAACAAACTAGACAGGAAGGGGGAAAGTCCACAAGGTCTCAACCCTACACAGAGAACTATAGGAAACTGAGTAAGGCTGGGAGTGGGAGAGGGTGGTCCTCCCCAGGGAAGAGCACATTATTTGGTTGTCCAGTGCCAAACAATCAACCGTGAAAAGATACATAAAGCATCATTATATGGACTGGAAGGTTTTATATATATATATATATATACATATATATATATATGTATGCAATAGCAGTCAATGAAAAAGAGGCCTTGAACATGAAGGAGAGCAGAAATATATGAAAGGATTTGGAGAGTGAAAAAAGGGAGAAATGTAATTAAATTAAAATTTCAAAAGTAAATAAAAAAGAAAGCATAAAATATAAGAAGTATATATGGGAAAAGCAGTATCAAATTTTAGTAGTTGTCCACTAAAATCCTCTCCCATACCCAAAACAGAAGTTCAGAGCAGAAAAGTACTGGTGCAAGGTCATGTCTATGATAAGTTTAAAACAAACTTTGTAAAATACAGAGATGACCCCTCACATTTTTTTTGAGAAAACTTAAGCTCTAGATGATATGTAAAAGTACATCTTCTTGATTATCAAAAAGGGAGGGAAAGACTTACGGGTCCTTTTTTTTTTTTTTTTTTTTTTTTGGTTTTT
>JAQHUG010000233.1:1375594-1409183 GCA_028555095.1 Dicrostonyx torquatus | reverse complement strand
CTCTCCTCTCTTTTCCCTGTTGCCTGTGAATTGGAGACTGTGAGTCTGGCCAGTTCCTCCTGATAGGTCTAAATTTGCTAAATAGATACACTTCTGCTTTTCCTGGTAATTGTACAGGTCACATTTCAGCAGAGTGGAATCACTATCATGATAGAATTATAAAAAATAAACACTGCCTTGAGGAGCAGATTATAGTAAACACATTACTTTTCTATTTCTATTTCAGCCATGAAATAGAAATTAGTTTATTTACCATGAATTATTATAATTACAGCATTTCTCATGGCTTCATGACCTGTAAATAGGTGTGTGATCTCCCTGCATTATATTTTGGGCACAGTGAGGTAGATCATTAATGTTTATAGTGACTAAGAGCACTCTTTACAAAGTCTGAAACATCACAGGCATTAAGTATGTATGTACAGGGGGAGTCATCATATAATATAGCTTTCGAGATATCATAAGGGGATCAGTGCAGTTAAATTGTGTGTCATCTCCACAGAAGATTTGAAAAACTAACAGTCATATTGCCAGCCTGGGCTGAGTCCTGGGCAGGAACAGTGACTAACAAACCATTACTGACCTAGGAGACTGAATCAGGAGTTGAGAGTGGAGGAGACAAGAGAGGAAGCAGACAGAGGGATCCTAGCTCATGTCCACATGCCCATGAAGCTGATTCTCAGGCTGCAGTCGCATCTCCTGCAAGTGTGGGCAGTCTGGACCAGACACCACGCCCAGGGAAGCTGAGTGTGTCCTGGAAACATTAGCCAAAACTCCAGTTCTTGGTCACTGTACCCACACGTGCACAAGGACATCGGGGAGCCATTAGCTCTGATCAAACACTGCCGCAGGCTACATGGCTGTCACGCTACAATGTCAGGCTGGGGGTCTCACTGGAAAAGGGCAGCAAAGAGTGTGGTCCACACGCAGTGCCCTGGGGCCAGGGACTTCTCAGAATGGGACTTCAGGAAGGACATTTTAGAGAGCTTGACTGAGAATGTAAAACTCATTGGACAGGATTGGCTTGAAAAGGCAAACTGACCAGTCAAGTCCAAGTGCTGCCACTGAGAAGAGTGTGTCCTTGGGAAAGTCCCCAGTGTGGGCAGTAGTAGCCCCTCCCCTCTGCACATCATGTGCTGCCAGGGAGCTGTGCCAACTTACTGGTGGTAAAGTAAATAGGATAGTTTTAGGGACAATTTAAAATTTTATAACCTTTCAATCCTTATAATAATCATTCAAGAGAGATAAAAACTGCATTTGACAGGTGGGAAAATTGGAATTTAAGAAGCTTTACCTGTCCAAGGTCACTTAAGACACAAGGAAGCTTGGACTAAATACAAGCCTAGCAAGCTCCCAAGCAGAACACAGGGTCCCCTCAAATCATGTAGTCAATTATGGGAGCCAAACAAAGTAGTAGACATTTCCCCCAACATTTCAATAATTAATGGTACTTTAAAAACTAATTCTTGATCCAGTAAGTGAAAGCAAGCACTCTTTAGGATGTATTTACCCTTTCCTAGCAAGAGTAAAGCTGGTGGTACCTGTTGCAGTTTTCCTGATGAAGCTCAGGCACAGAGAGTTTCAGGAACTAGCTCCCTGAAATCAGGCAGTTCTCCGGGGAGCACGTGAAGAAGCTGAAAAGGGGACAGAGTGATGACTCGCTGCTAAAGCGCTTGCTTTACACGTCTGAGGACCTGAGTTTGAATCCCAGCTCCCCCACCCCCAGTGATGCCAGGTGGAACACATATTCCATCTGTAACCCCAGTGCTAGCACAGCAAGATGGAGGCAGAGGTAGACGCTCCAGAAACTCAGAGGTGAGCTAGCCTGGCATTTGTGGAGGGGAACGGCAAATGGATTTTGTTTCTAGCAAAGTGGAAAGATCAACACCCAGGATTGTCCACTGACTTGTTACACACCCTGACAAATATGTGCCTACACGTGCACAGTGCACACAAAAACATGCACACACATATAAACATTTCACATACATACCCCACCAACATAAACATGCAAACATATACAAACACACACACATATACACACACATACACACATATAACACACACACCAAAACAAAGCAAAAAATGAAAAATGAGTAAAAAGAATTTTAAGGAGCCACTTTATCTACTTTGCCTGTTTTCTCAGTAAACTAGTTGGATGTTTATGATTCAGAATTATCTTTGCCGCATTCAAAATGAGAAAGCAATACGGTGATCTACTTTTAAGTTGTCAAATGCATGCTTCCTGTTTTGATGGATTTATTTACACTAATTTCTGGCGCCCTCTACCGGCCATAGTAGGAATAGCATCACACTGTGTTTCCCTATTGAGGCTTCAGTAAAGGGCCAGCTCTAACAGCATTCATGTTCTCATTTCTGCCTGGGCACACCTCCGGCTTAGTTAAGACAACCTCCTTTGCGCGGTCTCTACTTTCCGAACTTCAAAAGTGAGAGAAGTGCCTTATGGGTTTTCTTCCAGCGTAATGTATTGTGACTCTGGCTTGAATAGATGGTCCGTACACTGAAATAGCAGGCGTGATTAAGTTGCAAAAGGGAAGAGCTTATCATTTTAATTTTGATTCAACAGTCATGTATGTTGCGTTTATCCTCTTGACTAGACACTGGGGCAGATTGTTAAGAAAACCTCTTGGGCTTTCTCTTTCCTCCAGTTAAGCAAGATGTCTGAAGGGAAAAAGGCCAAGGCTGATGAAGGTGGCCCTGACCCCATCATCATGAAGAATCATAAGGACAAAAAGGTGATGAGACCTTAGCTTGAGAAAAGTCTAAGAACTTTGGCTTTGGGCAGGAGATATAATTTTATGTAATACAATTACAAAATTAAAACAAGAAAACCACATAGGGTACATAATGTCTGAATAGCTGGTGGTTTAGCCACCTAGCCAGGTCACTACTCAAGGTGAGCAACCCCAGCAGACTTGCTTTAGGCTGACAGGATGTCAACGCTCAATTCCCCCTGGGGAAATATGGGAAACCAGAGATCTGCAGAGGTAACTCATGGGCTTGTGCACAAACACTTTGGACCCACACATCACACACATAGACAACTGACACACACAGGAAGAGGTAACTCAGAGGCTTGTGCACAAACACTTGAACCCACACATCACACACGTAGACAACAGTAGTAGTGCACAGGAGAAGCTGAGTTGTGCTGAATCTTGCTAGTGTTTGGCTCTAGCCTGTCTAGAAACTGAAAAGGGAGAGCCCTCAGTGAATCAGTGGGACTGGCTTGGAATATTCAGAAGGGGCCATCTGTTGGCAACATCTCAGTAGGAGCCAATGTTTTTTTTCAAGCATTTTAAAATATTTTAATAATTGAATTCTAAGAACCAGCAAGCTTGTCAACTGTGACTCGCTGCAACCTGTAACTGGAGGGCATGACGGCTGTCTAGGGTTTGGATGCTGAAAACAAGCTCTGATCTTCTCCTTCGTGTTCATCTGAATGAGCTACAAATGACTGGTTAGGCCCAAATACAGAGTCCTTTACTGTCCTCACCCTAGGTTGCTTCAATCATCTCAAAAAAAAAGGGAGGTAGGACAAACCTCCAAGATGAGTGACCAGCGATCAGAGGCACCTAAATGACCCTTGAGTGACCAGTGGTCAGAGGCATCTAAATGACCCTTGAGTGACCAGTGGTCAGAGGCACCTAAATGACCCTTGAGTGACCAGCGATCAGAGGCATCTAAATGACCTTTGAGTGACCAGCGGTCAGAGGCACCTAAATGACCCTGGCAGCTAATAGATAACAGATTTTCCCAGAGAAAGGGAAAAAAAGTCACATTGCCTACAACCACAGAAGGCAATGAACAATTCACTGTACCCTGGTCTCAGTTGATGAGCTGAGGATTATGGGTTATCTAAGTCTCAAGGCTTGATGACCAGGCATGGTGGGGCAAACCTGTAGGCCCAGCTACTTGGGAGGCTGAGGCTTGAGGATGGCAAGCCCAAGGCTTCTACCCTGACCTTAAGTCTATCATGGGCAACTTTGAGATTCTCTCAAAATAAAGTAATTTGAAATGTGACTGGGATGTATCTCAATGGTAGAGTGTTTTCCTAGCAATACTGAGTTCAATTCCCATTACTGAAAACAAACGAAAATAGTTCAAATATGAGTTTTTGGATGGGTTATCCAGAAATTAGTGACATAGCTTGTGGAGTTGCTGGTGCTCTTTTAGAACGTAGATGTCCTGTTTCTCTTATATTTCTGCATGGTGTCATGCTCTCATTACTAACCCATGCCAGCATCGTGGCATAATTTTCCATATCTGTTAACTGTTCACTTGTTTTCTCTCCATTCCTCTCTCTCCCTGTGCTCTCAATCTAGTACATTTGCTGCATGTCCTTGGAGCCTGTTATCTGTGCGAATGGCCCAGTAGTGCTTTGTGAATAATGCATTTTACCTGCCCGAGTCAGGAGGGGCTCGCAGTCCTGGTTTGGAGCTCGGGTCTGTTTCCCTTGCTCCACAGCTGGCTTTGCTGAGTACTATGCATGCAGCTTCTCAGGGTTAGGGGCTGTGCTGTCACTGCCCATCCTGTGCTGTAACCTTCATGGGCCTCCTTTCTATGAGCTCAGTCTTAGGGTTGTTGGTCAGGGGGAACACACACACATGTGCACATACGCATGCATATGTGTGCACATGCGCGCGCGCACACACACACGCGCGCGTGCAAACACACTTTCAAAAAGTACTGCCAGTGGGTGGTGGTAGACATTTTTAATTTTTTCCAGTACATACTAAGCAAGATCTCATCAGGTACCAGATGCTGATCTGATCATTAGGAAACTGGCATGTGTACTGTCAAGCCTCCTTCAAAACCCTGGCTACTCATGTCCTTTATACTTAGCAAAGAGACAGTGCCATAGCACAGGGTTAGAGACGGAGGCAGGGTTCTGAGGTTAAAACATAGCCTGGTACTGCAAATCACTATGTGACCTTGCTCTTTTTCTCTGTTTGTAATATGATATTAGTGATTACATCATAGTTTTGTGAAGATCAAGTGATTTCAAACAGATCATTTAGAGAGCCTGGCAAAACTACACATAGGTCACTATTCATGTCAATTGATCAAAAATATACACATAAACAAAGAGAAGCAAGAAGCCAGTGCATATAGGTATAAATTAGATATAAATTATTGTAAGGGTAATTTTTGAAACCCCTTCTTGGATAAGTAGTTTTGTGTGTTACCTGTCACGCCTTTGTGAGTTTCAGATGTAACAAGTGTATCAAACTGCTTGCCATCTGTATTCATTAAATGAAGCTTTCTAGTCAAACGTTTTCATTTATTTTTGGCCATGCACTTGGTAGGCTTTGGAGTTTTATTTAATATTGCCCTCCAGTGTGACAGGATTACTTTATATCTCTTTTATATTTAATTTCAGATATCCTGTAATGCTGCTCTTGGGAGGTTTCTGTATTTTTCTGAACAAATTGATTGGTGCTATGCCTCTTGTTTACCCGCTCAGCACACTTACATATGAACATCGGGGTGGATGGAGAATTTGAAGCTGGGGTAAACAGTATATCGGCGTAGGAAACCAAAGGCACTCACGCACACTCAGCACACTTACATATGAACATCGGGGTGGATGGAGAATTTGAAGCTGGGGTAAACAGTGTATCGATGTAGGAAACCAAAGGCACTCCCGCACACTCAGCATGCATGGAGAAATCCGAGTGGGAGAAAGCACAGGATTGAGCAGGAGAATGAGACCTAAGTTCTCTTCTGGGGTGGCAGGGAGAAGCTTAGGCAAGTAGAGAAGAGGGCATTCCAGAAGGGTTAGCATGTGCTGGTAAGGGGTACAGGGTGGGGCAGTGAGAAGACTCATAGGAGGGAAGCAGAGGGAAAACACTGGTGAAGATGGGGTGTCTTTGAAGGCCAAGTGGTGTCACTTGGATACCAATGACACACAGTATCCAGAAGATACTCCTCGCTGTCACATGGGTAGGAGAGACAACGCTAAGGAGGGAACTGTTAATATGCTGGGACTAGAGTTGTGCATATAGGATGAACTGAGGTGAGGGGAAAACTGGGAAGGCAGGGGGTGCAAAATCACCTCTGGCTAGGGGACATGCCCCCAGGATCAGGTAATGGAAAGTAGAGTACAGGATGGCATGACGTTATGGAGGGTTATAGCTAGCAACTCAGGCTTAGAAAGAGCTTGACAACTGTTCAATAGTCATGGAAATATGTCGAGTTAGAATAAGAAGAAGGCCCTCTCGAGGGTCAGTCCTGAGACAGCAGGGATACAAACTGAAGGTTATTGCTATCTCCCTACTTAGGGCCCCACTTTCAACTCCCCCAGAAAGAAGGGAAACAAGCACAGAAAACCGGAAGGAAAAATCAGAGAGGTAGGACAAGTGGCATTTGTACCCCGGAATCATAGGGGGAGTGTGGAAATGTTTGATAGTATCAGATGCCACAGAAACCACATGGTGGTCAGAAATGGAGAAGATATGGCAATGTGGGAGTCTAGAGTATTTATTGATGGGGTGAGGGTACACGGGTGTCATCCTTATGATGAAGTACTTATGGCCAAGGTGCTCCCACACTCAACTGAACTTATATAACTTTATGATGGGTAAGGATGGATTTCTCAAGAGCTAAATACAGACACATCCATAGGTGCTGCAGGGAGGCAAAAACAAGCTTACAGCTGCACTTGATCTTGAAGCATTGACACCTGAGTGTTTGACCTGAGATCGTAAGGGCCTGGGGGCTATTCAGATTTTAGGAAACTAATACAAAGTTTAAATTTCCTTTGAAAAAAGCTTTAGGGTCTTTCTCTCTGTTTGCATAGATTTAAGAGTTGTGTCACAATTATCTTTTAAACAGTAAAAGTCATTAAGTGATCTTGTAAAAGTATAACCAATGGCTAAAAATATTTGGGTAGACTACTCATTTTTTCATGTATTTAAATGTTTGGTGCTTTTGAGCGTGCTCAGTCCCATGCTGTGTGTTAGGATGCAGAAAGTTGCTCTCAGCCTGATCAACCTCAGCCCTAATGTTGTAGGTTAAGAAAATCTCAAATCAAGGCTGGAAAAAGAGCATCTCCATGCTGAATGGAACCGCACGGCTCTCAGCTGTCTTTGTCAAGAGACTGTCATTGTCTTTTTCATGAAGCTATGAAATGTCTATTTACTTGAGGCCCAAGAAGAGGTAACATTCTGGGAAGATACACTACCACAGACTACTACCACAGGAGAACCAACCTGATGTGCCTTTCATTAGGGTCTGGCCCACAGTGTTTATAAGGATTTCAGTTGATCTTCTCAGAAAACACTAGTAAAGTCCTAGGGATGGTCACTCTGATGATTGGTGTTTCTCTAAAGCTTCAAGGTGCTCAGTCATGAAGTCTGTGTGGAATAAAGGGCTGAGCCTTAGTTGTCATCAAATCCATTTCTTATATGTTTGGAGTTTACCCAAGGTGTATTTTTTTTTAAGGAGTCATCAGAATCGGATGTGGAATTGTGAGATTTTACTAAAAACCCAATCCAAGGCTTCTATGTGTTTTAAAAGAGCATTCAGAGCCATGAGTCTTCACACTCTACCCAGTAGATGTCAACATCATGGTTTTCTTGTTGACTCAAAAGCTTCCCTAATATTGACAAAAAGAGTCTTGGTAGTGTCACAGCAGCATAGAGCAGGGAGCTGTTCAGGGAAACAGTCCACCCTGAGATGTCATTGACTGTTTAAGACAGCAAAGGATGTTGTAGCTATCCATACCACACAGGTTAATTAATGGAGTGAAGTTCTAGCATGGGGCCAGGTCAGTGTCCACTTCATGATAACCACAGGCTTTCTTCGATTCCTAAAGATTTGAAAATCTGCATGCCATTGGTTTTGAACGAGGGGTAAAAGATTAAGTGGCTCAGACACAGCTTCTTGGATCCAGGCTATGTGGGCTAAGAGGTACATACAAACTCATCGATATATAACCAAATGATGTACAAGGGATGGGTTCATCACAGTGGTAGGCATGGAAGCTTCTGGAGCCACTCCCACCCCATTAGCAAGCCCACAAGAAACACTGTCCACTGTATATAAGGGTGGGGTCTGTAGCATGGGGCTAGTGCGCAGTTTCCCACTCATCCTTTCTCAGGATGTTAGGAAATCTTGGATCTTGCAGTTTCTGGAACAATCTGGTTACTTGCATTTAGTATTTCAAAAACAAAAAAATGTTATTTAAATAAGAATTAAACAATTTGAAGCATATTGTTTTGGATAAACTTAGTAGGGTCACCTAGGTACACTCATCCAGGAAGTTTAGGGCAAAATTTATCTCAGCTACATCCAGGCATGTTATGTTCCATGTCAGCCACTAGGGGAGGACCGCAGAGGAATCTCAGAGTAAGTGCTCCTAGGGAAATGGCAACTATCTTTGTTTAGCTTAGGTACATGTTATTATTAAAACTATTTGGAGGACTGGGGATGTGGATATATTGCCTAGCATTTGCAAGGGCCAGAGTTTAATACCAAACACAACAAATAATAACAAAACTAAAGCAAAGAAATCAAGCCCCTGTTTGCTCAGTCATTTTTCTGCACCCCAGATGCTGTCATATTGGGGCGACTGCCTTTATAGGGCTCACCTTGTTGCACTTTGCTTGGTTAATTCCTTGGCAAGTTGCTGGACAATGGCATTTTAGGTTTTATTTTCTTGCACTATTCTAGCATTCAAAATGACCAAGTCTCCCTGTAAATCAACTCTTGGGAAAACAATGGTCAAAAAAAACCCCATAAAACTCAGTAATCTATCAGGAGAGTTGGAAGCATACAAAAAAATACATTCATGCATATTCTTGATCAGTGTGCACTGTATGCAGAGCTCTGTTAGTAGAAATTTCTCAAAATGAAACATGCTTGTATGATGAATTCCCTTCTAGCTACAAAGGCTCCATGAATTGACTTTTCTATTCCATTTGACCGATTTTTTTTATGTCCTCACAAACATAAAAATGCCAGAAAGAAAAGTGAGCAAAAATGAAGCTGTCGTGAGGCTGATTATGAGCCATACGGTTGTCAGTGAGTCACAGACTGAGTGTCCACAGCCAGCAACACAAGGGAGGTCTGCCACAGCTGTTATTTGCGCTCTAGTAATTGCCGGTCCCCAGGAAGCACCGAGTGACCAGCAATGACTGGGATGGAGAGATGGTGAAGTAAGGCAGGGCCATGGAGCAAAACCCAGAGGTGGAACAAGCGCACGTCTGCACAAATAACAACTCCAGTCTAAATTGTTTCAAGTAGCATGTCCAACTGGAACAAAATTTCAAAAAGGAAAAAAAAAACACTCATGAAAAAGAATCAGTGTAACTTGGAGATTGCCAAAGGTTTATTTGGAACGACACAGCACTGAGAACAAAACTGTTACAGATGGTTTGTGATACAGCATATACCACCTCTTTCACTTTAGAATGCTCTGTGAAGATGAGTTGCATAAAGATAACGTGGAAGTTATATAGGAGCTTTTATAAATAGGTTCCTTTGCCCCCTGATTCATCCAATTGCATAAAGGCAGAAGTGAAGACTGCGTCGTTGCTGGTCCAGATCTGATTTTTATATGGCCCCAGCAGCTGAGCAGCTACACCGCCAGGCCCTGCTCTCTCCAAAGGGGCAGCAGCATGGGCGTGCTATCTGGCATATCACCCTGAAAACGGCACACAACACACACAGACACTGTCAACTGTTTTGGCAATGGGATGAGTGGTTTTGCCCTGAGGCAAAACTGCAGCTGTAATGCCAGACGGAATAAGAGCAATGCGTGTATCAATGACACTTACAGGCGAAGAGCTACAGTGGGAGGGAAAGGAATCAGCTATGCATATGTAGCCATCTGCATACACATAGGTCCAGCAGGCATGGGAATTAGCTTGTGGGACTGTATGTCCACACATATGTATATAGAGGTGATCGGAAAAGACTGTTAAGAACGTTTGCAGCTGTTGAGTTTTAAACACAGTAAACTTGAAAGGGAAAGGAGAGCCCGTGCTCACACTGGGCAAGGGAGTATGATGATGTCTCACTACAGGATAACTCATCACATCTGCAGGGCAGCCACTCGACATCACACACTCGATGCAAAGAAGTCGGAGTCTGGTCTGGAAAAAGCTACTTTAGACTTGGAGGAGGGGAATCAAGTACCAGTGTCCACAGTTAGACGAAGCACACACAGACCTCTATTGAACACAGGGAACAAAGTAAGGACTTGTTCCGTAATTTGCTATTTTCCCCTCTTCTTGAGGTTTTTGCATACATGCTCTATTGATCTGTCTTCCCAAGCCTCATCTGGCACCAGTCTGTCAATCACTAGGAGGCTAGTAGCAAGAGTGAACTCCTCCGCATTTCATGAAGGTTAAACAACCTAGTCGTGTGACTCTTGGGAACCATCTGCAGCCTTACTCCAGACGCCGGGTGAAGTTCTCTGGAAAGAGGCCTTTGTAAGTGGCCAGGTCTCTGAACTGGAGCCAGTCTGACTCCTTCACCCCCACCAACCAGCCTGCATCCTGCAAGACAAGAACAGGGTTTCAGAGCACAGAAAATTCCGGGGCACAGTCATAGTGCCAAGAACTTTCATAATAACCCATTCAGCTAGTATTGTCGCCTCAGGACGCAGCACTTCCATAAAACACTGTAGAATCTGGAAGTCGACAAAAATAATGAAAAAATGATTTGTTATATATTATTGTCCATAGTTAAACGAAGGTTAATTTTAACATTCTAATTTCCTATAGGGCATACTTGGCTAACATTCACTGAGTTATATAAAGTTGTTAAGGAAAAAGGATTTCACATGAAAACATGGTATTCAAGGAACACAACCAATTGTCTTATGTTTCACAACGGACGAGGGTTGAGGAAGCAACCCTTAGTGCCAAGCAGGGTCAAACATTTTAAAGTTGTTAGGGTTAGAACATAATGCTGATGCGGCCACCAAATGTCTGGTGTTGCATCCTGAGCCACTTTCTTACAGGAAAGAATTTTCCCATAGCTCATACCACGTAGCCCTAACAAAGCCCCTTATACAGGACTCATAACTACTGGATGCTGTACCAGTGCTGCCTGATACCGCTGCTGCTGCTGTCTTTGATGCTTGATGCTGTTTCACATCCATGTGAATTACAGGGAAATTTGATGCTGTGGTATTCTTGCTGGAGATACGTGTTCTTTCTAAATGAACTCTGTTTCTCTGATTAGTACCATTGTGCGAATAAAGACAACTGGCCATAGAAAAGATGGAGAATTCATGCTTAGATGGCCAATGACAGGATGGGAGACAATTGCACTAACTGGGAATTGCAAGCTGCTTTCTGTCCTTGGCCTCCAGAGAAAAAGGAACAGGGAAGGATACGTAATATGTGTACACAAGTGGGAAGTGGCTATCTTGATTATGTTAACTGAGGTAGGAAAGAGCCACTTACAATGAGGGATGGCCAGATTTAATCCAAAGCCATCCTCCAGGAAGTGCAAGAACATCTGATAAAAAGAGGTCTCAAAAATTAAATAGACCACTGGATATATTCCCTTTGGTATCATCTGAGATGATAAAGTGATGCTTCCAGATAGACGAGAAATATAAGCACTTAGACAGACCAATTTTTGAAGAGAGAAAATAAACCCACAAAAATAACAGAGGAAAAAAAATGTCCCAATAAACTGACTGATAATACTCTCATTGATGAGGAATGGTGCCCTCCTCAAAATTATGATGTCACATACGTGAAGGACAAAGTTATACCTAACGTAAAATATGATAACTAAGCATTTTCCAAGCCTCAGTATGCATATGAAAGGTCAGGCCCCCTCCCACACGTCTACACTGAATTTTATTTACAGTGAGTCAGAACCTAATGAGGCCAAATAGAGCTGGGCATTTTTTAAATTGTTTTCACTAGAGAACAAAAAGATAAGAAGTGACATCCGCAAACCTGTAATGAAGATATATTCTAACACATCACTCAGAAATACAACATTAACTATAACATAAAGGGTGTTAGCCAGTATAAATCTTTAGCTGAGGAAAATTAAATTTTAACTGCTGAAAATATATGGTAGAGAAGAATGTCCAGTTTTAGCTCTGGTGGATAGATAGCTTTTATTGGATAAACGCTTTTGAAGAGTAAGTGTTTGGGTAAGTATGCATATGTGTGTGCATATATGAATCTATACATAGTCAAATGCTTGTTGTAAAATATAAATATGAAATATAAGAGGCTTATATATAGTGAATTGGGTATAAATCATGTGCAGAGCTAGCTGACAGCGCCAAGAGGGACAAAAAGCAAGCAAAGAATGGAGACTATTTAACCCTTGGATGCAGGGAATAGCTGTGGGTGAAAATAGGCTAAGACAGCTCTCCCCAAGGACTGTCCTCTTTCTGCAGGACAGTTATAAAATTTGAGGTCACAAGAGCAGCTTTATACTAATGGGTAGGGAAACTCTTGGAGGAAGGAAGTCCCCAAGTACTCAGAGACATTTTCCTTAAATCCTGGGCTACATCTATAAATGAGACATCAAGAACTAGGGGACAAATAATAGCAAAATGGTTGAACACTGCAGAGAGAGTTTTAGCACTATCAAGAAAGGGGGAATTTGGTGATAATATCCTGAGTGGGGCTGGAGAGTTGGCTCAGTGGTTAAGCGTGTTATTAATATGACACATCATTTGTTGTGCTCATGAGAACTGTTTTTCCTAAAGAGAAATGCCTGAATGGAGAGTAACCACATTGTGAGGGCACAATCCCATGGACTAGACTCCCAGAGTAAAAAGAAAAAGAAGAGAAAACTGGATCACCAGTGGGATTCTCTTCATTCTGCTTCTTGTTCTTATGAGATATGAGGAGGTTGAGAGAGCCCAGCTCCATATTCCCACCAAAATGGAGATGCCTGCTGCTGTGCCTTCTCTGCCACAGAGAATGTTACCTCCTCAAACTATGACCCCCAAATAGGTCAATTCCTCTCTTAAGTTGCTTGTTGTCTGATACTTGGTCACAGAGATGAGGAAACTAATATGGGGATTAGTGCTGTGGGGTGGGCTTTTGGCTGTGGCTACCTGGTCAAATGGTTTGTAGACATTTGGAACTGTTTTGCGGAAGAACTTGGGACCCATGGGCAAGAAAAGACCTCGAATGCTGTATGAGCAGCCTAATGGGCTATTCTGATATGACTGTGGAAAATTAGGATGCTGACAGAATGCAGAAGGTAAAAAGAGACTGTGCCCAGGAGGTTGCAGTGAGGAAGGACTCTACTAGAGACCACTCATGTTTTATTTTGCCAAAGAACAACAAGGCTATGTTTTGCCTGTGTCCTGAAGTATGAGTGATATTGAACTAAAAATTAAAAATTAATGGGCTAAGCTGTTTGGTTTAGGACAGCATAACATCCAGGCTGCGGTATGATAATAATCCAAGGTTAATTCATTGACTTAGATTTATACTTTAAAAGAACAGAAAGATATAGAAAATGTATAGTTTAAGGCAAAGAGCTTGAATCAGTTGTGGTTATAAAAATAACTGATAAGGGCAAAAGAACTATAATTGTTAAAAATATTTGCATGATTAATGTAAAAATCAGAACTTTGTACTGGGAAAGTAGGAAAGCCATACAACTCCAGCCACCAAAGACTCCAACTTGTAAAAATGCGAACTGATTTGATTTTTTTTTCATTTGAAATAGAATAATTGGGTGAAGACTGCATCCAGGGCATCTTGGTTGAGTAGTGCCACTCTGTGCAGGCGTTCCCCAGGTTCAGCCTTCAAGAGAAAGAGAAGCTACTGTGACTGTGGTCTAAGGAAGTCAGGCTACACCTTACACTGGCAGCAGAGCCTTGCTTTTCCTGCAGGATACTCATTTTCCTTAAACATACAATGGGCAGATGCTACAGGATCCTGGAGGATCATGCCAACATTCCAAGAAGCCACGGAGTCTAACAGTGTGTGGCAGAGTCAGATTTTCTGCATGGATCTCTAAGAGGAATTTTACTATGTAGCTTAGAATAGTCTCTAACTGGTGAACCTCCTTATCTCTCTATGCCTAGTACTGAGATACAGGCATGGGCCACTATGCCTGGTTATTGGGTGCTATTGGCTGCATTCATTTGTGAATTTATTATTTATCATTTTCTTATTTTCATCTTATACATACACACATATTATTTATTGTTAGTTTATGGATGTTTTGCCTGCATGCATACCTATGTGCCATGTGTACAATGCCTGTACAGCCTGGAAGAGGGTGCTAGATTCCCAGAGACTGGAGATACAGACCGTTGTGAGCCACCATGTGTTCTAGGAATCAAGTTTGAGTTCTCTGGAAGAACCGCCAACGCTCTTAACTATTCAGCCATCTCTCCGGCCCCAGAATAAAATATTTCTCACTTAAAATATTATTTGACAAATTTATTTTTTAGAAATCAGTTTTCAAACTGGCCGGTGCTGGCTTTAATCTTAGCACTCAGGAGGCAGAGACAGGCGGATTGCTGTGAGTTTGAGGCCAGCCTGGTCTACAAGAGCTAGTTCCAAGACAGGCTCCAAAACTACTGAGAAACTGTCTCAAAAAACCAAAAAAAAATCAGTTTTCAATTTTTCTAATATTTGGAGGTTTAATTTTTTTATTTATAACTCTTACAGAGGCAGAGAATCTAGGTGTTTAGATGCCTGCTGATTTATATTGCTAAATCTATTATCAAAAGAAAGAACAAAAGGTTGCCATATAAATGTTAACTTAAAAAGCTTTGATTTTTGAACTTCATTTTAGGGAGAAGACTCATAAATACATTTCTTTAAAGGATTTTTAAAATTAGCATGGGAGTCATAGGTCTTCTCTGTAAAAATACATGTTCCTAGGCTCATTTATACATGCTTTGCATACCATTTCAGGAGTCCCCAAATTGTGCCTATGAACAACCTTGGAGTTCCTGTATCTTATGACGCAACCATTTGGGTCAGAGATACGTTTACCAATTGAGGTATAACTTAAATGCCATGCTGTACAGTGGCAGAGTTGGAAAGTTCAATAAGGTATAAGAAGCCTATATAGGCATCACCTCATGGAGATCTGAAACAGTTCAGCTTCTCTATGTTTCCCCAGGCTCTTTCCATGGTTACCACACCATACAAGGCAACCATTTCTGAGAGGGATGTTCAGTTCATGCACAGTGTCAGCATTTCCTGAAACCTGATGCTACAAGTACAGCATCCCTAGCAAGACATCTTGAGACAAGAAAAGGCCATCTTATCGAATTGTAGAGAAAGGAACATCCAATGGCATCATAAAAAGGGATCCTGAAAGCCAGCTGGTAGAGTGCTGAGTGAGCAAATCCTTAGGGACTTTACAGAGTGGGTTTGCGGCATCTTAGAAAACAGGGATACTGCAGGAAATCACTTGTCCAACTGACCCACAAAAGACCAATATGGCCTGGCACACCCTCCAGTCTTACACATTACCTGGTCAGCTTCTGAGTCTGAGGGGACCACGAGCACCACATCACCCCTCTGCAAGTTAAGTTCATCAGAATTAGCTGCCTCAAAATCATGCAGGGTTTCCACCTGCAAAACATTGAAAGGATTGGTTAATTTTGGAAAGAAGCTGAGTGTGGTTGCTCTACCTGCAACTCCAGCACCCAGGAGTCTGAGGCAGGACTATAGCCATGACTTCAAAGCCATCTCGGGGTAACTAGTGAGCTCTGGACCAGGAAGGGCATGGACTACACAGTGAGACCATGCCTCAAAATAAAGAGGAGCAAAAGAAAAGGAGGGAAAGGAAGGGTAATGTCATATTTCCTAATAAAATTACGCAGACACGATTAGAAGCATTCTCTAAGTACAAAAAGGATGAAGATATGTATTGCAATTCTGCTGTGGATGGGATATGGTCTGCAGCAGAGCTTTGTGTGTGTGAGAGAGAGGCTTGGCTCCCAGAGGGTGGTGAGAGGCACGGGAAACAATAAGATAAGGAATGTGGTAGAAAGCCACCAGGGTGATGCTCTCAAAGGAAATAGTGGATTTCTCAAAAGACCCTGGTTACTCTGCAAGATTATGAGAGTGTGAGATTTTTCACGCTCCACTTTCCTGGGTCTGTTTACTCAATACCCTGCCTGCTTCTTAATGACTCACATGAGGCCATTCATGTCTACTTATTAATTCAATGAACTATGTAATAACTGAAAGCACTATATTAAATTTTAACTAGTTAATTTCTGTTAGGTATTTTATATATTTACTTTTGCTAGATTTGTTTTATATATATATATATATATTTGGATTTTTGAGACAGGGTTTCTCTGTGGCTTTGGAGCCTGTCCTGGAACTAGCTCTTGTAGACCAGGCTGGTCTCGAACTCACAGAGATCCGCCTGCCTCTGCCTCCCGAGTGCTGGGATTAAAGGCGTGCGCCACCACCGCCCGGCTTGATTTGTTATATTTTGTAAGATATTTAATCATCAGTTAGATATATTATCACTGATGGTTGTTTAAATTAAGCTAAATATGTCAAGCTAAAGAATTGTCTTGTAGAATAATGAAAAGACAGGCAAACTACCACTTGAATGTTGTCTAAGAATTACTCTTTAATTAAACAAATGACTTTTTAAAAATAAATTTTCATTCTTTCCTGTCTTATCACTTTATGCCACAGCAGTCTGTTTTCCTTTGCACTTTTGAAAACCTTTTGTAAAATTTATATTATGGACAAAAGCAAACAGACTAACACATTGAATATACATTTTTCTCTTGAAGAATTATGAGGTCCAGACCAGTTTTGTCTCCCATATTGGTTCCTTGCAAACTCCTGCACACTCAAGACAAAACAGCTTGCCTTTAAAATATGCATTTCATGTGTAGGATACAAATTATTAGAGCTAGAACTGAGTCATCCAAAGTTAATATCTGCAGTGAGAACTGCTGTCCAGAGCAGGACTGTGATGTGCACCTTGCGTCCGCTGTAGTGATTGGTCATGCTAAAGATGGGTCCCCATGCTCCAGCCTTACCTGGCACAAATTCTATCTGCAGTGAGAACTGCTGTCCAGAGCAGGACTGTGATGTGCACCTTGCGTCCGCTGTAGTGATTGGTCATGCTAAAGATGGGTCCCCATGCTCCAGCCTTACCTGGCACAAATTCCCTTCACATGTACGGCTTAAACAAATAAACATGCTTCTAGCCCTAACTTTAACACATATGTTAAATTAATCTATTCATAAATCTATTATGCCTGCACTCACTTACATTGGCAAGGTGGTAGTTTCCTTCTAAAGGAAGGACAGAGAGAATGGATAGAGATATTCAATCCCATTCTTATGTACACAATTTTATATATATATATAAAATATATATGTGTGTGTGTGTGTGTGTGTTAAAGAAAAATAAGTATCCAGGCATGGTGGTCTGTACCTACCACCCATTTATCTGGGAGGCTAAAGCAGATGGTCACAAAGTTAAGGCCTACCTATACAACTTAGCAAGACCTTGTTTCAAAACGAAAACGTACAAAGGTATGTAGCAAGTAGCTGAGTGCTTACTTAACATGTGCTAAGTTCTGGGTTTCCGCTCAGTACCCAAACCAAAACAGAACAAAACAAAAAAACAACCAAAAACAAAGGCTGCATTTTGAAATATAGTATCAAATTATACAATGCTTACAATTCTAATCATATTTTTCTGGGGGTAATTATCTACCACCAATACTGTAAGCTATAAGTGGGGTTTCTAGGCAATCACTGTTGTGTTGTTTTGCTTGACTAGTAAGGAGGTAGTTTATGATGGTCTCTGGCTATGAAAACTTTCTTCCCGGGAAGGCAGGCTTGTTTGTTTTGTCCTTTTCTCAGAAGGCCCTTGGTGCCTTTGTGTACTTGTTTTTGGACTGCTGGTTGGCCCCTTGATGTGGGATTTTCTTCTGTATGCTATAAATATGTTTATTGGCTAATAAAGAAGCCACTTCGGCCTATGGCAGGGCAGAATATAGGTAGGCTGGAAAACTAAATTGAATACAGGGAGAAAGAAGGCAGAGTCAGGTAGATGCCATGTAGCTGCCAAAGGAGAAAGATGCCAGAACCTTAGTGGTAAGCCACAACCTTGTGGCGATACACAGATGAATAGAAATGATTTAATTTAAGATGTAAGATCTAGCTAGAAATATGTCTGAGCTATTGGCCAAACAGTGTTGTAATTTTAAAAAGCTTTGTGTGATTATTCACGTTTGGGTGGTCAAGAAACAAAAAAGCAGCCTCTGATTACCACTCCTTGATCTGCACTTGGATTGGATGACTATTTCCTGCCTGTTTGGCAACTCCTTAGGGAACATACTGGAACACAGTTGGCTTCAAAGGCCTGTCTGAGCCATCTGGACAGACTCAGCTCCAAAGGAAGCCCCACAACCTTGGGGTAGGTCATGCACCTTTTAACTATTCTATTTTGAAATACGAAGGGTATTGCATGTGCCCAAACAAGGGCATGTTGCCATTTTCCCAGGGGAGGTGAGGGTGAAAGGAAAGCAGATCTGAGAAAGAATACACAATGCAAATAGCATACTGAGAAACTACAAAGTGGTGCAAAGGGACTCAAAGAAACGACAATGACCCTGACATGACAATATAAAGACCTTGTAGAGAAAGCCAGGAGGCACATCCTGAGCAGCATCCTCTGCAGACACGGAGGAATCCCCAGCACCTCCTGGTGCAGCCATAGCTGCCTGAGAATCCAGAGGTGTGGCCTCTGCGACCAGTTCCTGCGTCTCACCAGCCTGGCCCTGAGGAGCCATATCCTCGGTGACACCCACAGTGGTTTCCTGGTGTTCTCCTTCCCCTTCATGGTTGGAGGCTGGCTCGATGACAACAGAAGGGATGACCTTCTCCTGGTGGACAGAGAATGTGGGTGTTGTCAAAGCCTGGGAAACAGCAGGTGTGTTTGCTTGCGGGCCAGTATCTTTCCCTAACCACCTTCTCTTTCTCTATCCCACTTACCCACAGTTCCAAACATTGTTTGCAGACATTGGGCCTCTGCCCTACATTTGTCCCGACTTCCTCACTGTCTCTCCTGAGTACTAAAGCTTTAATGGGAAGCCTATGTAGATCCTTGAGCAGTCACACTGCCTGGAAAATGGGGGAAGGGAGGCTTCTATGAGCAACCCAGAGTGGCAGGAGCCCGAAAGGGGAGAGGGTCTGTCCTGACGGGGCAGAAGGCTATTCTAAAAAGAAAATACAAGGGAGGACTCTCGCACTTTGCCACGACTGTCCGTAATTGTTCAAGTCATGGGACTGGGGATTTGTTGTCTTTCATCACTGCAGGGGGACAGGAAGAGCTAAGGCCAACTTTAATCTGATGTGTGTGTTCATCTGACTATTTCCTTAAAAAGTGGGTTGGCTTTGGTGAAAGAAGACTGGTGGGGATTCTGAGATACTCTAGTAATACTAAACATGAAGTCAACCTCCCTGCTCATACTGAGTCCCTACCAAGGCTAGTACTGAGCTAAGCCTTCAGTGCTTCGCCATTTCATCACCCTCTTCTTCCTCTCTCCACTAAGTCTTCTTATCAGCTGCACTTCATCTCTCCCCTCTATCGTGATTGCAGCTTCCCTTTCCCCTTTCTGGGCATCAGTCATCAGGAGCAGGAGTCCATTCCACACAGAGAGAGCTACCATCCAGGCCAGCAGACAAGAGCCCACTAAACATCCCTGTCCCCAGAAGTCCTTCAGGAAACCCTTACCTGGGGAGCAGCCCCTTCACTCTCGGCTGGTGGAGGGCTCTCGCTGCTTGTAACCTCAGTGCTCTCAGCATCGACTTTGGTTCCGTCAAGACTTTCTCCTTCTGCAGCAGGGAGTGCTGCCTTCTCTGCCTCAGCTTCCTCCACTGGGACCCCATCAGTGGGCAGTGTGGTTTCCACAGTCTCATCGGCATCAGTTCCTGGAAGAATCTATAAGGTAGAGAGCAGTTACTATGCCTGTATCTCCAGAGTCTCCACAAGGCCTCAGCACCACTCCATCATTCTTCCCGTGTTACAGCCATCAGCACTGAGCTGCTTGCATGAACAGAATCCCAGGAGTCAGGGGCAGCAGAAGCTTCTGTGATCAGAGCTCACTTTTCCCAGAGCATTCAATGATATGGACTCTACATCCTTTGGCTTCTACATACCCTTCAATTAGGTATAATGGGTGGCATTTGAAGAGATGACATATGCTGTTCTTTAGAGACTGGTAGCAAACAGTGGTGGATCTAGCTCTACAGTTTATTCTTTTTTTGTTTGATGAAAACAGACATCAGTGGATTAAGCTTTAGAGAACCCTTGTGTTATAACACTGAAGGGACCTGGGTTTCTGTGAGACCTGGCACATGAAGGAGGACCACAGCAGGATGGCGTCCCATCACACAGTGAGAATCAGAATGGCTGCCTTCCACATCTGCGTGGAGAAGGCTTCAAGGCCTTTCCATGTTCAGGGAAAAGGAACGATGGTGGGGTTTCCTCCAAAAGAATGTTAAGAGGATAATGGGAAAGTTTTAAAATCCAATATGCATCAGCAATGTACAAATATCCATGGAGCCATCTGCTGACTAAAAAAATGTAGCAATCAGATTTGGGGTCTTTACTAAATCCATAAAAGTTTTCATTAGTACGTAAAACATGAGATGATGAAATGAAAGAAGTACCATCACAGGTTTTAAATGTGGACAAATTGGTTTAGTGTCTAACCCTTTAAGAGAGTTAGTTCTAATAATCAGTATGGCAGACTGATTTGACAAGGAATAAGAAAGACTATCAAGAAAGAACTTTCAGACTGATTCTATACAGCATACGCAGGACACATTTTCCTAACACTGAAGTTGCTCTCTGATGGGTCAGGTCAGCTGGTGCTCTCCCTTACAGGATTAGATCTGCGTTGTTCTCAGTATTGCTAGGAAAGCCATACTCTTGCAAGCATTAGCTTTCCAGTCCAACTTCTGAAGAGGGTGATGGAGAACAGCTCTCAGCGGGCACCACAAATGGGGTATGGGAATGTGACCTCACAGGCACTCAACATGGCATTCTCCAAGATTTTTCTTCTGCCCCAAAGTCATATCTACCATATTACTTAAAATAATCTTCTATGAAGGACTTTTTGTAAATATCATAATTTCACTTTGGGCATAAAAGATAGCTGTATCATTTGATACATATTCATAGAAATTTATGTCTCATATGAGAATCTACTATTATGAGAATTTGGTTCTTCACAGAAAATGGACAATGGTGCAAACACAGTCATTTGTCCTTAATTCTTTTACTTTTACTCTGTCATTAAAGTACATGGATTCAGAAAGGTGATCCTACTGTGTGAACTGTAGCTGATACTTAATTGAAATGAATTTTAAATGCTGTTAAATATTGAAATGAATTCAAAGTTATATGAAGATTTGTGTTTTGGTGAAGGACTGAAAATTCCAACAAAAATAAATTAAAATGTAAGAGAATCGCAAACAATAATCTTTTATAAATGTTATTGTCATTGTCGTCAAAAGAAATATAATTAGCAATAACTTATGAAGGTATCTTAATCCCAAGAAGAACAACAAACAATTGTTCAATGATTTATCGTTCATGAAATAAACAGGTTTAGGCTGGGATAGAGCTCAGTGGTACAGTGCTTCCAGCTGTGGCTTTAGCTTCAAAGCCAGGTATTGTAAGAAAAAGCAAAGGAAAAGAAGGATGGGGTGGGGGAAGGGAGAAAAAAGGGAAGGGATAGACTTTCACTGGGGGCACTAAAGACCTAACAAATTTTCTTCCATACTGAGAACTATTGATACAAAGAACGATACGATGACACGCAGGCTCAAGTGCAGAAGGCAAACTAGTTAGTTATTTTTTCCATTATTTTTGCTTTCCATATATCTGGACAAAAGTCACACCTATGAACAATGCAATGATTTCAATAGCTTTGAACATGATGGACTCTATATACATTCAGGCAGAATGGCAAACCAGCCTACACACACACACACGCGCGCGCGCGCATGCACACACACGCACAATGTACCTCCTCTTATGTAAATTTTTCTATGTACATATGTTCTGAGCAGCACATATCACTTGTAATTGGTACTTTCTTAAGTGAATTAATTAATGTTACTTTTTTAGAAGGAAATATGTTACTTTTCTATAGCATACTGATATTACCAAAGGTAAACTTGTGTTTTTTTAATAAGATTTATTTTATTTACTTATGTGTATGTGTGATTTTTTGCCTTTATGTGCACATACATGCAAGCTTCTGTGGAGGACAGAAAAGGGCATCAGGTCTCCTGGAGCTGGAATTACAGGTGAACATGAGGAACCCAAGTGGGTGATGGAAACTGAAATGAGGTCCCCTCGAAAAACAGCAAGCAATCTTAACCACTTAACCATCTCTCCAGAACACCAAAGGTAATCATAAAACTCACTTGATGCAAACAGAACCATAAGCTTATAAGTGATTGTTTCCTGTGTGTCTGTCTGTGACTGTATCCTATTTTACTACAAGATAGACATACCATAGCGTTCTTTGGCTAAGTAATTTGAACAGGCATTGTTGACTGAATCTGCTTGTTGGACTGCAGACACTGCTGTGACAACAGCCACCAGCAGGTGGAGACCAGGGACTGTTGTGTGTTGTCTGATCCTCAGAGGCCAGCATCCCAGCTTCAGGGCCTCAGGGCTGATAAGAATGGTGGCAAATCAATGTCACTCAAACGCAGGGATGAACAATGCTGGGAAAGGATGCTAAGGAAACTAGCATTTTTACTCCTGAGGATAAAGACATTCAGAACGACACATTTATTCATGTTTGTATGATCCATGTGAGAGTCAATTGCAATATATCTTCATAATTTTTTTCCAGGGTACTTGTGGAGATTTGATATTGCTGTTTTTGAAAATGTCTTTTGCCCTCTTCATAATGGTCAGTTACTGGCTTGGAGCAGAAGCTACAATGTCTGTGGAAGCTCTGTGCTGTTCTAGCAACTTCTGACCTTGTTTTGAGAAGGGTAAGTCTAAAGCAGGACTTGCTGGTATTTGCTTGCAGAGCTTTTTAAGCTTTGAATTAAAAATTTAACAAATTTAGATGGTCTTGTCATTAGCTTGTCCATGTGTGATGTTTTATTAGTATAAATTTGCTGTACATAGTGATGGGTTTCATAGACATTTTCATTCAGATATAACATTACTTGGACATTTGCATATTTGCTTCCTAGTCTCCCCCATCTCTTTTATTCCATTTTCTTTTTCCAAATAGTCTCTATCTTTTATTTATATCTACAAATGACTGTATTTATTGCACAAATGACCACATACAAATGACTATATCTATAGCACAAATCATCACACTCACACACACATACACACACACTCACACATATATATACACACACACACACACACACACACACACACACACACACACACACACTTGAGAGAAAATGTAGTCTCTCTTCTTGGTTGTGATTTCTTGTGATCTACCCCTAAGGATTCTTTCAATTAGAAAATCTCAATCCAGCATAACGAGCTTCCCCCTCAGTCTGTAAATCTCTGTCCAGTACTGAGGATCAGCAATGGTCCAGGTGCTGGATTTTTCCTTTTGACTTTCCAATCCAATCTCTTACCTTTGCTGTGCTTTTCCTCTGTGCTGGAAGATCCTCGGTCCCTGCTCCTAGCATTACCCACTTGCCTACACAGTTGTCCCTGGTCTTTCCCACTTATTATTCAAATCTTCGCTCTAATCTGGCATCTTTTTTTCCCCAAATCCATTCTTACTCCCTTTTCGTTTGGCTTGCATTGACTCTTTCTCTCCTCAATGTCACTTTGGATTTCGCTTAGAGAAAACAGTTAAAATTTTTCTCCCTATATTTTAAAAAATATTTTTGCAGCTAGATAAAATGAGATTTTATCTGGTAAGCAATCCGTTCCTTCTTTTGCATTATTTTACATGCCCCATGCTGCTTTCAAACTATTTCTATCGTGTTTAGTAACTTCAAATTAGGCAATGTCTCAGCAGTTCCTGTATGTTAGAAACATTTTCTATGTTCCATTTTTCATCCCATCTAAGGGACATTTAGATGCCCCTTTCAGGTGAACAGCCAGGAAGGATTATCTTGTTCAGATTTTTATTTTGTCAACTTGACATAATCCAGGCTTATCTAGAAAGAAGACACTTCAATTATGAAAATGTTTCCACCAGATTGGTCCATAGGCAAACCTGTGAGGCATTTTCTTGATTAATGACAGAGTGCCAGAGTGCTACGTGGTGGTTCTAGGTTATATAAGAAATCAGGCTGAACAATGGGAAGAAGCAAGTCAGTGGACAGCATTTCTCTGTGCCCTCTGCTTTAGTTCCTGCCTCCACATTCCTGTCCTCACTGAGTTTCTGCCTTGGCTTCCTTCAGTGATCAACTGTGATTGGGATGCTCAAGCCAAGTGAACCCTTTCCTCCCCAGGTTGCTTTCTGTTGTGGTGTGTGTCACAGCAGTAGTGAATCAAAGTAGTGATTTATCAAGCTGTAGCATACAATCACCTGCTTTGAATCACCCAAATGTGTGTCAAAGGTATGCAAGCATGATCCCATGGCACACTGCCAAGGCCGAAAGGCACTACCATACTCCATCATCAACTGCCTTGTAGGCTTGGCTGGGACTTCCACTACCTCTAAGCTTTTGCTTAAAGAATAGCCTCCTAGTCAGAGTGGAAATTCCTAGAATATAGCACTATAGAAACTTTGATCTTTTGTTAAAATTCTCTTTTATCATTAATGCGGAGAACTACAAGAGAAGAACTGATAAAAAGTTAATTTTATATTTTGTAACTTTTCAGTGTTTTCAGTTTTCTCATTCCTTCTTAACTTATGCAGTTATTTTATTTATATTATTTCTGGCATAAATGATAAGTGAAGACTATAAGAAGTACGCATTACATATTTTGGATAAATAACACATTTTGATAATTGCAGGGCATTTTATACTGGAGTCAAAAAATGGCAATATGTCTGCATATTACTTTATAAAGATAAGTGGCTGGAAGATCACTGACCTGTAGGCTTTCCAGTTTCTCCTGATTCTAAAGAATAATAATTCTGATGCACAGATGGGTTTAATCCTGTCAATTTATTTTTATATGTCCATCCTGGGTAAGAAACTTGCATTTCTGTGAATCCAGAAGTCTCCAGGTACCGTCACAGAAGTTTATGCTTATTGCATATTATTCTCTTAACATCTCTATTATAGCTTTTCCTCATTATTCCTGGAAGCTAACTAAAATATAAAGAGCAAAAGTAACCAGCTCATCAAGTAGACGAAGTTTGGAGTGATCTGACCAAATTCTGTGTTTGCGTCATACTAATCTGCACCTGAGAATATAAACATCTAAATTAGGGAGTTTTGTAGCAATCCTGAGAAGTTGAGCACCAACTGCAAAAACTGTGGTGCTTGCTCTCAAAGCCGTCATGCTGGAAGAGGAATCTAAGTATGCTCCCCTTCCAAGCAGCTGATATGTGTCCTCACGCTCTTGGAATGCCATTCTGTAAATAACCTGTTCCTGCTTCCTGTGCTATTTGGGAACAAGCAAAGACACAGCACAAAGTGTCTCCTAATCAATAGCAAATTTTGTAACAAACAGAAATCAAGAAGAAGCTACTTGGTGTTCTAGTTAGTTTTAATTTGTCAACTTGACACCACTTAGAGGCAAACCATAATTTAGGAATCGCCAAGATCAGATTGGCCTGTTGACATGTCTGTGGAGACACTGTCTTGATTGTCGGAGGGATGAGCCGGCTGTGGGCAGCACCATTCTCTAAGCAGGGGCTCATAGACTGTGAAAGAAAGGTAGCTAAGGCTAAACAAGCAGGCCAGAAAGTAGTGTTCCTTCAGGATTTCTGCCTCAAGTTTCTGCCTTTAGTTCCTATTCTCACTTCGCTCAATGATGAACTGTGACATGGAAATTTGAGTCAAATAAACCCTTTCTTTCTTAAGTTGTTTTCATTATGGTATTTATCACAACAATAGACTAAAACAAGAACAGTTGTGTAGAACTTTTCTACATTGTTTTTGACAATTATCTTCTAGATTTCACTGTTTACAAAATTATATACAGAATAAGAAAATGCAAAAGGCCTATTGATCTTTGCTTGGATTTCTCCATTGCAGTAAAAACAGCATTTAGGAATAGGGCACTAGTCACAGTTATGTTCACCAGCTAAGAATTAATGCCATCCAAAAGGTGGAAGGTCCCTGAAGCTGTGTTCTCATTGTCTGAATGAAGAAATGAGATGGAGTGATAGAAAACAGGGGTGGAGGTGAATTATTTCTTCCCTCTTGGAGCTGGCTGTGTAATATCACAGAGGGAAGCAGTAAAGGGACAGAAGCAGTGGAAGTCCCAACCACAGACCATCACTGCCTTTTCTTGACTTTCCCTAAATGAGGCTCCAACCAGAGCTCTTGGTAATGCTGGTAATCCTTTTATTTTTATAAATTTTTAAACTTATCTAAATTTAAAGGGGTTAAAATTAAGTACTAAATATTTCTTCAGGTTCTATTTTTAAGAGAAAGTCAAGAAGTAGGTCTACAAGAGACCATTATAGCCCCACAGAGAAGGTTCTGGTAGTTTGAAATAGATGGCAGTTGGTACACTTCTTCACAAAAAGGTGTTTAAAACACTGCCCACTGCAGCTTCCCTCCAAGACCACAGGAGAGTGCTACGCTTGGAAGCCCACACCCTATGGCCATTTCTTTCCAAGTGGTGCGTGGTACTGCAAATCTGGCTCACATATTCATCATGTATTTTCCTCCAAAAAAGTTATAAGATTTTTCTTCCCCCATTTCCATCTCACTCAGCTTTCAGGCTGCGACCTTAATCTTTCCTGCAGTCCCATCGGAAGCCCTAAGCAGCTGGCTTATAGTCCAACTCAACCAAATTCAGCACTGTTGCCATGGGAAACAGTTATTAAAATTAGCTTCACATCTTCTTTGAAAATCATCTTCGGCAGAGATGCCAAAGTTAATGAGTTTTTGTTGCTGTTAATTTGGCTTTAAGCACAGAGCACAGTATCTCATAATGACACCCTTTAACATTAAAAGTTTCAATTAGTGATCTGTTTGCAAAATGATTAGAAAAAGGTGCAGCCTTTAAAGCAAAGGTAAATATTGTTTACTGTGCTTGCTCAGAGATGTGAGCATGAGCAAGCAGTGGTTGGAAAGCAATGATAAGGTTTCTTCAATGGGGCTTGCAAAGTCTGTAGGAGACTTTTTACCTAATTTTATTTACCAGTATTTGGTTTTGAACCCTGAACTTCAGTCATCGAAGAGGGAAAAAACACCATGATAGTGATGTTTCTCCAGCCCTGAGAATTTTTTTTTTAAAAAGATGTCTTTGCAAGTCAGGCATGTGCCTGCAATCCCAACATTTAGAGGGCTGAGGCAGGAGGACAGCTTGAGCTACATAAGCAAGTGACAAGCTAACCTGCACACTAAGATTCGGACTCTAGACATTGTCAACAAAAGAAGAGCAGCAGAATGCCTCTTGTGTGGGCCTTGGATCTGTATGACAGAATTGAAGTAAAGGTGCCAGGCAGTGCCTGAGACTAAATGAAGACTAGGCTGGAAATCATTTGAATATTCTCATGTTCTATGGGCAAATATCCCAGCCCTGACCATGTACATGTCTTAGAGTAGCCTGAGGCTTGACAGATGGCAGTGTGTGACCTGAAACTGGAAGAGAAAGCAGCTGAGCATCACACTGGGAAGACCCACGGGCAGCCCACTGACCTCATGGCTTTGGAACATGGCATCACTGAGTGAACTACCCCATGTCTACACCTCACCTCACTTGCCTACTAAATGCAGGCTGGAAACAGCTGTAAACAAGACTGCTTCACCACACTGCAGGGATTTGAAAGTCTCTCCATTTTAAAGCATTCGGTTGTAGATTTTTAAGAGCAGAAGAATTTTAAGTTTATCAGGGAGAGATGAGAAACAGACACAGAGGGTAAAGTGATTTCCACAATACCAGATTTCTATAGCTAAAGAGCTCATTCTGTGCATTCCCATTTTAGGGCATTGCTGCCACATCCCCTTGGACAACTGCTTTACAGCCAAAGGAATGGATGAAGACACATATTGCCTTTGGGAAGCTCAAGATTGAGGCTGACAAGAGCTGCTGTTTCATTTTGATTTTTCAGCTATACCCCAGGGACATCTCTTATGTCTAAGAACTAATTATGGAAAGTCCTGATGTTAGCAGAGATTTCAGCCTACCTAGAACCCTAATGTCCTTCACTGAAGCTATTCTTTAAAAAACAATAGAGACCATCACAGAAAAATACAAGTGGAAGGAAGAAAATACCAAGGAGTCTCATTCATAGATAAAGAACTATAGGTAAATAGTGACAGCTGAGAGAAAGAGAAAATACCTCTTGCTGGGATGATTCCTTTGGTTACCTGATATAAAGTGGTCAGACTTGAAATTATATACAGAAACAAAAGTGGACCCAGCAGGAAGAGAACATGGGGAGGGCTGAAGGAAGA
The DNA here is from genome assembly GCA_028555095.1 of Dicrostonyx torquatus. Lineage (NCBI taxonomy): Eukaryota > Metazoa > Chordata > Mammalia > Rodentia > Cricetidae > Dicrostonyx > Dicrostonyx torquatus. The sequence goes on along the minus strand of JAQHUG010000233.1, from coordinate 1,380,657 downwards.
AAAGGGGAAAAGCTAAGTGATGCAATTATATTTTAATTGAAATGTATTAAAAACCTGCTTGCAGAAGTATAAAATTTGGATGAGGGAGAGAGTGGGTGATCTTGACAACCTGAGAGGAGATTACAGAGAAAACCTGCATCTGGAAGCTGGGACTAATGTAGTCCACAGGCTCAGATGGAGAAGAAGCCATTTGACATTCAAAGTGGGAATTTGATGAGCGCTTTTCAGAATCAAATGACTTCTTCAAAATCTAAATAATCATTGTTCTACCTTCCTGGTATTGGTCACATTCATCTCAAAATCAATGATCTCTTCAACAGTGGTCCAGAATTCAGTTGTATTTTTCCTTGTCCTGTGTTTATGTGTGCAAGTGTATGTGTGGATGAATGAAGTGGTCAATAATTCACTTGTATTTTTCCCTCTATGTTTAAGTGTGCAAGTGTACGTGTGGTACATGCAGTGGTCAAGATTTCAGTTGTATTTTTATCTTGTCTTATGTTTATGTGTGCGAGTGTACATGTGGATGGATGCAGTGGTCAATAATTCATTGTATTTTTCGCTCTATGTTTATGTGTGTGAATGTATGTGTGAATACATGTAGTGGTCAAGCATTCAGTTGTATTTTTCCCAGGCAGGTTCCAGGGATGGATGGATGGAGAGTCTAGCCAGTCAGTGAGCACCATGGTCAGTAAGTGATCATGTTTTAAAAACCAAAATGTAGAACTATAGAAAATACCTGATGTCTGAATTCTCCGCACATACATGGACACATGCAACCACACATACATTCACACCCATAAACATAGAGGCAGGTTTTGGAGAGCCACATCTATGGCTACATGGCAGTTTCCCTAATCCATAAGATCAGTTCTTTGGTATAATCTCAATAATAATAATAATAATAGTTGTCATCATATAAAATAATTATGATGATGATGATGTCAGTGAATTGAGTTTTTACTATGAAAGTAGAGAAGGCTTTTATATCCTGGGAACCATGGCAGACAAGGGGGTCCTTTATTCTAGCTGAAGCCAGGACAGAAAGTGGTACAAAGGATGATGGGAAAAGGTTGAAGGAAGCAGCATAGTGGATGGAGGGGGCAGGGCATGGGCTCACCACTGCCTCTTCCTTTGGCTCCTCCATCTCCAGTCCAAGGTCCAGACTGGCAGCAGGTGCAGCAGCGGTGGCAGGAAGCTCCTCAGCTTGGAGCTCCATGGATAGTGCCTGTTCAGTTTCAGCCTTAAGTTATTTGTGGGTAAGAAGGAAAAAAACAAGATTCAACATGTGAATAGGCAACACAGCAGCATACTGGAGAATCCAGAATCTCATCATCATTCAGATAAGGCAGCCATTTTATTAAATCCAATCTAGAGAAATAAATTCTCTCATCTGGTGTCATAGGCCCTTGCAGAACTGAGGAATCGAAGGGTGGAATTGTGTTCAGCTTCTTTGGAACAGCCTCCAGAAGGGTTTCCTTTGAAGTCGGGCAAAGACCTACCACTATACTCACCTGTAAAAGTTTACCTTAATGTCTTTATGGTCAGTGTAAGAGAACCTGAAATGATTCTTCTGTTGTGTGGATAGGGAGAGGAAGAGAGAGAAAGAAAAAGACAAAGACAGAGATAGAGACAGAGAGACACAAAAAAGAGACACAGAGACAGGAACACAGAGACACAGAGAATATCTCTCGAAGGTCCAACTTTGCCAGGTAGGAGTCAAGAAGAACCTACAGGACAAACAGTTCTGTGATCTTTCAGTGTATAAGTATATATTCTACTAAAACTGGAGGGATCATTCAAGTATGCAAATTAAAAGATATTTATTTAACATAATGGACTATTTCCAAAGCTGGGAGAGCAGGTTCAACTCCTGACTGCTCCATAAACTACAGAATCTTTGTTGTTTTGTTTGAGGTTCTGGCTCAGTCCCTTCTTCTATACCCCCCCCAAAACAAATCTGTAGCAATAAATTTGTTTCATATAACAAACTAATTCCTAAAAGAATAATAGAATAACCTCCATGGTCTCAGTTAGACCCTTTAAACCAGTGGTTCCCAATCTTCCTAATGTTGCAACCTTTTAATTAAGTTCTACATGTGGGTGACCTCCAACCATATATTTGTTGCGACTTTATAACTACAAATTTGCTATTGTTATAAGTATCTAATATGCAGGATATGATATGTGACCCCCCCAAGGGGGTCATGACCCACATGCTGAAAACTTTAAGTTGTGGGGACAAGGTGAGATGCTATTGTCCCATGAGATTGCTATATATAATTAGCCTCCAATACCTGTTACATGCCAAATCAGGTCTCTGGCATTTCTTAACTCAAAGCCTTCTGCCTTTCCTGTACACTTAATTAATTCAGCACACACAACAAATTTCACAAAAAAGTACTAGAGAAAGTGTTCTAAAATAATGACTCACTTAATGCTAGAGAAACCGAAAAACTAATTTTTGTATGGCCTCCACCAAGTCACTCACTATGACCACACACCAAAGGATGCAATAAAATTAAAAAATAGTTTTGTAGGCGAGTGTGCAAGGATTTTAATTTTTGAGGATCTTACAACCTTTATGATGCTCTTCCCTAGGGAACTGAGTCTGCTTAGAAGGAAGTCTGACGCTGAAGAGGAACCGGGAGAAGGTTTGCTGTACCACTTATATAAAATTATCAAACACAGTGTGCATTTTAAAAAATGCAAAGATAACTGAAAACACAGAACAATGTTGGATCATTGACTTGGATTTCTGGATGTCTGGAGAAATTCTGAAGCTTTATTTAAATAACAACAGTGAGGGTAGCTTTATATATGCATCTACCTGTATCTCCGACGTTAGATCGGTTTCTATCTATTAAAATCAAAGAGTGAATCTATTGTATGGAATGAAACAGACATAGATTAGCATTGTCTTACAAGCTATACATGTTCACTGAGCTTTAATAACTGACTATGACCAGTTCTATGGGACAAATACAGCCCACTAGTAATGAGCAAGTCCGAAACACACTCTGCCTAGACTCCACTATTCAAATTAGACTTATAGGTAGGTCACTCTTCTATTCTTCTGAGCTGGGAAATTATAAATATTTTTCTAATAATATACCAAAGAAGTTCATTTGTGAGCAAAATGCGGAAAAATCTGAAGCCCTGTTATGTGAATGGGGCTCTACTGCAACTGTTTTTGTTGTTGTTTCTACAAGGTATCTGCAGTGATAGCTGTCGTTAACAGACTGAGAACATGCTGTACCTATGTTCTGAGCACTAGGAAGGATTCTTCCTTCAGAGGGAAATTCTTCAGAATGAAGCTGGCTGTGTAATCTTGGAACACATATTCTGAAACCACTCTCTGATGAGATTAAGCCAGGTCAGAAGAGAGGCAGATATGGACTGGGAGAGTTGAGAGCCTATTCACAAGTCAATGTATTTGCCTTCTAGAGCTGGGTTTTCTTGCTTAGAAGAGCTATTTAATACAGACTAAAAAAGGACTTGAGGGCAACTAAGAATAAGGCTTGAAAACACAAAATGGTTTTCAGCTGGTGCATGGTGATGCTCTGTGGGCCATGAGACAGGAACCAGAAGATGGACAGCTGAATAGCAGTTTCACTCCCCTTTGTTCTGCACAGACGAAGAATCCAGTGTTGGGGCTTCCGCTGCTCCTGAGATGCTGCACATTTACAACTTACTGATAGCTACACAGTTACCGTGTATGGTGGTTGCCTACTGCCTCATAGCAAGAATTTTAGTAGGATTTGCAATGTTGGACATGACAAATTTGTTCCTCAGCAGAGAAGTGTGGTGTCTACTCAGGAGAATCTATGTGGAGAAGACTGGAAGGAAAGCCTAGAAGTCTTAACACAGCTAACGATGCAGATACACTCAAGGCACTTAAAGGTCGTGATTCTGAGCTTGGACGTTGTGTATTGACACAGTGGCTATGAATTTATCATGACCAATAGTCTCCCTTTTATTTCTGCATTTCTGAGTTTTCCCTAACTGTTCACAATTGACAATTAAAAACTTCACCAGCTTAGTTCTATTATCAAGGTTGAGAAGGACCAATGAGCATAAAGACTGAGTTTCTCTGGTTTTGTTGTTAATACCACACACTTAAGAAAAAAAAACCACTGAGAGTCTGTCTTCCACTTGGTTGTTCAAAAAGCACAAAAGTATAATAGTCCATTGATAAGATAGCAGAATATTACCAAAATTAGCTTTTAGACAAGTTTCACAGAATTCCTTACTTAAAAGTGAAGTATCATACAAAAAATTATTCTGTGTGAATTTAATTCCAAATTTCCAATGGGAAACCTGATAGCTAAGGTAACTACAGAGGATTCTTATAGAAAAACCATAGCAATGCTAATGGCTTCTTCAGTCCTGCAGCAGAGTCAACACACAGTGATATCTTTCAAGGATGCTTCAATCAGCTTGATTAGGAAACTCCTGAAAGGCCTCTAATAACTGTAAAAACCTACTCTGTTGTCCTGGGCAACTCTTTGTCCTCCCTACTCAATACCCTAGGTTACTCTCATCATCAGCTTGTAAGTGCTTCTCTCTAGAACTTACCCAATCAAGAAAGGAGATGAGAAATTAGCAGCTCTAAGCACAAGGAAAGGGCAATGATCTATTAGTTGATTCATAAATTCTTAAGACAAACTCATTTTCAATCCTGTACCTAAAGTTATAGTCACATAGTGATCTGTGACATTGATGGATTCATTGTGTTCCACTGAGGACCATAAGTATCACAGGAAGCTGGTTTCTGCTTGTGTCACTGTGTCAGTCATAAACAAGCTTAAAGTCTGATTTTACAGATTTTTTTGTGTTTTCTGTAAAGAGGGAGCTGTAGAAATCATATTCTGTAAAGTTAATACTCCAGAGTTTCTGGTATGACCAACTAACTTTTCAAATATCCCATGATAACTATCAATTGTTCCCAGATACATTCACATCAACTTACCAAGCCACCTACCATATTCTGATCTGCCTGCATGGTGAATAATGAAGGGTCCTGGGGCTGAAAAGAGGGAGAAAGCTTTAAAAAGCTATCTCAA
>JAQHUG010000233.1:1329031-1373654 GCA_028555095.1 Dicrostonyx torquatus | reverse complement strand
GGAAATTGCCATTGCCTAGACTGCTTGATGGTGTACTGTATGAACTGGTCATACAGGACCCACAGAAAAATGGCTCATGAACTTTCTAAAAGATGGGATGGTCCTTCAGGGTTCCTGCTTCACAGAAGAAACTGCCAGACATTCTGCGGGACACAGAAGAAAGCAACTGACAAACTGTCATTATAGGCAAAACAGTCTTTCAAATTTCCTGCTTCATAGAAAAAGCTACCAGATACTATGGGCAAGAAGAACTTTGGATGACTATCCAGGCAGTGACATGTCTCTGTCAATTTTAGAGTTTTGGAAGTTGCTTACAATGAATTTCCAGTTTACTTAGGTAATGTATCCTTCTGGGGTATTTGATGGAGTTGAAGACAGATAGTTATAGTTTTCCTTAGTTATGGTAAAATATAAATAATATAAAAGTTTAGACACACAAAGAAATATTGTAAATGTAATTCTTGTTTGATATCTGTTTTGTTATATGTAACTTTACTATGCTAATGTTAAAACTTTCCTTTAGACAGAAAAGGGGAGATGATGTGAGATTCTCTTCCTTATGTTATGAATATTTTTTATTACCATGGGTTAAAAAAGAAGTTGCTTTGACCTATGGCAGGGCAGAAGAGAGAGAGGTGGGAAAACTAAAGTGAATGCAGGGAGAAAGAAGGCTGAGTCAGGCAGATGCCATGTAGCTCCAAGAAGCAAGAGATAACAAACCACAATCCTCACAGTACAATACAAAATTAAAAAATGGATTAATTTACGATGTAAAAGTTAATTAATAAGTAGCCTGATTTAATAGGCCAAACAGTGTTGTAATTAATGTAGTTTTTGTGTGATTATTTGGGTCTGGGCAGCTGGGAAATGAAAGTGCAGTCTCTGCTTATACTATTTAAACTAGAAACCATCAGTTGTATCAATTGTTGTTTTTGAAAGTCCCCCTTTAAACCGTTTAAAAAATACCAAAAAGTGTTAACATGAGTTATTCTAAACATAAATCCGTGCCAGCAGAACATGTCCGGGAACCACTGATCTCTTGGAAAGAGCTGCTGTGTGGTTCCTGACCTTCAGACAGCTCTTATATGAAGAATCACTAAAGGTATGGCTGTACACGGTGTGGCTCACTATGACATTTTAGAAGGAGCTCTAAAAATCATCATCTCTAATATCCATCATATTAGTAAAAATAATCTTATCTCCTCTTCCAGTAGCCAAGTCTAGAGGATCTTTCATACTGGAATTACTTCTAATGACTAGTAGAAAAATTGGCATAGCATTATGGAGCACTTAGCAAGTGCTGGGTCACTGGCTTCAGCTCACAGCAAGCTCATTTCATCACAACAATGCCACAATGCTGTCTCCATTCCTCAAGTTAGTTGTAAGTAGTGAGACCAAATTTTGTACGGACATTCTTAGTCATTTTGCCGCAGTAATGACACAAAACTCCCGCAAGAAAGAAGTAAACATTCTTAGCAGGTGCCTCTTGTAAGGAATCAGATTCACCATACCTGGGTAAAGCCATTAAATGAACCTCCAGAAGCCTAAAGGAAATGGAAAACGGGTGTGATTTTTTTCCCCAACATTTCCATAGGATGAATGAATATCTACTAGACAAGTTGGAGAGTAACGACTATAACACACAAATTTAAAAATAATACAACAGCTTGCTTTGCTTGAAAGCACTTATGAACTACAAAAAGTCATGTTGTATTATTATAAATAGGCTGACAAAAAAGGAGAAGATCAGCTTTACAATTGTTGCTCGCATATGGGTCAATGTTCGCCAACACTGACTTTCTCAATAATGAGAAAATGACTCTAGGCCGGAACCATGGGTGCTAGTATCTCTTTTAAGTCATTAGTATTCATCATTTTAATGAACATCAACAAAGATTCTACAGTTTTAATGAGTCTGGTAGAAACAGTTTATATGTTTTTATTATTGGAGTCACATTAGCACTAGTAAATAAATCTGTGTCGCTCATGAATTAGCACATTTTAGTGTTCAAACAATAAAAAGAAAGAAAGAATGGGAGGATAAAGGAAAAGAAAGTAGCAAAAATAACTCAGAAAGTGGAATAGTAAGAAAGACTCCATTAATTCCCAGCACAATCATTATGTAGTAATTTTGTTGTTTGTCTGTTTTTGGTTTTTTGTTTTGTTTTTTGTCAACCTGTTTGTGTTTGGTTTACATAGGTTTCAAGAGGTACATGTGTCAAGGAGATCAATGATGGAGAATGAAGTTGGTGAGAGACATAAGGAAAACAGAACCTAAGGAAGTCTGGTTACTCTATGCTACATTTTAGAGTAAGTACCTCATCTTTATCAGCCTCTATTTCTTGGTACAACAATCCATATCTCTGGTTAGCAATTTCATCTTCAGATAAATCTGAGTTGTTGATGTCATTGTCTTGTGAACTACCAGGGCTCTCCATTCTAGTGTTCCAGGAGATTCCCTGAACCACTGGTCTAGTAGTCTCCTGTCTTTGATCCAAGTCACTATTCCTGGCATGTTTCCTGCATACATCTGCTGGTAAGTCCACCTCCAGTCCTTTCTTACTTTCGGCTAAATGTTCCCAGCAATTATGTAGACCTCCTATATCTCTGATGGACCAGAGGGTATTAGATTCCTGCCAACTGGCAAGCCTACTTGCTTGGCCATCTGGAATACCAGAGACTCCTGCTAGATCCACATTATTTGCTCCTGAATTCAAGTCTGGCTGCCAGATTTGACCTGCATCTGTTCCCCAAGAATCTGTCGTTGTAGTTTTTGGCAACTGAATGGCATGACGAGGGTTTCCAGGCCCTGTACTTACACAGCCCTCTGCTGATGAATCTTTTCCCTTATATGAGCACTGCCCTTTTCTGCTTGCAAGAGCTCCCAGAGAAGAGTTAGGGTCAGTTTCAGACTCATCTACCTCTGCATATTTGGTTGATAAAAGAACATCCAGATTCTTATGTCCCTCAGCTCCTTGAGCACTGACTACAACACCACACTGAATTTCTTCTACACCTGTACCTCCCTGTGCTGGATAATGCTTTGTATCCTCATAGTTTTGAGGGCCTGTTGAATGTTTCTCTATCTCTTTTCTAGTTAAATTCCATTCTTCACTGCTCAAATCTTTAATAATAGACACAGGGTCTGTCTGGAGAGGCAGATTGCAGATCTCTGTATGATGGGCAGGTGTAGCTTCAGAGCCTTCTACATTTTTATGATGACTGTTTTTTACTTGAATCTCATCAGACAATCCCTGGATTCTGTCACTAAATTTATCTGCCACATATGCTCTTTCCTTGTCTCTTTCTAATACATCAGCTTCCTCAAAATAATTTTCATAGGTTTTTATTCTTTCCTCACTTCCCATCCTTAGATCTTTCCTACTTCCCACTTCATGTCCTTTGAAGATCTCCTGGCCTTGTTCTGCTCGTGTTTCGAGAGGATGTAGTGTTCTATTTCCTAGACCGTCACACTTTTTCTCCTCATATCCCTCAGAATCTTCTAGTGCCTTGATAGCAATAGCTCCAGTGTCTACCTTTTGATTTGTGTCCACATATTTCCACATAGGATCTTCTACCTTCTGTTTTGGCTTTATTTCTCCACCTGATATTTTAGCTTCTTCATGACCTCTTTTGAGCAGGTCAATTGTTCCCACAACCGGCTTCTCTGAGTCACATACTGCATATGGCTGGTCCATCTCCATGCACGCAGTAATAGAAACTCCAGCCTTGGGCACAGGCTCTGAGAACAGCTGTTCATTTCTAGTTGGAGGGGCTGGCCCCAGGGCATCGTCACCCTGTTCAGCTACATTAGAATGGTCGGTAGAAGAAAGGATTTCGGTGGATAATCTCATGTCCTGCTGTACTCCAGAGAGACAGACTATGTCTTCTTGAGACCCACTTGGGGTCATCTCCTGGCTGACACTGTCTGTTCTAGCATGAGGGCCCCAAGTAAATGCATCTATAGTTTCAGATCTTTGAAGCTCTTCAGCCAAACCACTGTCAGGAGTTTCGTCTATGATGAGGTTACACATAGAAAGACTTTTGGAAGAGTCAGTCTTTAAAGTATGTAGAAAAGCAAAGGGGGGAGAAAAAGATGAAACAGACCATAAAATATTTGATGAAAAACCTACAGCTCTTCAGTAGTGTATCACCAGTTAAATAAAATAAAATATATAATAAAATAAAAAAGTACATGGCAGAGAAACCCTTTCTGGAAAACAAATTTAAACAAACAAATAAATAAAAATAGAAAATAAAAAATACTAGAGTTAATGGACTTAAGGTCAATCTAGAACTAGCAATGCCATGGAGAGAAGTCAGTTTACCAAAAAAATGTCACATGTATAATGATATTATATATTTTTAAAATCTAGAATCTTATAAAAATCAGCTTACCGGTTGTACCAAATCAGTGGTTGTCTGAAAGAGGGGGGAGAAAAAAGTAAAAAAGGAGAAACATTTCACTGGTTGAAGTCTCATACTGTCTAGGCACAACATTCTTATGAATGCTGCAGCTTTTACTGTCCAGGAATGAAATTTTACCACTTATTTAGTTATGAGAATAATTTTGTCCTAAAATTTCTTCAAGACAATTGTGGAAGAGGTACAAATGAAACACAAAGAGCCTGTGCCATTTTCTAGCATCAGTGAGGATGTTTTGTGGCTAGTTCACAATTTCAACCTTAGGAGACCATGAAATGAGAATCATTACCCAAATGACCATTCAAGTCTGAGACCACCAGAATGCACAGATATCAAGAAATTATTCCATGCCATAGGCTCTATAGGAACAAAATGTCAAACTCATTCTTCACTAGGGTTTATCTTTGAGGTTTGTGCTGAATGGAGAATAAATTCGTATTAACCACATGACTACTTTGAGGATTCTCTTGACAGTCTTCCCTCAACCTAGAAGCCATAAAAAATACCCTTTAGAGTAGACAGAACTATAAATGATGACAGTATGTCAGAAAGCCACGATTTCATCCATTTTTATTATGACTACTATTCCTAGCAACTCTGTCCTCTGAAGCAGTGAAAAGCTTATTACAGAAGATACCTATGCTTTCTTTGCATTCCTTTTAGAGAGGGAAGAAAATGTGTCATAGTTCTAATTAAAATTATGAAATTTAGGATTACCAAGATTAGTATTATTCCCATAATCAACAATAAAGCAATACACAGTTGAAGTTAGAAATCTAATGCCCTGAATATCCCCCCTTTAGAAAGTACACAAGTAACACTAAATCCATGTCAAAGGTATTGAGTTGGTCGTGCATGCCTTCAACTAACACTGTTAGCTGTGATCTTGATCTCTTTCAAGGATCCTAAAAAATAGAATATAAACTCTAGGGAAGAGGATGAGCATCCTTTTTGTTTTTAGGAAGCAAGAAGAAATACCTCTTCTGAAGACTGTGTCCACAAGTAATAGCTACATCTATTGAATGAGTCTGCTGCCATTTACTAAACTCGAGTATAATTCTGAAGAATACATAACCAGAGTTTTTTGTTTTTTTTGTTTTTTTTTTTTTTTGGTTTTTCGAGACAGGGTTTCTCTGTGGCTTTGGAGCCTGCGCTGGAACTAGCTCTTGTAGACCAGGTTGGTCTCGAACTCACAGAGATCCGCCTGCCTCTGCCTCCCGAGTGCTGGGATTAAAGGCGTGCGCCACCACTGCCCGGCTAACCAGAGTTTTTTTTAAAGGGACTAAGACCATGCCCTAAGGAATGTCAGGCTTCACATGGAATCATCAGTCTTCTAATTTTGCAATGTCAATGAATACCACAATGTTCTGGTCATCTCTCTCTCCCTAGCCTAAATTCTAGACATATTCAACCTTGCTCATCAGGTTAGCTTTATAAAAACAACACCATTATTATGGCTACTTTTTGTTGATCCATATCACATAAGACATGGCTAAATACCATGTCTTATTAAGCCTCTCACAGCACTCCGAAGTAGGGATCATTACCTTTATTTTATAGAGGAGAAAAGATGATACTTACAGAATTTTAGAAATTGATCAAACTTACAAGACTATAAGAATTAGGGTCTGAACACAAATTCACAACTGTCTAGCTCAAATTTTTCAAATGTTTCAACCAAATTTAATTGAATATAATGATGAAAAATTGTTATCACCTCTGATAACAATTCTCATCCACAGTCTGTTATCATTCTATCTAAGAGTACCAAATATCTAAGAGCCTTCCATTATGACAGCACTTTTGGTCATCATCTCCCACAGGAAGACACAAAGAGTACAATGCCATTGTCTTGATCCCTACCAGTTCAGCAATGTAGACCACTGACACACATGTCTCTACTAGGTGTTTTGGATTTGGGAAATACTCATAACTTTCAGGTATTTTTCTATGGTAATACATTATCATTAAATGTATGGGCTTTCTTCTTCTTGTAAATAAAAAAGTATATTGAGGTTTCCAAATTTTTTGATCAAAATATGGCAAATTAGTTCTCAACGCCTTACCGTCCATAAGTCCCAGGGCAACGTCTAAAATAAAACAAAGAAAAACATTATGAGTAAAAGTCCATAGTTAGTAATAAAATAAAGAGGCCAGGGAGAGTCGCAATGTCACACACATGTGCAAGCATTTAGAGCAACACTCTTTCCTAGGCCCATTTTTGATAATAGAAACACTCCAATTCCGTTACCTATTTTGGTGGACACGCTTCACATGTGGCTATTGAGGACTTGAAATGTGCTAGTGTAAATGAACCAAACTTTCAATTTTATATAACTTTACTTAGCTTGAATTTAGACACATGTAGATACCATGGGAACAGCAGGGATCTAAGCCATCTGCCTTTGCTCTTTAGACTAGCTTGCTTGGAACTGACAGTGATTTAAAGTATGGTACTTCATTGTACACACATCATTAAAGCAAAACTGCTTTCCAACATTATAGGTTATCATACCATTGAGGAAATGCAGATTTTCCATGTGTTTAATGTGTTTAACCAATGTGTTTGCCTCTCCCTACTATCTCAAGAATATATCTTATGACCAATTTGACGGCAAACAAATCCTTAAATATGCTCCAATATACTGGGATACAGAACATACAAATTAATTGGCAATCACACATATTATAGTAGGTACCCATTAAAACATATTAATGCATGCCTGATGTGCACTCACTACTGATGTTTTCATTATAAAGCACCCAATTCAAGGATTGCTCTGACAGAGAATCTTACTACAAAAGCTACAGGAAGTAGTTGGAACTACAGAGTGAGGAAGTGATGAGCAAGAGCCAGCACAAGAACCAAGGCACTCCACATCCCCCCATGGTCAGGAACCAGGGCAGGGTTCTTCATGATGAACACAAGGGCAGCTTCAAGTTCACAACTATCTAGGCTGCAAACACATTTCGATGGAGGAGGGTCTGATGGTTATCCAAATAAACCGTGCCTTGCAAAGTATGAGAAAGGAAGTAGTGCAAGCAGGACACCAAAAGAGCTTCGTTTAGGGAGGGCACGGGGCGTACTATTAGAACCTACACTCCTTTGAGAGAAGTGAGACATTGAGAACTATCCTGGGAGACACAATTCTGAGGCAAACATCTGGGGTGGCAGGAGAAGGCTAATGGCATGGAGAAATAGAAAATATTTGGTACTAATAAAGTCTTATTTCTATACCTTACAAGTAGGAAATATTTTTCAACCAAAAGAAAAAACTAGATAACCCTCAATTGGAAGGCACAGTGATCACCAGTTAAGTAGGCATAATGAAGGTTTCTCATCCCTAAACATCTCACACTCACTTTATACCTGAGACATGGGGGAGTGGGCTGCTGGAGCAGAACCTGCAGGAGTCACATCAGGCTTGAAAGGGTCAAAGTCCAGATCCAGCAAAGTCTCCTCCTTCTTCACCTCCAGGACTTCATTCTGCTAAGACAGATGGATAGGAATTAATGGAATGAGCTAGGCAGGTTGTCTCACTGACATGCCCCTCGTCACATCAGGGCTTCATCCAATGTAGTGATAAAGTCTAACCACACATAACCCACTCCCCGGATCACGCCCCAGGCTAGATTTCCCATCAAGGGGAGGAATCAGAATGCCACACAGGTAAAAGAAATATCCTTTTTGGTTATGTCAAACAATGGATATCAGAAAAAAATGCACAGATTAAAAAAAAAACAAAGATACATATAAAATTTTAAAAAAAATGTACTGAGCAATGATTCATTAGTATAACCCATTGCTGTGGTATACCTCTATGATGCTGAAAAAACATAGGAAGGAACCAATGAATCCTACTGAATTCACCTTTTCCATTTTCCCAGTGGTTCTCATTTGTGTGCTAAATATGAAATGTGCCCTAGATGTTCAAGTGTCTGAACACTTGGTCTCCACCTGATGGAGTATTTTTGAAGAGAACATGGAAACTTTATGTGGAAGTGTTAGAAGGAGGTTCTGAGGTTTTATAGTCCGCCCCCTTCCTATCCTTCCTCTCCTTCATAACTGTGGGCTCAATGTGACCTTCCATCTTGTATTTCTGCTGCTATCCCCTCTATGTCATGATGATACGTTGTCTCTCAAACCGTGAGCAGAAATCTACCCTTGACTTCAGTTGCTTCTCACCAGGAATTAATACTCCATTTCCGATTTAGTTATCATATGATCTATCCTATCATTGTATGTGTTCGTGTATGTGTGTGTGCATATGTGTGTGCATATGTGTGTCAATGATAAGAATTGAAAAAAAAAGAATTGTAAGACTATATTAAGCATTAGTATCTGTTCACTTGTGACAATGGGACCCAGGAAAACAGCATGGACTTGAAGTTAGGTAAACCTGGAATCAAGTTACACAGTAAAGGGCAAAACTGAGACTCCATAAACTATGCCACCATGGCAGGAATTGGGGGCAGTTTCATACAGTCAAACAACATGTTTTTGATATTTGGTATGTTTCATTTTTGAACATTTTGTTGTATAGAAATTGAAAGGGCACATCAATGGAGGAACATGCAACATAAAGTTGAAATGACTGCAGAATGGTTTTGAAGATGGGAATTGTTTTTATTACTGGCCAAAAAAACAAACTTCAGAATACAGAAATGCAGGAACAGCTGGGAGGGCGTAACAGTAATACTTTAACATCCTACATTCGTTGGGAAGGAAAGCTGCTTGTGTGTTACTGTGTGGGCCCCCTTTGAAATAAATAATGCATTCTTATTATCTAGGTTAAAACTATATTTACTAAGTTATTTTTAGGACTTAGGGATAGATTTTTTCATATTCTTGTATATTATTTTAAAATGCAATAATTTTCAGCTTAATCAAACTCAAAACATTATTTTACTTTAGTTATGTGTCCCTTTTGTTATGTTTTTAGTGATGTCTACTCATTGTATGGGGTGAAGGCTTTCATAAACGTCTTTTTTAAATATTTATTTATTTATTTATTATGTATACAATATTCTGTCTGTGTATATGTCTGCAGGCCTGAAGAGGGCCCCAGACCTCATTACAGATGGTTGTGAGCCACCATGTGGTTGCCGGGAATCAAACTCAGGACCTCTGGAAGAGCAGGCAATGCTCTTAACCACTGAGCCATCTCTCCAGCCCCATAAACGTCTTTTGAATTAAGTATGGTTTGATCATTTCACCCCATATGCCTTACTCTCTCTCCCACCCCTCCTAGTTTCTATAATAGTATATTATCAGTGTTTTAATAAATAAAGCTTGCCTGAACATCAGTGAAAAACGGCCTCACTAGTCAGCCATACAGGTCCTACAGTGGTTGCAAAAGCTTTAATCCCAGCAGCTACACTATTTAGCCATAGACTGTGCAGTGGTGGTGCATGCCTTTAATCCCAGCACTAGAGAGGAATATAAAATGGGAGGAGACAGCTCTCATGCTCAGTCTCATACTAAGGATTTGTGGAGGCAGGATAACTGTTTCAGTTTGAGGTAGAGGTAAGAGTCAGTGGCTGGCTGCTTTGTTTTTCTGATCTTCAGGTTGAACCCCAATATCTGTCTCTGGGTTTTATTATTTGTGCTATAAGTCTCTTTGTTTTCCTAGACAATTTTGCTTCTTCTTTTATGTCATATAATATATATTTACAAAATATATTATATATGCCCATACTGCTTCTCTTCATGTTATATAAATATTTATACCCCAATATATCTCTCATATATATATATATTCCAAAATTCATCTTTAGCTTTCTATTTTTCCACGATTATTACTTATATACTTTTAAAATTTCATAAATGTTGTTCTTCCCAAAACACTGATTTGTCAATAATTTAAATATTAGAACTGATTCCCATGGTCTTTGGAAAGATGGAACATGTAGTTGGAAGGGAGAAATGGTAGGAGGGGTCAGGAAGGAGTAGAAGAGGGAATGTTGGAGACGTCTGTCATCAAAATAGACTATATAAATGTGTGAAGAGCAATAAATAATATATTTATAATTCTAATAATGTCCCATACAGAATTTTTCAAAGTATTTGCCTACAAAAGTATCATGTTTCCAACATAGCAAGCAGATTATTAGAAGAAAGAGGGAACACAAACCAAGCTCTTTTGCTTCCATTAAACACAATTTCTTTATCGAATCTTCAAACCAAGATAATGGGAGAGCTGGACAGCATGTGGAAAGCAGCTCTGAATTGTTATGATGGATAAGTAAAGCAGGGAGAGGCCTGCCATTGTCTGTTAAACCCAGAACTCTTTGGTAGTGTTCTCAAGCAGCACATGAAAGAACCTTATTCTACTCTTTGATTTCTTTGTTCCTACTCAACTTGTTGATCTTTTCCTCCTCCGTTCCCTCTTCTCTCTCTCCTAGCCATCCTCATCTTTGTCCTGCTCCCATTCATCATCCTTCACCTTCTCCTCCACTCTCATTACCCCCTCCTCTTTCTCATCATTAATTACAATGTTTTCCTGAACAAATTTGGAATTCCAATCATACTTCATGGATTATGGAATAGAGACTGCAGGGGAGGAAAAGTTATCAACACTTATAAGCTGTAAAACTGTAATTCCTGTGAACTCCAATGTGACAATAATGGTCTGGCAAGAGATGCATAATGGTGTAATAGTAGCACTGATATCTTGGGGTTAACCAACAGCTGTTTGGTTGTACCGAGCCCCACTGAATAGGAGGGAAGCCATGCCTAGGCACACATAGTAAACAAGCCAATAATTCACAGCTTGAGAGATCATAAACTCTAAAGGAGGACCTACTTCTACCAATTTGTTAAATGGATACAGTGTCCAATTGCCTTCTAATTACTAATCCTTATACCCATATATTAGTGCAGCTCTTATCAAAGGATCTTATTTTAACAGTGTGTAGGGGTTTTTACAGAGAACCTCAACTGGTTGAAATGCAGAGTAAGTGACCATCAAGTGCCCAACTTCAAATGTGGCATCTATAACACAACTCCTCCAGCAAAAGCTCAGGGAACAGTGTAGAACAAGAGAAGAAGAAAGAACACAAGAGGCAGAGAACTGGAGAAACTGCTACAAAATAGTGTTCTCTGGACAGGGCAGGGATGTTGAACCCATTAGCTCTCAACAGCTCTCAATACTGCACAAGATCATAACAGCCAACATTCCATAGAGGATAAGAAAAGTGCTCAAAGGGTTTCATGCCTAGATGAAGAGCTACAGGAAGTTTTCTTCAGACAGGAGCTCCCTGGTAGGTTGTCCCTGCTATAGGGCTTAGCCTTGTATCTATGTTCATACAGGCAACAGAAGTTATATATAACACAAAACATAAATTTGAGTGATGAATGGGGGAATATGGGAAGAATTGTGGGGTTCATATGATCAATACATGAAGTTCTCAAGAGGTGTACTAGGCAGGTGATAGTCTATGAAGTTGGCATGTGACAATATTACTTCTTACTAATGCACTTAAATGTAGGTTGTGATAATGGCATTAGTATGTCCTTTAAACAATGACTGTTCTCTAACTGCATTTTACCTGCACAATTTGATATAATCCCTATTAAAAAGCTAAAGGAGAATGTTGACATGTGCTCATTTGGAGGTGAAAGAATTGACTGAATAAGGTCATCCATTGTTCTGGGTTCTCCAGGTGCACTGTCAACGCAGAGGCAGGACTGTAGTGAAGTCCCCTTGACGCCAGAGTATTTCCAGACATCTTCTGGGACTCTGTTATCATTCATGTCTTTCAAGCAGGGACCACAAAGGTCCCCCGAGGAATTCCCATGTTTGCCATACAAGACTGTGCCACAAGAACATGGACTTTATTTGCCCCTTGAGCCTAAAGAGTCATGATAAAGAAGCTTGGATGAAAACAAAGAGATAAAATATTAATTACTTCAGCTTCTTTGAACTTCATTCTTATTATGAATAAAATAGACGTAATACGACCTAGGAGAATTCTTGTGAGTAGCAAAGACAATAAATGTAATGTATATAATATACTAAAGATAAAAACAATGAAAGCTGATATTATTACTATTAATGACATAAATTCTGTGATTCCATAAAATCACTGTAATTATATACTCATAACAGGCATTTGACTGCCTGAACATATGCCCTCTTTCTTCTTCAGGCTCAAACTGTATCAGTTTTACTCTTTTAATCCCAAGGGACATTCTGGAAGGCACTCACAGCATACAAGATTTTGATAGAACTAAAACCAACATAACCAGATTACCACCAGAATGTTGTACATATTGCATTTCAAGTATTCAAAATATTAAATATTATATGAATATATATCATTTATATGGTACAGAGTACCTTATATAATATAGAAATACTCCTCTGTAAAATGTGCATTGAATAGCCAGTGTGACAGTGAATTATTAGAAGTTTGTGCCCTAGGACTACTTCAATCATGGCTGTTTTGTCGTTTCTATCTAACATTATGATAGCCTGTTCAAGAAGGACCATTAGAGAAGGAAGCTTTAAAAAAAAGCAAATTGAGGCTTTTCTTGTAGTACTTCTAAGAACCCTGCACATGCTAGCATGAGCTATAACAAAGAGAAACTGGATGGAGCTCCCCCTAGTCTCATATGACCACTACCCGAGTCCCTCTTTTCATAGCATGTGATGAGGTTGGTGCTTCTCAAGAATGCATATTGCCATTCTATTCATAACAGCCACAAATACTGGTACAATAGTGACATGGCACACATGTTATGGAAGCAACAGCCACCTTTTTTTATTGGACTTAAGGCGCACTCCATGAGATGGAACCTGTCCTGACACTGCTAAAGTAGCTAAGAACCTGAGACTAGTTCTAATGGGGGGGGGGAGAACTTACTGCTATTATTCTGCTAACAAAACACATAAAATGAGTACTAAGAACAAATTGGCATACACGCTGATTAGTGTCTTACTCAGCCTTCATCAGAGGAGCTTTACCATGCATCTAATGATGGTAATTAACACAGACCCACAACTTGGTTATGTGCAGAGAGTAAGAGACTTTGGAACACTCAAACCTAAATAAAATGTTTTGATTAAAGTCCTCCTTAATTCTCAGGAATCTATCTATGAGGAAGAGGATGTAGAAAGACTGTAAAAGCCAGAGGTGGTCAGAGACGACTCCAAGAAAACAGCATCTACTAGACACAACGGAACTTATGTGAACTCACAGAGAGTGTGATAGCATGCCCAGGATGGTTCAAAATAGATAAAGTCCCACTGAGAAGAGGAGGAAGACTCAAAATAACTTCTAATGAAGAAGCAATTTACATTTGGTGCATAATGAGAATGGGAAAATAGTTTTTCTAATGGAGTGTTACTGGATAATCCAAGAACTTTCTATTGCAGGACCCATGTTCATGAGTAGTTGAGCAATACCAAACAGACTCCATGGTTTGTATTTGTGTGTAGGGGTGAGCAGCAGGTTTTGGTTGCATTGTGTAATTTTTATCTTTTTGTTTTTGTTTGTTTCTTTTGATTTTTTGTTGAAATGTTTTATATGCTACCAGCGGAAAAAAGGAATCACCAATCTACTTAGCTGTGAATCCTGACATCGATAATAACCTGCCTGTCAGGACATGCCCACTGGTATAATGGTGACATGAATATCTTGGGAGTAACCAATCACTTTCTGATTGGATTTAAGGCATACTCTGCAATTAAAAAACCCATTCCTGGTTCCACTCTTGGGTCAAGAGCCTGAGGATAGATAGATCAGAGAGACTATGGGAAAGCCTACTACTAAACACATAGATAAAACCAAATCCTAATGACCTGTCGTTATATCCACAGATTAAGGCATCTTTTTGTCCTCATCAGAGAAACTTCTTTTTGTGGTAGATGGCACTTAACACAGAGACCCACAAATGGTTAAAATACAGAGAATTAGGAACTAACTGCAGAATACTGAACTCTAAGTGGTGCTTCTATATCACCACCCACCCTACCCCCTTTTCCCAATGGGAATCATTGTGGAAGAGGTGGGCAGACAGATTGTAATAGCCAGAAGTGGTGGGTGACTACAAGTAAACTCTTTTGTGGACACAACAGGTCAGTTTCACATGGGAACTCACAATAATTGTGAAAGCATGCATAAGACCTGTATGAGCTCTTGTCAGAGAACATTTTGGCATGGAAAGGGGGTGTGTGCATCAAGTCTCACCCCTAGTTCAGGAGCTACCAGTATTGGTAACTTTGGCTTTGGGGAACGAGAGAGTCAACTTTCTTTAAGGATGTGATATTTGGAAGATTGACCACACTTTAGTGGAAGGTCATGCCCCCAAGAATATATGAACAGCACAAATTGGGCCTGAAGGAGAAGAGAAGGCAGAGGAGCAGAAGAAGAAGAGGAGAAGGAAGAGGAGGTGGAAGAAGTGGGTGAGGGGGGTGGGGGGGGGGGGGGTCGGGGGGGGGTTCGGGAGGGGGTGAGTGGTGGGGTGAATATACAATATTAAATCCTCGAACAATTAATAAAATCTAAAATGTAATAAAAGATTCATGTACAGGATTGCTTTTTACTGTGTAAGTTCCTGGGAAGGAAGATGAGGAGAGGTTAAGCTGTCCTACAACAGTTTATTTTTGAGGTCAAAAAATTAGGAAATCAGAAAAGCATTTTGGTCTAATATCCCATAGTGTCCTCTGAGTAGGAAGAAAGCATTTCCCACAGAAAATTCTGAGCTATACTTAAGGTTTGGGCCATTAGAGGACTCTGCAGGCTTGATGGATTTCTGTTCTCAGTCCCAAGGACACAGTTGGGAAAGTGTTGCTGCTAAGCTGATTTTATTCCATCAGACAGGATAGATTTCACTTCTTACATTCACAGCATCTGGTCAGGATGAACACAAGTGTTTTTCTTTCCCATTAAGTGCATGATAAAAATAACCATCTGCAGCCATAAACGATCTTCTAAATGTAGGATGACTCATTTAGAAAAAAAAAAAGACAAAACTGAAAAGAACCATTCTACATTAATATAGGAGGAAATATTCAAATAATTTTCAACTTTTTTCAGTACTTCATTTTTCATCAAGAATTGCTATCTTTCCTCTATTATTCATTTGTCTCTGCAATGCCCAAAACATTATTACCCAGATTATACAATACATTAGCTTATAATATGTTCCCTGATATACAGACATTTCAATGCATCTAATATTACAAGCACATAACATGTATGTGTTCAAAAATCCTACATGAAACATTAAAAGAGTCAGATGGCTTTAAGTGGGGCAGTTACCATGCCTTGGCTTGGCTAGACAGCTCCATGAACAGAATCTGTTAATTGAATATAATGGTCAGCTCAGCATCACTGGCTTGGACCATCAGCTCAGCATCACTGATTTGGACCATGTAGACTTCCAACTGATCAAAACAGCATCTCTCAGAGTGAGGTCACAAGACTAGTGATTGCTGGATGTGTTAAAATGACACAGTGCTACTTTCAGCCACAGAACGACAAGCAACCGAGGAAATTGTTAAAATACTGCAGAAAAAGCAGTTTCCATTTGAAATGAAACTATATTTTTTTTTACTTAATAACCCAAGATTACAAACCAAAATAAAAATCCTATTTCAAATCTCTGCACATCTTAATGTGGAACCGGGGTCATTTTGTGGATGGAAACACTGGGTATCATACTCTATGATCCGGCAACCGGAGCTAGGGTGCTTCTCAGATCAAACAAAACAAAAACAAACACCAGAATCCCTCTTCTCCCTCATTCTTAAATTAAAAGAAAACAGGTTAAATGATGTCCCCCACTCCCAAAGAACTTCCATATGTCTCTGATGGGTAGTAATTTCAAAACCATCTAAGGCTTCCATCCTGAGGGACTCCTCCTCCCTTCCCCTAACCAACCCTGTTTCCCATCTCCTTCACTCAACAATACTAGCAAGAGTTGACACTTCCAGAAGTACTTAAGGACTCTCCTGGCATCTGTAATTTTCAAAAGTACCTTGATTCTTCCTCTCCCTACCATGAGGGTCCTTGTAAGGGAGCCAGAAAAAACTTCAAATAAAAACACTTAAAAGGAAAGAACACTTCTGAACCTCATCTTTACTTCCGAACTACTCTGTGTGTCACCTTCTTGCCATTTAAGTAGCCTCATCTCCTAGACAGGATGTCCTCAGCTAAGTACATAGGCTTCTGGAGGATGAAAGACCCTACTTGTGATGGAATTGAGAGGATTCTATGGGTGGTAAATGCAACTAAGCAAGGACAAGTCACCCTAAAATATGCTCAGTACAATTGTTAGTGTAGAAAAAAAGAATGTGTCTCTAGCTAGTAGCAAATGTGTGGGCTGATGTAACCTGGAAATTAATGTGTAACTAAGAGTCAGAGCTTGGTACTTCCAGTTGATAGGATAGTAAGGCTCAATGCTTTTGTAAAGACAATACTGTATGACATAAAATACCCAGTGAACTGAAGTTGCAATGTCGGGACTTCCTAACAACACAACCTAATTTTTTTCAAATGTGAAATTGATAAATCCTCAAGGAAAGGAAGTCAGATTGAAAGAAAACATGCCAGAGCGCAAGTGTGGTTATGTCACAATGGTAAGATGACAGCAACTCTTCTTCATTTTATACTTTTCAATATATACTGCAATAAATAACGTTCTACTCAATAAATGTTAGGATATTCAAATTCTATACATTGTACATATAATTCTCCTGTGTTTACACAAAGTAATAAAGCAAGCCCAAGTGACAAAACTTTACTAGCAGCACAAATAGCTGCTACTTTCACTAAAGCTGACTTAAAAATCCCTCCCACCATGGTCCTTTCATAGACATCCCAGCTTTTCTGGGCACTCACCTGGGAAGGTGTTGTCACATTGATTTCTGGAACAAAGTTGTCCTCGAAGAAGTTGATGATGTTCTCCTGCTTTAGTTCTTTTGTTGGGGTCACTTTAGGCAGAGGTGGGACAGGAGGCCCTTTCCTTGTCTAGAAAGCATCAAATACAAACATGGTAGCCAAAGGCATTGTCTGTAACATCTTTGAGAAAGGGTCACATGAGCACGGATGAAACTGAGCTGTACATAGATGTAAGCCTGCTTGATTCAAGTCAAGAATGATGTCCACTTGGGTGGCTTCTGAACACTGACAAGCAATGGTCTAATCGGAAGATATCAGGTCATGAGAGAAGAGTCCGTGCACCTCAATTTGAACACTGCCCAGGGCTACAGGAACTATGTTCCCACATGGAGGCCATTCATTCTCAGCTCAAATACAAATGATTTCTCTTGTCAGCAGAAAACTGAAATTTTTAAAATAAAAATTAAGCCCGTTGGTTTTTTTGTTTGTTTTCTCCAACTGAATCAATGAGACAAACCAGAATCAGCTTCCACTTCACTTTGTACTCCGGGATTTTGAAATGAGAACTTTAGAATCTATTACACATATCTTCTCATATCTTTCTAGCTCCAACAATGTTTATGAAAGCTTATACTGGACCTTGAATGTTAAATGTCCCAACAGAAGTAGTATTTTTGCTCAATGTAGGGAAATCAAAAGTATTTTTTTCTCTCTCTCCAGTTCCCTTGGCCTGGTCCTCACAGTTTCTTTTAACTTTTGCCAAGGGACCACAACTCACGTGTCACACAATATGGGTGATGGAATACTAAACCTTACTGCAGTTCTGGGCAGTCCTTGACCCCAGGGTGATTTTTGTTTTTCAAGCCTAGTAATTGAACTCAGAACATGGGGCAAGCCAGGCGAACGCTCCATTACTGAACAGATCCCTAGTCTCTGAAAGGTGGGATTCTAAGAAAATGTAGAGATGAGTAAGTATATTCTGGTCCAAGAAGCTGGAGATGGGCAAAAAGGTCCAAAGGACTCAAACACTGAGTATAGAAGAAAAGGTAAAAATCAAATAGAAACCCAGACTCATTCCAGAGTGGTAGTAATAATGTCTACTGTTTCACACCTTAGTCTTCCCACAGAAGCATTCTCTAATGCCTAGTCACCACAGGATGATCCCAGAGAAAATCACTTCCCCATGAGTTATACCATGACCCATGGTACATGTCCTACCTGTGAAGGTGACCTGGGTCGCACTGGGGCAGGAGAGGCAGGCGCTAGTGTGTGGTTGGGACTGGCTGTTGGGCTGGGCAGAGGCGAAGGCTCCTCTGGGGGTGATGGTGTCTTTGCAATGCGAAGAGGACCTGAATCACTGGATGAACAGAGAAAGTTAAGTAATAAACCTTCTGAAAAGCAGGACTTCTGTGACCCAAGATGCTTTATCCCAGAGAGACCCTGAAGCTTAATATCAGTTATATTTCCCACTTCCAGACTAATTCTAATTATTAGCAATAGTAATGGATACTGACAACTGGCCCCACTTGTTGTTCCCTATAATCCAGAACCCAGCCAGGTATTGATCTCTTTTCTTCAGAGCAACCATGCAATATTGACCCCATTTTAGATATGCAAAAGGCAGAGTGTTAAAAAAGAAAGAAAGAAAATTAGAGTTTTACTATATTTGCATTTAGAGCATAGTACAAATGTCTCGTTCGCTCCACATGTCAAACAAGCTTCAAAGATTTCCGGACATGGGATGTAGTAATAAAACCAGCTTCGCCTTTGATACACAGGAGAATCGTATCATGCTGCAATCTATAGACAATTACGCAGCAAACTGTCATTTTCATTTTCCAAAGCATCTGAGGAGAGCGTTAATAAATCTTTTGTGGGAATGCTTTCTGATTCCATTTGAGTAGCCACCAATTACTCCTTTCTACACTTTATGAAACAATGACTAACTCAGACACCTTGCAATGTGTCAACAGACCACATGACAGGTGAGATTCCACAACTTCCCGAGAAGCCACCATGTTCTAGGCACCTTGCCAGGTACTTGGGAACAGCTTTACATGATGACTCAGATGGTAACCGGGACACATCCTACTCTCTAAGAACTTCTAAAGACAGCAGCCAGAAGGAGCAGAGTCTGTGACCTACATAAGAGTACAAACAGAGCAGCATGGTCTACACATTCAAGAGCTAAGGGAGCCGGGTTCTTCAGAGAGGAGACACTATGTCAGTGGTTCTCAACCTTCCTAATGCTGCCACCCGTAAATACAGTTCCTCATGTTGTGGTGACCCCCCATAAATTTTGTTTCATTGCTACTTTATAAACTGTAATTTTGCTGCTGTCATGAATCATAATGTAAACAGCTCATTTGCAAGATATCTGTTATGTGACCCCCCAAAGAGATTGCAACTCACAGGTTGAGAACCACAGCTCTGCATGATTGGGGCTCTGGGCCGGCAATCATGACCTCTGACTAGAAATAGCCCCAGTCTATGCTCTAGTCTAGAAATTGCCCACAGAGCTCACTCACCACCTTGCTCTGCAGAGGAATACAAAATAAAAATAAAAATATAAAGAAAGAGTAAGAATAAGAAGAATAAGAAAGAAGGACAAAAAGAGGAAGAGACACTTGTCAAGTGGCCATGACCCTACTTCTTGCTTTAGATGATTTTGAAATTGGTATTTTTGTTTTTTTTTTTTAAAGATTTATATATTAAGCATACAATGTATGCTGGCAAGGAAAGCACCAGGTCTCATTACAGATGGTTGTGAGCCACCATGTGGTTGCTGGGAATTGAACTTGGGACCTTTGGAAGAGCAGCCAGTGCTCTTACCCTCTGAGCCATATCTCCAGGCCCAGAAATTGGTATTTTTAAAAGCAGTTGTGGCTTTCATTTCCATGTGAGGAAGTCACTCGGTTTCTTAACATATTTTACTTTTACAAGATCCAAAAGTCATATTGATATTCTTACTCTCCTCTGGTTTCTAGCTTAATAATGAAAAAAAAACTAAAGTTAGAGCCATAATTTTGTCCCTTTCCTGGCTTCTTTTAGGTCATGTCCTTCCTTTGGATAGAGAAGACACACTTGCTACTCTGGCAGCCATAGCAGGGACTAGCTACATTTATGGCCACTCTAAGAAGAGGTAAGCGATCAAAACAGCAGCCGTGGTACACTGATATATGAGAGGTTGGGACAGCATCTAGCTATGAACGATTCTATAAATATATTCTTGAGTTTCTACAATGACTGGCATAAAAAATACAAGTGAAAAATGTAGAGCTCAATAAAATCAATAAAAAAAATCCCCACAAGTATAGAATCTTAGAACTGAACATTGCCTTAGAAACCATTTTATTCCACAGCAGCCCACTTTTTCTACAGATATTTTTTTTAATGTGCTCTTTAACTACAGAGGTTACTGGACTTGAACAAGAAAAACAAAACAAATTAACCACAGAGGCACATGACTAAAACCTAAAGGGCTTCCGACTGCTAGTTCAAGGTTTGCTAAGCATGGGTGAGATAAAAGAGACTTTAAAATCATAAGAGAAAGTGGGCAATCAAACCACGGAAAACAACTAAGATGTGCCACTGGGCCCTTCATCTGTGACTGACACATTAACAGCATCCTATAGTAGAATCATAACAGAGCCATGCTGTGCAGTAAATGCCAAAGCAGAGGCAGAGGGTGGAGATGTCTCTTCCACTTCTTTCCTTCCTTCAGCAGATAATAATCAGCACAAAACTTTGGAGTTTTGAATTTTTTTTCTATTCCAGATAAAGTAACAGGTAGAAATGATCCCTATCCCCCACTATTGCTCTAAAGTCCCAGGTAAATCAGGGAGGCAATTACTTAAGTCTACTGTGACTAGTAGCATATTGAAGCAACTGAAGGCCAAAAGGAAATGTAAAAGCCCCAAATCTATGGTTAGGATCACTCCGCAGGTGGGAAGGCTCCTTTTGGACTTTTACAAGGTGAGTAAAACAGTAGGTGTGGTCTCCAGACTCCAGATAACTCAGTACACAGCACATCACTGGCACACGGAACAGAGCGAGCTCTGAGGAGCAGTGGCCTACCTGGGAGCTCCTTGAATACTGAAGGCCTTGTCAGCATGCTGATCACCAAGTTTTGTCATCACTTCATAGAGCTTGTGGCAAAGCTAAGGGGACAGAGGCCTATTAGCCACAGGACATCTTAGTGCCCACCCATGCCATTCTTCTTTAGAAAGAAACTCTTTAATGAGAAGCTATAATTATTCTAAGAAGTAGATTGGTCTCAGGGCACTTGAAATCCCATATACCAAATTTAAAACTAAAGCCAAGCTGAAATAAACCAAATGCTATGTCAATCAATTATGTATTCACTCTAATATAAAGCAGAAGAGAAAAACAGATTGTTTATCTTAATTCTATTAGAAGCAGTCCTCAGGCTGTCCTGAAGAACGACAAAAACAATAGTTAGCAACATGGCTGATGCTTTTCTGAATATCTTGAGATCAATTTTTCATTAGTTTAGAACATCACTTGACATTCCGACTTTAACCAACAGAAGAGGAAAACAAGAGTGAGGCTTTGATAAGACCCTCGGAGGGTGTAGAGAGATGTGTGTTGACTAATAACAGAGAGTAGAGCGCATGTGCAGAGAGTAATAACAAACTATGGCTCCAGGAGCCTTGTAAGAGGGCGCATTAGTCAGGGATCCTATGCCATGCCCTCTGCTTCCTTTACATTGCCCTCTGTAAGGGAAACAGCCACCATCACTCACCACCGCAATTTCCTTGTGAAACTTGGCCTCAAGGCTGGAGACATTTTTGAAAGTATTGACATAAAAGCCAACTCGTCTATCATGAGGAAACACAAATAAAAGAGAGATTAGTTAGCAAAAAAATGGATTTTGATGGCAATGAAACATATTAAGACTGTTTTCTATACGTAATTTTGAACAACATTGGATTTAATAACATCTTAGAGCAAGCCTAACTTTTCTTAGCTGTTGAGCACGCAAAGCTTCCCATTGGCAACATCTCAGACACATTTGTAACGAAAGTTATGGGAATGATGCTGGGACATGAGGCAAATCTCATCTGTCTTCATCTGAGGTACCTTAGCTAAATGGAGACTTAATAAATTCCAAATAAAGAGTATCTGGACTCTATTTTACTTAATTCTTTTTTAACTCCTTTGAGTAACAACTTTAATTTAATTCATTTTATTGTTTCAATGGCATTCTCAAAAATAACCAGTGTCCTGATTGTTTAATTATATCTGAACTCTCAAAAAAAAAAAACTAAGTAAAGACTTGGACAAAAGGACACTTAGTGATCTTCTCTTGCTTAAGCTGAGCCCTTCAGTGCATAGGATTCCAGTGAGAAGAAATGGAGAAACCATGAGGGTTGATCAAAGTGCTTTTATTTCTTTCTTCACTTGATTCTCATGTCAATCCCCTGGGACAGTTATCATCATTTACTAGAAAAAGTAAATGGGGATCAACTGTCCAGTGTCAGGCAATTCATGGGTAGAGAAAACCAGTATTAAACCCCCAAAAGAGGAAACGGCAATGGAAAATCATAGACTATGTTACAAGAAAATTTTAAAACAATGATTTTTATTATTTCAATATCAGCAAATTCTGCTTAAATTTGGTGCTTTTGAATTTTAACTAAAACAATAACTTGAAGCCAAATTTAAAAACTCTGAAATGAAGCGATAATTAAGTGGTAAATCTGCCCCATTAATAAGGCATTATTTTTCTGTGCTTTATCTTGTACCTTAAATCCCTGCCACGTTACCTTCATTTCCTATACCCACAGCCACCATGTGACCCTAATTTCACATAGTTTTATTGTAATTGACTTCACATCCCATATTTTACATGTACACACATGCCAATGGTTCAATGTATCCATATCTGTATTCTATCTCTTATAGTTCAATCATGCATGGATCCAAACCATCAGAAAACTGATGGCATCTGTACTGAACACGGACTATTTTCTCCATCTTATTTTCTGAACCATTCACAGCAGCTATTTGCACCATGTTGCCATGGTATTAAGTCTTCTAAGCAATCTAGAGCTGATTGCAAGAGCACAGGAGGATGTGAGAGAAGGTCACGCACAAATGCCACATCATTTTATGTAACGAGCTTCAGCAGCCATGGAGCTTTGCTTCCCCTGGGGGGGTTCTGGGAACCAATTCTCCACAGATACAGGAGACAAATATATATATTTACACACATACATGTACTTATGCATATAGAGTATAGTAATTCAAACCCTGGCATAGTGTGTTTGGGAAATAGTTAGGACTCAGGCCAGAGACTAAGAGCTGAGAAGCAGATGGCTATACGTCACATTTATTCACAGACTAGAAGTATGTAGATATGCTTTGAGATAGGGGAGAAGACATACTTTGAGCTTGAATTTGAAGAGATAGGGTCAGACACATGAGAAAGAAGAGACAGTGTGGACTCCCCGATAATGCCATACAGAGGAAACCACTTGCTGTAGTGTTTTCAGAGAAATGTTTCTGGAGGAGCAAACTGGAATATATAATCCCTTCCTAGATTCTAATCAATCTTTTCTTTGTCTAATTACTCAACAAAACCTACCTACCTCTGGGTACACCCATTATGGTGTGCTCAAAAGGTACCAAGCAGCTTAACTAGTGAGCATTTATACCAATTATACTTAAATTATAAAAAGTATATAAAACCACATGGGAATGGCAAGATGTCACAGTAGTTTATATGCGAATAAACATGAAGAAATGAATGGATGTGGGCACAAACAACTAAAGGAATCCAGCTGCAAACATCTGTTTAAGAGGACACACATAGGCTGGCCAGGAAGATGGGTAGTTGTTTGTCTTCCGCTTTGATAAGCTTCTGCTTTGTTTGTCCATGACCAGGACAACAGTCTGTTCATTTGGGCTTACAATTCCATAGCAGTGAAAATCCATAGGGTGGAGAGAGCATAGCAGCAGTTGCAGGCATCTGAGACCACATCTTTAACAGCAATCATGAAGCAGAAAGGTGAGGCCTTAACCTCGGATAGATCATCCCTGGTGACACACTTCCTCTAGCCAGGCCTCACCACTTAAACTGCCACAGTGTCACCAGCAGGGGCCGAGTGCTCAAATGCTGAACACTACAGGGGATAATGTTCATTCAAACCATGACAGTCAATATTGTTTTAAGTTTCTTTTATGATAAAATTCCAGAGAAGAGCAATAAATGAAATTTTATGCCTGGCTCAATATTTCCTTATAATATGTTTCATATATGCAAATTCTAGTGAGAAGTTTGAATAAGGAAGCTTTGATGTCCTTGTCAGTTTCTATTGGCAGAGTCATTTTCCTTCTTGACTTTGAATATTGTTTTATGTAACTTTCATAAGTTTGCTACTGAAAACATTGCATATTTCAAGTTTAAATTTTTGATTAGTTAAAGACAACATTTTCGTTCATGTACTTTTCTCCCCATTGTTATCACCTATGCATATTTTGGACATATTTCTTAGTGTACTTTTACTGTCCATTGGTAAAGGCTGTTACATTTACTGTATTAAATCACTAATAAAGATATCATAAAAGAAAAACTGATATGTACTTGTGATACTTGGTCTGAAATTTTCCACTTGACAGACTTTAGAAGCAGTTGGGAGACGAGCCTCTGGATATGACTGTGGGTATTATCTTCATCCTGTTAGATGAAGTGAGAAGTTCTGCCCATCGTGAGTGGTGCCATTCCCTAAGCAGGCAATCGTGAACTGTGTAAGAGTGGCGAGAATAAGCTGACTACTGGCACGCATGCAGTTATTGTCGTCTTCTCTAGGCTAGGGATGTAATGTGACCTCCTCCCTCCAGCTTCTGCCACTGTGAATCCACAGCCACAGTGGACCATAACTTGGGCCTGAGAGACAAACCCTAAAGTTGCTGCTGTCACAGTATTTTATTACAGTAACAGGAACTAAGACACTACATCTTCATGTTGAATTTTTATTTCTCCGAGAGAAACAATTGGTATAGCACCAGAAAGAAACACTATATTTTAAATAATTAAACAGCATGTATACTTTTATAATATTGTGTTTGATTTTAGAACTTAGAAATTAAGTAGCATGTGTTAATTTAGAAAATATGGTCATAGTGGTGGTGATGCAACTTAACATACATAAACTTTCTCTAATATATGAAAACAGAGACAGTTTTCAGAAGGGGACTTGGACACACACAACTGCAGTCTTGGCCCCTGACATGGCACCTAGGACACAGAAAGCACACAGTAAATATTATGTGAATGCGTGAGCAACGAATGAGTAAATGAATGAGTGAATGAATGAATGAATGAATGGACAAATGAAAAAGCCGTTGGATGGGTGCATTCTGACTGCCTTGACTTATGAAATACTAGCGAGAACAGCAGTGAAGTACATATTTACAGGGTGTCATGTTCTGAGTGCTTATATTTTTTTAAAAGACTCATTTCACAAGTCCTTCATTAATAATGGATCTTTAGACTTTAACAGTTCTCCCAAAAGGTCTGGTTTATGGCATCACCATGATGTTTCTTATTAGCTGTCAAAATATTTTTTAAATCAGCCATCTTGATGATATCACCATCACCATGTTGGCATCACAGAAATATTTTGTTCCCATAAATGAAGGAAATATTTGGAAACAGAGCAGATGGCATATGCAAACCTATACACTGTTCCTTCCAGGATGCGCCAAGAGAATTCTTCACATCACGTGGAGTAGGACATGGCTTCCCCTGTGTTTCTACCACCTTCCCTGCCATGGAGATGGGTGCAGAAATGGGAGTCTTCTCCCAACTTTTTCCAAGATGCGAAATCCAACCACACTCCTGCTGCTAAATACTTAGCCTCTTCACATCTAAGCTGCAACCCCATCCCAACCACTCTGCATTAGGACAAGTCTCATGGGTTCACTCTCTTTTACTCAGTTGTAATGGTAACCCAACAGAACTCTACACCCATGCTATTATCTATCAAAAAAGAAGGTACATCTTATCTATGCCTGTTCTTCCACATCTATGCCAGATCCAGAATCTTGCCATCATTCTCATTGCTCCATCTGTGAACTGGGGCAACCCAGAGTCTCACATCCAGTCTATCCCAGGCAAAAATCCTTTATTGCATTTGCAAGTACCCATGACTCTATTTTTAAAACTGTGTATGATTACTACCTCTTTCTGTTTTTTGTAAACTTTTTTACTCAATTTTTTAAAACAACATACTTGATCATGTTTTCTCCCTTATGTTATTTCTCACTCTCCCTAAAACAAATAAAAGCAAAATACACACATTTAAAACCTCCACAAAACTATAAAAACAGAAAACAAAATGAAACAAGCAAAAAACCAGTAAGACAAAAAATGTCCAAACAAGACAAATAAAAGTCTACAAAAATACCACCGAGTTGGTTTTGTTTCCCAACTTCTTCTGGGCCCAAGGCCAACCTTTAAGTGTAATGTGTACCCAGTGAGACTCCATTGGAAAAAACTAGCTTTTTTATTTTTTGCTAGCAGGTATCAGTTGCAGATAGCTTCTTGGTCAGGGGTGGGAGCCTGTGCTCACTTCCCCTTCTCAGGGCTGGGACTTGGTGTGACTTGAGCCTGTGTAGGCCCTGTGCATGCTGCCACAGATGTGTGAGTTCATATGTGCATCAATCCTGCTGTGTCTAGAAGATGCTGCTTCTAGGAATCATCCATCACCTCTCACTTCTGCAATCTGTATGCCACTTCTTCTACATAGATCCCTGAGCCTTAAGGGGAGGAAGACTTTGATAAAGACATCTTATTTATGACTGGGTGCACCAGAGTCTTTCACCCTGCACATGAGGCCACTATTTCTTTATTCCAGGCAACAGAGTCCACTGAGATCCAGTTCTTTTCAAGCCATAATCATGTAAAATAACCTCCATCCCTGTCTGACTAAACTGTCAACACCCCCATACAGTTCCAATACACCACTCATTCCACACATTCTCAGGCCAATATCTCCCCCCCCCGCCACTGGCACTGCCATTTTCTCAAAGTAACAAGAGCTGATTTTCAAAGATTAGCTTGTTCTGACAACTCTCTATATTCGCTGCATGATTCCTCATGCCCATCCTAAAATCAAGACTTTCAAACTAGATATCCACTGTGTTGGTTCCTCATGTCTGATGGAGTCATCAGTGACTGCCATGGAGCCTCTGATCCCTCCAGTCACTGAACCTTCTTTGGAAGTTTAGCAAAGGTGAAATGTCATTATTTCTGCTGCACTTGATCTTCCTATTGTGATTGGCCCTCATGGAACACATTCATCATTGGCATGTTCTCTGATCACAGCTTCTTGAGGTTCTACTTCTTTTCAGAGCCCTGACAGAGCTCTGATTATTTCATCTCAGGGCTTCCTAATACTGCACACTGTTTCATACACTCAGGCATCTGGGCATCTACATCACCCATACTTAGTGTTTTCCATCTTCCTTTCTGAGCACCAATCGCTGTTACCTTAATAGACTACTTCCTAATGATTCTTCAAACACAGCACACATAAGATGGGACTCAGTGCATCCCCAAACCTTCATTTTCAGCATGTACTAAATCTTTGAGCGAAGCCTTTCTTTATCTCTGAAGTTGCGCTGGCCAATCAGCAATGTCAGTCTCCATTATGCTAGCTCTGTCTGACATTTTACTTTTTGTTTCTATTTATCCTTCAGAGTAGGCTGTAAGAAAATAAAACTTTCAGTGTAAGATCTTTAACACCTCAAAGAAGAGAGATACACAGTGGTGGGTAATAAATATTTGATAAATTAGTGAATCTCACCTTAGTCTTAGTTCTGCTCTCTCCCCATATTTCCCTCCTTAGCATTTGCTTTCCAGTCAACTTCATGCCACTTTAAGTTAAATTTCAAACAACTGGAGCTGGAGAGATGCCTTAGCAGTTAAGAGCATTGACTACTCTTCCAGAGGACCTGAGTTTAGTTCCAAGTACTCACATGGTAGCTCACAACCATCCTTAACTTCCCAGTTCTAGGGGACCTGACACCTTCGTCTGACTTTCATGGCTACCAGACACATGTGGTACTTAGAAATACATGTAGGCAAAATATCCATACACATAAAAAAACCCTCAGAATTAAAAGAAGTTCCAAGAATCTAAAATCTACAATACCCATGTCTTTACTTGTGCACTTTTTGGTTTGGAATATTTGTTCACCAAATACTGACTTCAAAATCTTCAGCTTCAGCATCCCCTATTGCATCCTCCTGATAATGTAATGCTTTATAGCCATGTCTTGTGAATCACAAGTTTGGCAAAAATATAAATATAGGTAGGAGGTAGAAGAACTGTGTAGTGTGAGTGAGACACTAAGTTCAACCTTCAACAATTCCTCCAATTAAATGACAAATTGCTGTGGGATAATGCTCTTGTACACTATAAAGATTTGTCACTCATATTAGTTCAATAAAATGCTGTTTGGTCAGTAGCTAGACAGGAAGTATAGGTGGAATGACCAGACTAGGAGAATTCTGGGAAGAGGAAAGGCAGAAACAGTCATCAGTCAGACGCAGAGTGAACAAAATGAGAATGCCTTGAATGAGAAAAGGTGTCAAGCCATGTGGCTAAACACAGATAATAATTATGGGTTAATTTTAATTATAAGAGCTAGCTAATAATAAGGCTGAGCTAACAGACCAAATATTTTGTAATTAACATAAGCCTCTGTGTATATATGAGACTGAAAAGTTTCAGGACTGGGTGTAACAGAAACTCCCATTTACAATAAATAATACAATCTTTTTCAATCTATCTCTTCCTCTATGTAGTAGATTATTTCTTTCAATGTATATGTGTGTGTGTGTGCATTTCTACATGTGCATATGGTGTCTGAAGGTAGAACTCACACCTCATATTTTGAAACAATATTAAGGTATTTCACTGAAACTGCAGCTCACCAATTGACCAGTTGATGGTTGGTAAACTCCAACGAGCCATCTCTCTGGCCCTCAGGCTGACACAAATGCATGCCACTACATCAAGCTCTATTTGGCAATAGGAATCTGGCATTAGGTTCTCATGATGGCATGGTGAGAACTTCACAGACTGAGCCATCTCCCTGGACTTTACTTCTCTTCTTTATACATCCAAACTTTTGAAATAATTTACTTTGCAGGGAAGCAATGGACATTAAAAGAACAAACTAAAGACAAACATCAAGTTTAACATCATCCACCTTTTAGATTCAAAGATGCAAACAGGGAAAGAATGGAAACGGTGATGAGAAAGGCACCATGTAAAGAGTGAGCAACAGAGACTTGGAGTAGGTATCAGACAAACATTTATTAAGAAAGATAAAAGATGATACTATATAGCTCCATGTGGTGGGGTACACCTGTAATCCCAGCACTTTGGAGGTAAAGTCAAGAGTGATGTGGGATTTCCCACTATATCTTGTGAATATGTTTTACTACCATTAATTAATAAAGAAGCTACTTTGGCCTACGGCAGGGCAGAAAATAGAAAGACAGGAAATCCAAGCAGAAATGGGCGAGGAAAGAAGGTGGGGTCAGGGAGATGTCATTTAGCTGTGAAAGGAGAAAGACACCAGTACTTTACTGGTAAGTCACAATCTCAAGACAATACATAGATTAATAGACATGGGTTAATTTAAGATGTAAGAGCTAGCTAGGAATATGCCTGAACCATTGGTCAAATAGTGTTGTAATTAATACCGTTTTTTTGGGATTATTTGGGTCAGGGCGGCTAGGAAATGTAAGCATAGTCTCCATTTAAACAAGAGGTTCAGGAATTCAAGGTAACCTTTTCTATAAATCAAGTTGAAAGCCAGCCTGGGCTACATGAGACCTGGTCTCAAAGCAAGCAAACAAAACCAGGACATTTTATAAGGATAATATCCTCAATAATATGCACATCTAAAAAAGAAGTAAAGTAAAAGTTGATAGAACAGAAGAGAAAAACTGGGCCTGAAAATAGTTAATGTCAATAACTCAGCTTCAGTAATAAATAGAATAATTAGGCAGAAGACAGAGAAGAGAAGACCCAATGAACACCACAGCACAATGGGACACAGTAAATAATTTATGAATGTCTAAGATGAGTTTGATGCAGGAATTCAAGCATTTATCACTAAGTACATGTTCACTGCTGCATGGCGCATCCTATGCATTTCCTCATAGGAGACACTGAAGATTAAAACTGCTGACTTCATTTTCAAGCTTAAGCAATGTCAATAGGAAGCGAACTATGTGCTTGTGAAAAATCAGGACTGTGTGCAATTTCAGTTAAAGAGCCACTCAGATAAAAGCAGCAGGAAATTAAGCTCACATATGTGATTACTTTCTTCAGGACCACCAGCAATTTAGAAGGTAAGGGAAGAGATTAACAGTAATGCAGAATGGCGAGCAGAGTTCTGTTTGACTGGCTGGTGGCAAGGAACTGTTGATGAGAATTAAGAAACATAAGGCATCACTACTTCCAGCAACTTCATGGTCCTACCACTGAGTGATGAAAATGGAATAAACCACACAAATCTCACTTGATACCATGAGAATTGTGGAATGTTTGTGAATAAGAACAGCATTTGGTATCTGAAACAGGATTAGAGCCCAGGTTAATGGTCCAAAGAACAAGGTCAGAGACTAGATGAGGTCTAAGGATAAGGGAAATCCAACTAAGAGCTGGAGTGGTCTTACTGTAAGTCTCAAGGATTAGGGGAAATTTACCTAGTTAAAATTTGAGTCTTCAACTGAGAAATCTATCAGGGTCTAAATATCCACCCAGCACATATGTCTATTTAATTAAAATGAGATACAACAAAATAAATATAAAATTCTATTCCTCAGTCTCCCCAACCATATCCAGAGTATTCATTAGGTATATGTGACAAGTGGTTTCCACATTGGAAATCATAGGTGCAGAACTTCTCCCAGCCAGCACAGAGGCATAATAGACAAGGAAGGTGACACAGGGGGAAGTCAATTCTCATGGACTGCTAAAGGTGGGATGTGCAAATTGGAGCAGAAGCATGTTTACCTTGACCATAACGATGGTAATTCTTCTTGTAAGTCAACATTGAACTCTTCAAAGACTTTCTGAGCTTTTTGGAACTCCTCTTCTGCCTAGAAAAGACACACAGCGTGTTGGCACACAAAGGGGTCATTCCTATGCAGAAAAGATCACTTCGTATTAAAGAGGAATTGTCTTGTGGTATTCTGAGAGGGCTTTGAGAAGAAAGATTTATTGAAAATCATTCCATTTTGCTATTAAATATGAAATGGTAAGATCCACAGGAAAGCAGGTGGCTACACTCCCAGTCTTGTTCTGATTTGTTAACTCTTCAAAATGCTATACTGCCTCTATCAATCTCTGCTGTGGCTACCACTCATAAACGCTCTTGCAGAAAAGTCAAAGCCCCGAGGAAAGTCTAAATCATTACCAGATGTATTTTCAAGATAGACTTATAATTCGCTGTAGAACACACTATAGAGAAAAGCATCCCTTCACCATATAAAAAAGCAATGACCCACATTCTGGAATTTCATGGTACAACCTTGACAGATTTACCTTTTGTACCACCTTGACTTGGACACATGGGAAAAAAGGCAACATAGATGAAGTGCTCTATAGAGCCTGGTCTCTGTGAGGCTTTGCATGAAGGACAACTGTTATCACATGTGCTTGGAAAGTTATGGGTAATTCACACAGGATCTGCTCAGGGTGGGTGAACAGAAGGAAAGGAGAGAGGAAAAAACTTGGAAGTTGATAAGGGTGGACACGTAATTTATATCCAAACTGAAGATCTTACTTGTTATACTAAGGGATTGAGATTTTTTTTCCTAATGGGGACCACTAAAAGAGGTAGGCAGTAGGGAACCTGATCTAGAGATGCCATGTTGGAAGATAATTTCACAATGGTGTGTAGAAAAGACAAACCAAGACTGGAATCCAAGGGAAAAGTGAAGAGCTGATATCATTTAGCTGGCATCTTCAATGTCGACATGACCATGATGACTTGAATGAGATGATCCTCATAGCCTCAAGCATTTGAATAATTGGTCCTCAATCAGTAATGAGGTTTAAGAGGCTTGGGAGGTATACCCTTGATGGAGGAAATATGCCACTGGTGGGGTGCTGGTTTTGGGAACTGAAAGACTTGCACAGGCCGGTCAGTGGTGGCGCATGCCTTTAATCCCAGCACTCGGGAGGCAGAGGCAGGTGGATCTCTGTGAGTTCGAGACCAGCCTGGTCTACAAGAGCTAGTTCCAGGACAGGCTCCAAAGCCACAGAGAAACCCTGCCTTGAAAAACCAAAAAAAAAAAAAAAGACTTGCACAGTTTTGACTTTGATCTCTCCTTTCCTGCTTGTGAAGTAAAGTGTGAGCTCCCTGATTCCTGCTCCAATTGCTATGCCTGCCTGCTATCATACTTCCTCACCGTGGTGGTGATGGATGCATACCTGTCCAAAACCTAAAGCCCCAAATAAACCTTTCTTCTACAAGTTGCCTAGGCATGGTGTTTTATTACAGCATATCGTTGTAACTATTACATCGATAACAGCTGCAGAAATGAATCTTCACCAAGAAATTGATGTTATGCAAATGTAGATTTTTGTCTTATTTTCAGTTGGGAGTTTTGTCTAAGAATGCCAAGGTTGGCCTCCCACCTGAATCTATATTTTGGCAATGTTAATGGACCATAAAGAAGTTCAGAAACTCTCCTGGGTTTCTTTGAGCTTGAAACACTGCAAAGGACTCAAATTTATTCTGGTCAAAATATGTCAGTCATGGAACTCACTTATAATAACTTCAAAAAATTATTTTAATTAAAGTGGCGTAGAAAACTGTGATTTAGTTTGAATTCTATCCTGATTGCAGTCTTCCTTTAAAAAAGGAAATGTCCAATTTTTAAAAATAAGGCTGCTACAAGCCTCAAGATTTGGAGAGTGAACTCACTCACTGGATCCACCCCTACCTTGGAGATCCGACTCTCATCCTTCCTTTTGGAACTCTGCAGAGCCTCCAAGTGATGGCGAGCGCTGTCATAGTCCACGAGCTTCCTACTGCGCTTAGCAATGCGATTCTGCAAACATAGACAACACAAGACCTGAAGGAGAGGTGATCACAGAGTCTCTAACTGCCAAAAATCAAAGGTCAAATGCTTTCTGAGTCAAAAGCAGCGGAAGACTTTACAAAAGTCATTGTGCTTACATATGTTTCTGCCTGTGTGAGTATAGTTAAAGAACAATCTACAGGAGTCTGGTCTCTCCTACCACGTGACTTCCTGGGACTGAACTCAGGTAAATCGTCAGGCTTGGTAGTAGGCACCCCTACTTGCTGAGCCATCTCACTGGCATGGAAGGTGAAGATTTTAACAGAAGATAGAGGTAAGCAGCAATGTGAGTAGGAAAAAAGACAGCTAAAAATCAGAGCAAAGCTTCTAGACCTTTGTGCTGTAAACAATGTCCCTTCTGAAAATAATGAGGCTGATCATGAGCAGTTAAAGTTACATGCTTCCATCAAAGAACAGGAAATCCCAGAGTTTTTGGAGTATCAGGCAAACCTGGACTCTCTCTTAGCGTCTATGCTCACTCTTAATATGCTTGTAACCTGAATATAGGAGAAAGCTACATAAGGTTTTGTTTTATGATTATAATAGCATACTAACTGCAGTTTCCTAAGACAGCTTTGCTCTCTAAGAAATCTTTTTTCAGTATAGCATTGTCCTTGAAGCTTTAGAAACTAGAGCTAATATATCACTTTGGAAATGCTGGTGTCCAGTACACAGGAGCACTACTTATGTGCTAGCTCATTCCTATGGCCACCCCATTAAGGAATTTTTACAACCTTAGTCCAGAAATCCTGAACTGCTAGCTATGGAGTGCTGTGCCTAGACAACACAACTCCAGTCCCATGACCACGTTTTTGATCAGGACTGAACATTGTTCAACCAGGACCATCTTCATTTGCATGACTCCTCCTTGCTTAGGAATCATATAGTTAGAAATTATACGCACAGTGGCCCACATTAAACTCCCTGAGCTGTATAGTAGCCAAGACGGCCTGTTCTCCCTCATATGGAACAAGTTACTTTGCATAAAGATGCCCATAAGGAAACTCAACCTAAGCAGAAAAGAGCTTCTCCAGGATGGAGTCCTCCACAGCTCAAGGCCCCTGGACTTCAAGTGATACTCTGCCGAGTATGAAGTCCAATGTCTTTTTACTGTGTTTTCTATGAACTAGTTTCCCTATTGTAGACTAATGAATGAATTTAGTTATTGCTTGCTACTATAATAGCTGGTCCGCTATAATAAGAGAGGAAAATGGAATTGAAAACGAGAACTGGGCATTCCTAGCACCCATAGCTTACATTGGGAAGCCACACACATCTTCAGAGATGTATAAGAAGAGACTCCTAATGCTGCTACATGGGCTCCA
Organism: Dicrostonyx torquatus; assembly: GCA_028555095.1. Classification (NCBI taxonomy): domain Eukaryota; kingdom Metazoa; phylum Chordata; class Mammalia; order Rodentia; family Cricetidae; genus Dicrostonyx; species Dicrostonyx torquatus. The sequence goes on along the minus strand of JAQHUG010000233.1, from coordinate 1,338,914 downwards.
GATTCCTCTCTTCAGAAATCCTTCCATGCTGTCTGTATATTGTATCTGATCTCTCATTAGAGTCCCCACCAAATGGTTGTCTATTTGTCATTCTGCCCATGCACTTAATAGTTGTTTTAGTAGTCCTTACTAGCTTGCACTCTGTGACCTTCCTGAAACCCTATCTGAGATCTTTCAGTAATTATTTTTGTGCGTATATCAGTCAGTATGCACATGTACATTTATATGTGCCTGCAGGTATAGGCAAGTACACACATGCATGTGGAGGTCAGAGGTCAGAATCAGGTGTCATCTTCCATTGTTGTCCACCTTGTTTTTTGAGACAGGGTCTGTCACTAGATTTAGACTTCACAGATTTAACGGCCAGCCATCTAGGATGTCAGGCGTCTGCTGTCATACCAGTTTCTTATGCGAACACTGGGGATCCAAACTCAGGCCCCCATGCTCGCACAACAAGACTTTGTTGATCCGTATTCCCAATCCCTCAAGTGCTATTACCTCTAAAATTCTTATTTATTTATTTTGTATACAGTGTTCTGTCTGTCTGTTTGCTTGCTGGCCAGAAGAGGGCACCAGATCTCACTACAGATGGCTGTGAGCCACCATGTGGTTGCTGAGACCTCTGGAAGAGTAGACAGTGCTCTTAACCTCTGAGCCATCTCTCCAGCCCTACCTCTTAAATTCTGTATGCAATGAAAATAACTAGATCATCTTATAAGTTGTTAAATCTGATTTGTTTTGTGACTCCCTTATACAATTTTTAGATGTCCATGGTGGTTGATCTTGGTTGGATGTAGAATCACTTAAACTTGTCTGGAACAGGGATCAATTAAAAAAACAAAAGCTTCTGGCCCTGATTATAAGGGATTTTCTTGATCAGGTTATTTGAAGTTGCAAGAGCCAGACTAAATGTGGCCTGCATCTTTGGGGGACAGCTCAGATAAAAGGAGGTAACAAGGGGGAAAGTTTTGTTCTTTGCCTGCTTACCTTCATATTGTGTTAGCACCTTCATCTATACTGCTTATTTTCTACATAGTATGCCTACCTGTTGCTGCAACCACTGCTGCTACTCTATGCTAACACCAGAATGCAGCTTCTTTGGCCTTGGAATGGACAGAATACGAATGCTTCCCCCAGGAAACCCTCAGGCCTTCTGTGGTAGACTGGAACTGTGGGGACATCCAAATATGTGGGTGCTCGGTCTCTCCAGGATGGAGACAGCAGTTGGTAGACAACCCACAGCATATCGTGTACACCAGTGTAACCAATGATTCATTAACATGCATTTGCTCTCTCGGTTCTGCTTCTCTAAAGAATTCTGACAAATAAAATATCCTCTGTTGATCTTCTCCTGCAGAAAGGAAGCAATCTCACTTCTTTCATTTAGGAAGTCTGCACACTTAACAGAAACCACAGGAGGGCTTTCATAAAGGTAAACTTCTAAGAGGGAATGATACGGGAAAGCATTCCACCCAAACCCAAGAGCAAAAGCATACATGACCTGGAAAAACAAGCCCTCATCAAGAGCAAAACAAACAGGCGCTCTGTCCTCCTGAGATGCAACAGTAGACCTAGCCTGAGAATTTTCTTCCCAGACCTCTCATTACTTCAAGTTGGTACTATGTCCTGCCTGCTACCTCTCCATCATGAGATCAGATCATCAAGGAAAAGCTACATTCCAGCAATAGGGACAATTAAAAACTGTGCTTCAAGATGGCTTGTCAAGAAGCCTGCAGACAGTGTCATTCAGAGACACAGGAGGAACTTGTCATAGTTTACATGGTCACACTGGGAAGTACATGGCTGCATTAAAGCTGTTAGAAGGTAGAGCAGGAGGCTCACGAGGGCGAGGGAAGTCTGGCCGACAGAGGGATGTCCTGTCTGAAAACCAGTAATAGAATGGAGTCGTTCCAACCCTTCTAAAAAGTAAATCTGATTATGGCAAATTAATGGCTCCTATAAATTAAATTTACATTAATCTTACATTAGCTGAATGTCCTCTAACTTTGGCTCCTCCTTTGTATTTTGTTTGTTTATTTGTTTTGGTTTTTCAAGACATGGTTTCTCTGTGTAGCCTTGGCTGTGCAACAACTCTTTTTGTAGACTAGGTTGGCCTCAGAGATCTGCCTGCCTTTGCCTCTGCCCCCCGAAAGCTGAGATTAAAGGTGTATGCCACCTCCACCTGGCCCTAACTTTAGCTCTTGATTTGTATTCCTTCCACCTGTGTCTTTCCTTCCTGATTGCATGTGGGGCAGAATGAGAGAGTGACAGAGAGAGAAGGGGACAGACACAGACAGACAGACAGACAGACAGAGACAGAAGAGAGATACAGGGAGAGGAAGACAGAGACAAAGACAGAAAGATGAGAGAGAGAGAGAGAGAGAGAGAGAGAGAGAGAGAGAGAGAGAGAGAGAGAGAGAGAGAGAGAGAGAGAGAAAATGGCACTATGATTCTATGCTAAAGCTCTGGCAGGGAAAGTGATATCCTAAAACAGAATCTGTGTTCCTCCCTTTTAGTAGTCAAACTATTGAGGTATTGGACTCCAAAGAATTGAAATTCCTCCCAAATGCCATGTGTGGGGTGGGACAGCTCTAGCCAAAGGAGGAACTGGCTTTATGGGAAGAGATTTCACAGTTCCATTTACCCCACAGTTAAATTAACTTATGTAATACTTTCTGGTTTTCACGTCACAAGTGTTTTACCATCATCTCAGGAAAGACCAAAGTTGTCTCCTATTTTCACTGATGGTCAAACTGTACATAAATCCATTTTATTTTATCGGTTCTGGCTCCCTTGTTTGTTTTAAAGCCCAGGGAAAGTGGGCATCTGGTTTGTGAACCTAAGTGCTCAGTAACAGAAGTACAGATCGAGAAAACTAGAAGGGAACACTGCTGACCTGTGGATACCCAGGCCTGTCATAGTCAGACTCTTTAAAATCAATGTCAACGAGCAACAGAGGAGGAGGAAAGTGACTAAACAAGACACAATAATATGTATGTATGACAATGAGAGAATAGAAGTCATTATTTTGTAAGCTAAGATAAAAAGTAATTTAAAAACTAAAAGTATAGTATGACATAAGAACTACAGCAAACTAAGCTTTAGGTACCATACAAGTCATAAAGCAAAGGACTGGCTGTAAAATATTTAAAAAATGAGATTTAAAAAAAAAAAGCTCTCAAGACAGACTATAGCCAGTAAAAATAACTTCCAGAAATGAAGGTGGAAGAAAATTAATTTCAGACAAGGAAATAGGGAATTCATTCTGAAAATATTACTTTTAATATCATAAATGGAACTCCATGATGCAGTAATATAAATGGCAAAACCAAGGCAAACACATACAACTGCCTTCATTTTTAACTCCATGAAAACACTATTACCCCGTCGAAACAACAACAGCAAAACAGAAGGAATGTATCATGGAGCTTGTAACACATGTAGAGGGAAATATGAATAAATCATAGCAAAAATGGAAGGAGGACTAGAGTATATAATGGCTTCGCAGATGTATCAAATGAAACATATAAACTGTGTGGAGTTAAATATGACAGTTGAAACTGTGTATTTATAAATGCATAGTGATCACTAAAATGTTTAGAGAAATGGAACCAATAAACAAATAGGGTAAGACACACTGAATTCTGAGACCCAGACTTAGATTCTTAAATAGGCTGAGAGAAGATTTGACAGCCATCTAGTTGTGCCCAGGTGGTCTAAAAATAAACACCATTTTATGAGATGACATTTGAAAACCTTTTCAATTGGATATACTACCACGAGTGGAAACAATATTAATAATATATTTATGGCTTTCCGTAACACAGTAACCACTGACGAGTCTGCACAGCAGCGTACCGTATGGATATGGTAATGATTACTCCTATTTAACTCACAGGGAATTGAATTGCATGCGATTAACCCGTAATTTGCCTAGAACTATCCACCATGCCTGATCATAGCAGGAATTAAATCAGAAATCCGCTCCATTGAACAACATCAGGAGTAGATGAGGCAAGAGAAACAGCACTCAAGAGGGCAGCTGACTCTTGGGTGTGTGAGTGCAAGGTGAGCAGGGGCCAGAGACCATGCCTTCTTCCAATTCACACGGGAGCTCTCTCCTGCCTGCCTTCTGTAGTGCTACCTGTTCCCCAGACTCTGCTAATGCCCCTCCCAATGCCTTGACAGACTCCGCTAATGATTCCTGTCACTCAGCACAACTTCTCCACAGCCCGCTGACAAGGTGACAGGTAGGTTCAGAAGGTTATTCGAACTGAGCAGCTTCAGATCTTAATTTTCATTCCCATGATATTTTTCTGTTTCTACTACTTCCAAATAGCAATGAAATGCTTTCAGACACACCCAGAGTGGCTTTATTGTAGTCACTGAGTTAGCCTGGGTTGGGGGAGAGTGAATCCCTTCAACAAGGCTGGTGGACCTCTTGTGCCAGAAAGGTGATGAAGCTCATTGTTTCCAACAAGCACCTGACTGCTTACTTCTACGGGGCAGAAGCTTGAGTATCGTTAAGTGTCCCCAGAGTTCTCCCATACATATGTGCCTGTGCCCTAAGGACATCTTTAATATTTTCCGAATAGCAAATCTTGAGCTATTGAAGATTGAATTGGTCTTTGAAGAGAGCTGAAATTCAGTTACTCCCATGCTTCGGAATGAGGTGGAAGAGTGCACCGGTAATTTGGTTTTGTTCAAAAGATAAGTGAAGTAAATCTTGTGAGACATTTCCCTGTGTAGCTGACAAGGTTCTCACAAAGGGTAGCTTACTAGGGCAGAGGTGAATATTTTAAGATCTATCATTCACTAGACACATATAATTGTGTGCTAGAACAAAAAAAAAATCAATCTTACTTCCTTTCCTGTGTGACATTTTGGGAGTTTGAATAGATGAGAGAGAGAGAGAGAGAGAGAGAGAGAGAGAGAGAGAGAGAGAGAGAGAGATAGCTTCATAAAAACAAAGGTAGCTCAGATTAACTTTTCATGCAACACAGTTTAATTAAGTACCCAATAGTAAACTTAATTAAATAAGTCAATTTAAGTAATAAATGTTAAGCAATAATAAATTTAATTAAAATTTATTGAACTCCCTTGCTGCCCTAAATTTCTGTAGGTTAGAAAACAATTTGTTACACTGTTAAAAATTCTCTAACAACCCCAATTTGGAATTTGTTTTGGCACACTGAATATATGCTTAGTTGTTCATGCATGGATGCCGACTTAGAATCTAAACTACATTTTATAATAACTGTTCACAGCTGCAAGGCTGCCTTGGTTGGTGATATGTGGTTTCTTATTATAATATTGTTTTTAGATGTCAGGGCTACACAATGAGAACCATAACACAGGGTGCCCTGCCAGTCAAACATCATCCTCATGCATGGTACTTCACAGCCCTCTGTGATACGCTACAGTAAATGCTTGAGAATTTGCGTGGGGTTCAAAATGCATGTGGCCTGTGATGTTAATAGGAGTCAGGGAAGTCACTTTTGTTCTATGCTGTGGAAACTTTCCACTTAGTTATCTTTTTCACAGAGCTCCTTTCCATCAACAATCCCTCCAGTACACATTCACCAACCATCGTTTTACTCCTACTTCTAAACTACACTCATTGAGCACATGTAAAATTTAAATGTTTTCGCACACACACACACACACACAAATAATTAAATACAGCTATTGTCCACACTCTAAATTGTCTCTTTCCTGAGATAGCCACAAAATCCCTTAATTATTTAGCATGCTATACAGTTTTCCAATCCGCTGTCTTGGCTAGTGATTTTGTCAATGGAGCATGAAGATTAAGGTTAAAGAGGGAGAAGAGACTGATGTGGCCTCTTTACATGACAGTGTAAAGCCATGCATTTGCCTTCAGAGTAGCATGACCAAGCCCTTGATTGTGTCATTCTCATATCCCTAGACGTGCTGCCACTGACGGCTCACACTGTGTGAATTCACTCATGTGCCGCAAGAAAGAGGCTGCTTAGGTAAAAATTCCCATGAGTGTTATATCGTGTGGATTTCAAATAAACTAAAATGAGCAACCAATATGATCGATTATGATTTTGTTTCAACCCTATAATTCTGTGTATGTTTGCTTTGTGATCATATACTTTTAGGAAACACTGGCAATAAAGTAACTGCTTTTGGGTAATACTGAGGCAGTATTTTTTTTCCTTCTGAAATTCAGAAGCCTTTAGGTTGTCTACTTATCTAGTAAACCCTATCTTTACTTAGTTAAGTCACACTATGAAAACAGTATCAAACAAGCTGCAAGTTTTCAGGAAGGTGAATACTGTTTTCTTTATCTTCTTCTAACTTTCAGATCCTGATTTTATGAGATTAAACTATCAGGCCGTAGAGGTAATAACAGATGATAGGGGAATAAAACCTGGTTTGTGTTTCTCCCCTGTAGACCCTGATTCAAACAACAAATCAATTCTCTTATGGAAAACAGAAATTAGTTGAAAGGCTCCTAGCTGTGCAACAAGCGCAAAGAAAAGCTTTGATTGAAAGACACTCAACAAGTGTGTGGCCATTTGCAGGAGTTCCATGGCCTGGCACAGCCCAGGGTATGTGGCTGCTATGCCTGACTCCCATCTCTTATCTAAGTAGAGACTCCCAGACCCTCTCTCTATGTGACAATGAGCCTTTGCATGGTATCTCTAGACTGGCCCGAGCCAGTTCAATCTTGGATGACACTTGAATCTACCACAGAATTAGTCACCATCACTGTCTCTCTGAGTTCAGAGCAAACAAAGCATTTTAAAGGTTCAGACTCCTTCTCCTTCAGAAAGAAAAAGTTTGACAAGTGTGTGATGGTCCCACATTTAGAAAGACTGCCTATGGAACTGGCTTTGATCTCAGCCCCGATGGGGCCCAACTCTCTCTAGATAATTGGAGATTTTGAAGAGCAGATGGATTTGGTGGTGGATAAGTCCATAAAATATAGTCGGTATTGGAAGTGTGCAATCTACAGTGAAGCTTCACAGCTTCCATTTCAAATGCCAACTTTAAATGCATGTAAGTTTATTAAGTTGTATAGACTTTGGCTCTGGCTATTTTTGGTATCTAGTAGTTTTATTTATTTGCAAGGGGTTTTGTAATGTTTATTTTAAAAAGAACAGGAAGTGGGCTGTACTACAGAAAGACAGACAGAATCTGACCAAGATGACTCTGAGGGTCTGGCCAAGAGGAGACCATCCAGATGAGCACATCAGAAAGCAAACATGGAGGAGATAAGACGCCCTCCGGAACCACACTAGCATGCACAGTACAGTTCTCAGCACGCCTGAGGACAACACCACGGAGCTGCTAATCTTTCCCAGATCTCTGGCCACTTCTGTACCTGGAGAACCTGTTTAATAATAAGCATTCCGTTTCTATCACTATCCATGTGTCCCTCATCAAATTCCTTGTTCTAAAACCTAAAAATCTAGTAAATTCTTGTCGCTGCCTTCTAGATTCCAGTATCTGCTGACAGGTGACTATTTTGTCAAATGCACGGACTCCAGCAGAGACTCAAAGCAAATGGAAGCTCAGGGAAGAAATAGCTGGTGGATGTGTTAACATCGGGAATCCATCATTCAGGTTCCTTGACTTATAGCCACCAAGAGGAATATGCTGCCCAGTACTCCAGCAAGCCACAACTTTTCTTTCCATATTGTCCAATGTTCCTTATTCATACCCTGTGGGAAGAAAAGCTAGTCCTCGCCCTGCGTGCTGTCTTAGTGAAGATGCTTCATGTGCAGCCAAGGCCAGAGCATTTCCTACAGGAAATTTCCTGGTATTTGTCACAACTTCAGGGAAATCCAGGTCACAGTGGATTTGTACAAGGACATACTCCAGATGCCCACAGGTGCTGGTTCATAGCCTCCTTACCGTGCTAGAGGGTCAACGTGCCCTGAGTTCATCTTGAACACAGGAGAGAAAGGGCTAATGCTACATATCTGTTGCATATAAATGTTTGTTTAAGCCCATCTTTACCTCCAAAGTCAGTTCCAAATCTACAACATTCAACCATTCACGTCTTTATCTACCCTTGCAGAGAAGTTAGGAACTAAACCCACTGTTTAAAACACAATGCATTTACATCCTAATACAAATACACCTTAAGGGCTTATATTTCAATTTTAATCTGAAAATTTCAAGGACAGAAAAAAATGCCCAGATATATTGTGACCACATGTAAAAATAACAGAAAATAGCAAAATATCGGATTTCTCCTCTCATTTACAGTTAGATTTCTCCATTATCTGTGACCATTTTATTCCAATGAAAATCACTCCACAAGGTTTGAATGTAATGAAGATTTGGATATGTTTGATTTCTGATTTTTTTATCTATAGGCATGAAAAGAAACATTGAAGTGTTCACCAAGGGAGATGCTTTGATTTCTGTAGCTGGATTTTATTTCATGATAATAGGAATAGAATGAAACCCATGCTTAACTAAATGAAAAGTTACAAATGTCTTTCATTTAAGCTTGAGAACTGTTGCCCTGGTTTCAATAACCACACGAGACCATTCAATTATTTCCCTTACACACAGAGAATGAAATACCTTTATGTCAGGAAATTGGCCCAAGTAGGTGTCCAGTGTCAGCAAGGACCCATCCACTAGTTTTTGATGGAAGTCTTCCCACAGCACATCACATTTCTAGGGGAACAATAAGAGACAATGACTCCATAATCCGAGACACACTTCACTACATTTCGAAAATATCTAAAACCATGCAACATGGCAAACAATAATCCCGAGATAGGAGAAGATACAATAATGGACTAACTAGAACGCAAACAGTAAGGCAGTCTGTTAACATACAAGTTAAGAGCGAGGCTTGCTTAAAGTTCATCTCTGATTCTGAATTACTAAAGAATGGATGTCTTAACAGGTTCCCAAGTTCCAGCAGACAGAAACTGGAGCTAAAAGATTGAAAGGAACTCCCGTGAGACAGCTAATTTCTCTGCAGCAATTGAAGAAACTGAGCTAACCCAGACGGAAACAGAAACAAAATGTGGCTGAAACCTCATTACCAGTTATGAAGCATCCAGACGATTGAAAAACAAAGGTATCTGGTATTGTCCGTGTACCATGCCATGTCTGAGCTGTCACTTCACTTCCAAATTTATGTGAGTAGTAAATCTTTCTTTAAAAAAATATTATTTATTCCTTGTGTCTTTCACATCATCCACCTCAATCCCATTCATTTCTTTGTCCCTTCACATCTGCACTCTGCTCTTGCAACCTCCCCCCAAAAAATAGAATTTAAAAAGGAAGAAAGAAATCTCATTATGGAAGCTGGAGTGCGACACAGTGAGTCACGCAGTACACCCTTTTGTCCATATATCTTTACTTGAAAGCATTCATCGCAAAGAGTCACTGGTTCAAGGCTTTCAGTGTCTGCTACACTAACAATTCCAGGCCCTCACTGGGGTTCCTCTTAGGTATTCTACTGTTGCCCTGTGTCATGGAGATCCTGAACCTTCCACAGGACCAGATGGGCCCTTCATATGCTCCTGTAGATCATAGATGGGGTGGATGTTGGGGTGGGCCAACTCATAATGCTGGTTCTCGGACGAGGTAGTTGCAGGGTTGGTCAGTCCATCAGCTCTCCCCTGTCCTCACCACCAGGCTGAGCTCTCTAGCATTGCCATGGCTAGTTCACCCCTTGTAGCCATGAGCGAGGGACAGGGACAGTTCTGCTTCCTCACCTTCAGGGTAAGCTCTCACACACCTGGACCATCAGGGCCAGCTCAACTGTACTGCCCAGCTGAGGTGCAGGGACCAAGTGCTAGAGCTCATGAGGGGCAGGAACAGCTCTCCGACTTTTATGACATCATGGCAGATGAGGGCCAGGGCCAGCTCTCCCATG
>JAQHUG010000233.1:1298190-1325147 GCA_028555095.1 Dicrostonyx torquatus | reverse complement strand
CTAGAGTGAAAGCACAGAAAGTCATGAGGATTGAAACCTCTGTGGAATCAGGTGAAACACAGTCATACAAGAACAGACAAGACAAAGGTGACATAGAATCCGTGTCCAACCTTACATTTAGGCAAGTGAAGCTATATTCTCCCACAATGAGGTCACCACTGAGGTAATAACCACACCATATGTCATATTCCCCCCAAACCCAGATACATGTAAACTTGTACAAAGAAACAACCTCCTCATTTCACAGCAGATAAAGATTACTGGTTGTTGTGCTTCTATAATCCAGATGACGAAGGGTTCTGGTCTTTTCTTTACATCTTTTTCTGAGCCTGATAAAAATTGTAAATAGCTATGAAAACAAGTTCTGGATAAGTTGGTGGAGAATGACAATATCAATCAAATGACCTTTATAGTGAAAATCAAAACTGACCTCAAACAAAATAAAATTTTGTAAGACTATTCACCAATGCTAAAAGCACAATGTTCAGTAATGTTTCCATTAGACCAAAGTGTCTGACCATTACTATGCATATACACAGGGAACTTGGATGAGGTGATTTTAACATAGAAATGGGTTTCAAGAATTTGAGTCCATATGAAGCAGGTAGGATGTAGCTGGAATTTTCTTTGGGTTGCTAACCAACTTCCCAGATAAAGACATGGAGACTGATTAATTATGAATGCTCAGCCTTATCTTAGACTCATCCCACTAGCTCTTTTAACTTAAGTTAACCTGTTTCTATTCATCCACATTTTACCTTGGGCATTTTACCTTTGTTTCATTGTATATGTCCTACTTTCTTGCTTCCTTCATGTCCAATTTGCTGGCCCCTGGCATCCCCCTGCCATCTGCTTTTTTTTTATTCTCCCTTGGGCCTAAATTCCTCCTTTCCTGCCCAGAAGTTCTGCCTATACCTCCTCTCTTGCTATTGGCCATTCAGCTTTTTTTTTTTTAGATCAATCAAGTACCTTAGGCAGGCAAGGTAAAGCAGCAACACATCTTTATATAATTAAAGAAAAGCAACACATCTTTGCAGAGTAAAACAAACATCCTGCCACAATGGACTGAGACCCAGGTGAACAAGGGCAAGCCTTCTTTTTGAAACTTAATGCACAATACAACAGTATTGGGAGGTGGGGGCTTTCAGCAGGGATTGTCAGGAGTATCTGCCCCCAAGAATGGATCGATGCTGCTATTGAACAAGTAGGCTCATTATCAAGAGGGTGGGCCTTCTAAAGAGTGAGCTTGTCACTTCTCTCTCCCTTGCCCAGGAAATGCTTCTGCAGTGGTGTGATGTGGCAGAGAAATTTTCCAGATGCGAAGTTTTGATCTTGAACTTCTCAGATTCCAGATGAGCCAATTCAGTTTCTATTCATTATAAATTACCCAAAAGCACAAAATCAAACTAAAACCAAAAACTCACTCTGATGGCAGAATATAAGAAAAGAGAAAACAATTCTTTTCAAAGCTTCTTTTCAAAGTAATTAGTTAACCTCAGAACAGAGTTCACACTGAAAGCTCCTGTTGGCAGTTAATATCTAATAAGTGATATTTTATAAGATTAGTAATTTACAAGATTGTATAGCAACTCAGGCCACTATATAGAGGAAAAATATTCAGTTTCTGTTGGATAGGAGCCTCTCTTCAAAATGTTGGGTTTTCTTCAAAGCATTTAATAAAATAGATTTCCATTTAAGGCCAAGATCATGACTTTGTTTTTACCCTCCAAGACTAAAGGTAGAGATTGTACTCCAATTAGCACTCTTTGCTTGCATCGCCTCAGGTTCTATGGTTTAGCTAAAAATAACATAGTTTATATAGAACAGTAGCCAACCACTCCAATAAATTTGTAAATTGTTGTCCATGGAGTCACACTATATTAATTAACAATGCTCCCTGCCAAAAAAACACAAATTACCTAACAGAAACACCAATTCCAGGCAAGCAAACCCTGCTATTGTTGATCAGGGGTATTCAAGACTCCCAAAACAGTATAGGCTGCTACTGTCATCCTTGGTTGCCTCCCAGAACTTGAATATAAAATCCTATTTCTAAAGACACACCACACGCATCAGACACAGGAGTTGGAGGACTAGAGCTAGAACTGACCTGGAAGCCTCCACCCTGAGGATTACTCTTGTAATATCAGAAATGCCATGCAAGCCATCAAGGGAGAAAAGAAACCAATAGTTCCCCCGACAAAATGCAAGGTAAACCACAGTAATGGTAAGCATAAGACTGCCCCAAGAGTACAACAGAAGTACTTTTATCTTGGGGGTTACCAACTGCTATCTTCTCATGGGACTTAAGGCAGTTCAACAGGAGGGAATTCATGCTTGGTACTATAAACCTAGCAAACTACTGGTGGCTGGAGAAGTAATAGGCCGTAGAGAATGGATAACCTACTACTACCGTTTTTCTCTTATCAATATGGTTTCTAACTATATTCTAAAGTCTTATCCTTTTAACCACAATGAAGTGTAGCTTTTATTCCTCATCAAAGAAGCTTATTTTATGCAGTAGTCAGAGGCTACAGAGATCTGCAAATGGTCATAAAACAGAGGATTAATAGTTACAGTGAAACAAACTCCAATTGAAACATCTACAACACATCTTCTATACCGAAGGTGAATATCACAGAAGAGAGGGCAGAAAGATTATGCAAGCCAGAGTCAGGGCACTAGTTTTAAAATAGTGTCTGTGAATGCAGCCAGAGGCTAAATACTTCTCCCAAAATTGCCTCAGCTTCCAGGATCCCCTGGGGCTGAATCTGGTTCCTTTGTGCTGTTACTATGATCTTGTGTGCATTGCAGTACTATCAATAGCCAATGTACTCTGTAAAAACAGAAATTGGCCTCAAGTGAAATGTCTTCGCAATGCCAATTCTGATCTTCTTAATGCATGCATACTCCTTGTGTGTAAGTGTGTTTCTCAACCTAAAATGTGTTCTTCATGACAACGAGAAGAGAAATCATCTGGGATATACTGCTTACCCTAAAGCAGCTCTGCAGAAAACAGTATCATTGGCAATTCCAAAACCCACTCTGAGAAGCTCACTAGGCATCTGCATAAACATTCATCCTAACCATCTTTGGCCAAAGTACTTTTAACACAGAAAGCTGTTTGTGGAATATAACTAGCAAAAACCACCCAATCAGTAGAAACCAAGGAGCAGCAAGCTCATATTATCCCTTCTCCTTAGAGAGATGTAGTCACCAGAAGCAGCAGGCAAATGCTGCTTTCCTGTATCACCCAGTTTCTTGCTGGAACTAAGGCCTCACTTAAGGGGTTCCTTTCTAGACAGTATTAAAGAAAAGAATTCTGCTAATCTTTTCCTGTAGTCTTATCTATCTAATAAAGTAAAAGAGACCAACTTACATAGAACTATATAGAACAGTGGTTTTCAATCTATGGTTGACCCCTTGGGGGTTGAAAGATTCTTCACAGGGGTTGCCAAAGACCATCAGAAAACACAGATATTTATATAAAGATTTACAACTGTAGCAAAATACAGTCATGAGGTAGAGACAAAAAAGTTTTATGGTTGGGATTCCACCACAACACGAGGAACTGTATTAAAATGTCATAGCATTAGGAAGGTTGAGAATTACTGATAATAGGAGAGCTTATTTATTTAACAAATATATCCACACAAAAATATTAGTTAACATAGAGAAAAGCTCTAATCTTAAAATAATATGACTTCCTGTGTTCATATCTTAAGTAGATAATGATAAAGTATTTAGAGAAATTTATATTTTCTGACAGAATTGTTACAAATAACACTTGAAGTTAATTTTGAAGCAGTTATTGATGAGTTTTATGAATCTAAAGGAGTAAGCTCTTGGCATTACTTGCTAGAAGATATAAAATAGAGCTAATGGCATTTACCTTATAACCGCTTGGAAGACTATAAACAAGTAAGATGTCAAAAGAGCACAGAGCAGAGTTTAGTACACAGGAAGTGTTCTTCTAGAAGCAAGAGTAGGAAGGCCAAAGAGATGGGTCACTGGGGAAAGACTCTTGCCACCAAACTAATGACCTTAGGTTGATCCCTGGAAGACACATGATGGAAGGAGATAACCAATTCCAGCAAGTTTTCCTCTGATACACACACACACACACACACAAACACACATACACACACACACACTCACACTGTGGCAAGTGAATGTTTTGCAAAGATGAGCTAAAAAAAATCAGTGAAACTGATGCTCAGTATTAGTCATGAAGTTTAAGAGCCCTTTCAGAAAGCAGATAAAACCAAAACAAAAAGCCAGACAGGGTAGCATGTATGAGGTCTACTGAGCACAATCCTAGGACCAGTTAATCTTGGGTGTTTCATTTATGTCATCAACAAAATACATGCAGGACTGGGCAGATGGTCCAGTGTCTAAGAGCACATACTACCGTGCAGAGACCCCAGTTTGGTCCTCAGCACCCAGGACCCACTTTAGGCAGTTCACAACCACCTATACGTATTCCAGCTCCAAAAGCCTATGATGCTCTGGTCTCCTGGAGCACCCACACTCATGCACACACCCCCATATAGATATGTAGGCAAACATAATTAAAAGATGAAGAAAATATTTTTAAAATACAGACAATAGAAGTATCTACCACACAGTGATATCATGAAGATTGAAAGTGCATACCTGGCAAGTAAAAAGCTTATATATCTTTCTATTCAAAAATAAATTTTACTGATCATTATCATTATGGCTAGTTTTTCATTAATAACATTCTCAGTACTTCATCATTTATCAAGATCTTTATAATCAGTTTTACACACTCACTATGAACTGCGAGAATACCTTCTTAGATGTGAAGGACTGTGTCAAAAGGTACATGTAAAAAACTAAGCCTCTGCCAGATTGCTTTCCAGGAAAGCAATCTTAACAGAAACAAAAATTTCTTGTGTCCTTGAATAACCAGAATTGCAGGGATGGCATCTCCCTTGTCACCTAATCATTCTTTGGTGAGTCCCAAAGATAAAGATTTTTCATGTCATGTCCATCATAAGTTTTTGTTTGTTTGTTTGGGGTTGTTTGTTCATTTGTTTTGGTTTTACAGTGCTTAAGCCTGAACTAAGGGTTTCACCTTAACTAAGCAATAAGTATTGCACCACCAAACTATGCCATCTGTTCTTAACCCCCTTTACATTTTTATTTTGAGACAGCCTCATTAAGTTGCTCACAGTGTTCATTAAGGTAACTTTGATCTTCCTTATGATCTTCCTGCCTCAGCTTCCCCTGTTTAATTCTTCTCTAGCTAATTTTCTCTTCAAACATTTTGTTCATTTCTAAAAATAAACCATCCACCATTTAGTTTACTTACTTAGTTCTTTATATCTTAGTTCAATTGCATTGAATAAACCGTCAAAATTTCTGGTAATTTTCAAAACATGTTTACATGGGAAAATCTCTGGTTCTTAGTTTATTTATGTCTTTTGGGAGATCTTGAAAAGACCTCATTCACCCAAAACTGGGGACTAAATACTTTATGTTTTAGTCTCATACTGAAACTTCTTGCATGTGCATGTTAAATCTTTATCTGAATTGGGAAGTAATGAAGTGTGAATTGGGCATTCCATGTTTTCCTCAGTGCTTGGAGAGTTTTCCATGACTCCGTGTAAGATGCTTCATCCTCTCTCCATTCATCTTGAGGTCTGCTCTATGGAGCATCAAGTCTGTTGGTGCTCTTGGCTCAGTCTCAGAGAGGGACACCTGGTGATGAGTGGAGAGTAGCCTGGCAGCCTGCCATTCAATCCTCTTCCCCCTTGTACTAGCCTCCTGGATGGCACAGCAAAGGTCAGAAACCACTCTGTTCCCTAGACTGCACGCTGGCACAACTTTATAAACAGTTGGGTTTTGTTTTCCCTTTTCTTTTCGCAAGTCACAGGCTTGTGCTCCCTGGTACCCAACCGCTACCTGCTTCTCCTGCAACTTTTTGCTCCTCATAGTGAGAGAGGTTTTACTTGAGTCTGTGAGGAGTATTGTACGTTGGGACCTAGCTCCCTCAGAAGGGACACCAGCTGCAGATTTGCTTCAGTAAAGTCCCCCATTCACTCTGTCTAACAAGCCTTCCTAGAAACCCCTGGCATGTGGGTGGCATTTATTTTTAGTTTGTGGCAGAAGGGCAGAAGTATATTTGTCCTTGAATATTCTGATTATAATTTCAGTGGAAACTGGAAGTGGGTGGAATGAAACACCTGTGTTCTAATATGCTATTTGCCAGAAGGGCAAGTGGAGCGCTCATTCATTAACACTCACTCCTGTCTCTTACAACCTCCAAGAACAACTTGTGCTGGGAAGCAGGCGGTAAACAACACACATACACATTACCTTTGATTGCTGCTAAATATCCTCGGAGTTCTCGCTGAAGTCTGGTACCCTCTGCCTGAAAAACACACAAGAACAGAGATGCTAAACATCTTGTCTATATTTTTCATACAAATATGAAGAAGCGATAAGATTTGGTTATCATTGCTGGAATCTTGTTACTGAAGAAAATATATGTGTGTAAGCACAGTCTGAACAAGATGATATGTCCATTAGTCTCAGTATTTATACAGGCGTTATTCAGAGGAAAAAAAGACAAAGAAGATTTTGCTAAGGAGAGAGACAGACCCCTGCATGCTAAAGAACCACCAGTAGAAAGACTCCTATATGCTTCTGCTTCTTTTAATTTTCACAACTGGGAATAGCAAAACAATTTTTATCATCTCTGTTCAGAATGGCAGCTGGCTGTTGTTAAGTCAGTCCAGGATGCTGCGAAAAGGTGAACGCTGAGGCAGGTGGCTTAGCAACCAAACTTTCTCCAAACACACACATTATTCACATTTTTGTCAGGATCATGTCACAAACTTGCAAAAAGAACCTTTCCACCTTGAGTTTAATGGGGATAATTATAGGAGTCATATTCACCCAACAAATCAATCAAATGATTAGGCATGTAATTGTAAATTATCATCCAATACAAACCTAAAATATCTAAGCAAAATATGTGTATCACACATAAATGGCATTTAGCACTAAATACCCATTTAAAGCTATCATGAAATGTTCATCATTTTAAAATATAGACAGCAATTAATTCAAACAAACTCTAAAAAAAAAAAAAAAGATTTCCCTGAAGACCATGTTTGACTCAAGGTGCACCCTACCGTGTACCAACAGAATACATAAACAGTGGCATTGTTTTTTGGTGATCTATGTAATGTGCAGGGAAAGTGTGTATCTGAGTTAATCTTGGGCTAGTTTTTGCAGCTCTGCATACTATCAATATCAGAGAAAAGGGTTACTGCATTTCTTGGAGTGAATCAACTTTAATCGGAGTGGTTCCATTCATAATGGAAGAAAAAATTAGTCAAGTTCTAAATAAGTGACCTCTGTTTCACTGTATTGACATGGTATAAATAAACATCCTCAGGGTTCCTTGACTTGACGAGTCATCTAGAACCAGAGTGTGAAGGAAAGCTGCAGAAATCTAGGAGGGAAACGAGTGAAATTCTAAAACAAGAGAGTACAGTAGCAAAGCATTCCACAGAGAAGCTAAGAGGATAAACATGGGAGATGAGGTGGAGAGTGAAGAGCTCCCAAGAAGCCACAGGACAGAGAAGCAGAAGGAATGCCAAGATAAAACCTTGAGAAGGGACTTTCCCCACAGGAAATCATCACAACTGCCTTACCACAACTCCACTTCTACAGAAACCACAACCCATAGCCAACCCTGGTCTGAAAACTCTATAAACAATCCCATGTTTTAATTTGTGCCTGGATCTTTCCCTCAGAAAAGACATAAATGAAGGTATCCATGCTGTGTGTGCTTCACACCAATTTATCACCACCCTTGTATTCCAATAAACTTTATCTTATAATAGTTCCAAAGTGTGGGAGCACTCATCATGGTGAATTAGATATGCCGAAGAAAATGAAGGTTCTGAAGACAAGAAAGAAGAAAAATAGCTTGCTGAGGTTGCATGATCTTAGGAGCTATAATAAGTCATTGTTAATCTTCTGAGTCTCATCTATAGACATGTAGACTACAGGTGTGTATAAATGGGAAAAGACACAGGTTTGATATAATTCATGGCTTCAGAAAATTTGGTCTATATTCCTCTCAGAAGAGGAGGAAATGTTGAAAGATTCAAAATATCGACTTGAGAAATTTTATTATTGTTGATGTGTCATAATTCTCTTAATAAAAGTAGTAATTCCAGCTTTAATACCATCAGAATTGCCTATGGGACTTCTCTTGGGCCATGGAATGGGAGTAGAAGTGCCTTGCATTGCTAAGCTGGAAGTCATCGTGCAGCCTGGACACGTCTTTCACTTTGTGTCCCACAGTGTTCCAAATAGGACTGCTTATTTGCCCTGGGTCCCAGGGTGACAGAAACATACAATACAGCTCATTTTAACATTTCCAAAAGTAAGAACCATTTCTGCAGAGAGCCATGGAGATAGCGCAACCTCAGCTGAACATAGACCAAACTGCCCAATTAAACGAGTCAGCGAGCACTGAGAATGCTGACCTGCAGCAAAGGCAGACATACAGCAACAAAAGATCCAGTGGAGCTACTGAGTGGGTAAGCATTACTGGAATTTGCAGAAACGTTCAGAAAAGAAAACAAACAGGAAATGTTAAGGACAAAGGGGATAGTTAAAAGCTTGAACAATGGAAAGAGATGGGACAGTGTTGAGAGAAGCCAGGTTTCACATCAGAGGTTAGGAGGTTACAAGGAATCAAGTCTGAACTGAGACATTTGATTTTCCTGAACTGATTTGAACCCAAAGCAACACGAAGCTGAAAGTTCTAAAAGGTAGAGTTTAGGAGGATTTCAGTTTCTCAATGTTACACTTCTCAAACCAGGTGAGTGGAAAATCTGGGCTGCATCAGTGGCTTCTCCAGGACTCACAGAGAAGAATGACACATGCAGTCATTAGGTCAGAACTTCACAGATGTCTCTGGATCTCAGATGCTGTCTCTACTGTTTGTGGTTCTCCAGGGTCACAGAGATGAAGGAAGCGTTACTAACCAAGAAAGATGCTTTATCTCAGCACCTCATGCAAACAGCATGCAGAACCCACTGCGAAAATGGCGGCCATGAGTCACCAGGATTGTTCAGAGTATCTGGAAATAGAAACGAGTAGCAGGAAGGAGCATTCATCTTCCAAACACTCATGGAACAGAGTATGTCAGATGAAGACCACAATTAAGCCACTACCTTTCCTTTCAAAACAAGAAAGAAATTTAAATTATTCATGCTCCTCTCCATACACTGGATTAATTTTGCCAACAGGAAACAATCATGATTTTTTTTAAATGAAGTGAGATTCTCAGAAGAGATTATTTTTTAATGTAACAGTGAGGAAAAGTTCAGGCTGTACAATACTAGCTTAAATAAATGAGTTCAATTTAAACAGAAAACCAGAGCTAATTTAAACGACTCTCTTCTTTCTCCATTATTAACATCTTTAATTTCCCTTATAATGTCATGTAAATCTTTCAGTAACAACCACATGGAGCTCCATCTAAAATTCTGCCAGATCCCAAAATGTAAAAGGCTTTGTAGAAAGATTCTTCACCTACAGCATGCCATAGGGTAGGTTCTTGTTCTTGCTGAAATTTCTCTACATCATTACTGTGGGTGAAGAGCAGATAACTGTAATTGTTAGATTCTTCATCTAGATATATCCACGCTCATTTTGTATTCATCTATAATATATGCCAGGATCTCTGTAGGCGTGTGGTCTAGCAGAATTGTTCAATGTTTCTAAGACTTGGCTTTTTGCAGCTTTTAAGTGGAAAAGCACAGAGTCATAGCCCTCTCCTGTGATTCTGTCCCATTCTATGACAGTTTAGCTAGTGGCTGTCCTTCACCACTCCCCTTCCTGCATACTGGCTTCCCTGTAACACAAGGGCACCCTTGCATCTGTGGCATGCTCTTCTAGAAAATGCTTTTCCTTGGTTTGCTTGCAATGTATTGTGTTTTTCCTGTCTTTGTTGTCTCCATTCATTTCTAATGATCCCTTCACTTTCTCCCATGCTCCCTCTGCATCCTCACAGATCCCAGACTTCAACACATGTTCTCTTTGATTTAAATTGAAAAAAACTCTTACCCCAATGCTCAGATTTCATTGAATCTCAAGCTATTCAAAATTCCTCTGAAGACTGTCACTTTAATAACTCAACCATGATTTTGAATTTATTCTGTGTATAGAAATACATTTAAATCCCCACATCTGTGGTACTATATGACTTTACTTTTCTTTACTATTTTTATGTAATTCTCTATCAAATGGTATTAAGATTATCTTTTCACCTCTTGATCACAGTCTTTGAGACTTCATACAAACAGTAGAGAAAAAGAATCTATTACAATTATTACATCTGAATTTCTTAGCAATGTTCTTCTTTGGACAAGACCCAGGAAGGATCTGCCACCTACAAAGTCCCCTGTCCTGCCAAACATGGTAGTATTGCAACATAGCTCCAATGTGGATCAGAAGCTTTGTTTTTTGTTTTTCAATTAAATCATTTTCAGTTTGTTGGGAGCTGCCTAATATTTCTCAAGCCCAGCTGGTCTACCAGGTTGCACTTCCCCACACACAGCCTAAGGAGTTATAATACTTTTTCTTCCAGAATTAAGTTCTCTCACTCCTTCTCTCCATGGGGAAGAAGAAGGCACCCTCTTAAGTAACTTGATTCTCACAGGACAGAAAATCTCCTGGACAACATGCAAAGGTTTTATAACAGGGGTTTCAAAACTTAGCAGGCACACACAAGGTACATACGGCCTAAAAGATCTCTGCACAGGTCTGAGAATCTGTGCCTCACTCCAAAAGTCTTGATGAGTCCTGTGGCATCCTGATTCTTTCTCCTGTGAGCAGATCTCACCAACACACCCACTAAGGGTCAGATTGAAGTTAAAATCAAACTAACAGAGAAACACCGCAGTAGGCAGGTCAGTAATGGATATTTCAAATATCTTCGTTAGTGTAAAGAAGTCACATTTCATGCTTAAACCAATGTGTTTCAAGTTGATTTTCACCATGTTGGCCCAGAGTAACAAAGGCTAATTAATCATTTGCATATCTGTCAGGGAGTACAACATCGTGTGGCATGTGGAGTGACTGGTAACCAGACAAACAAGGCTTCAAAACAGTTCCATTCCCAAGAGTCTTCAGGACCTTGGACAGCTGCCACTGTCCGGGAAATACCTAACAAACAAGAAAAAAATGCCACTAATTAAATATCATTATATACTCTGGTAGTGACAGGCAGGCTTTCTATGAAGTGAGTAGATGATAGGAGCTGCCATGCCCTTTGGCAAACTTCTAGGTCTTTGACTTCAGAACCAGGAATCCACTAAAGTATAATAAATAGCATTTGAAAAGTAACATTGAAGAATTAAAAATACATGCAGAATTAACTGTAGTAAATACTTATACCCCAGGCTGCAAGAGTCAATAAAGCACAACTTTATGAGCTTGGTTTTATCTCAGTTATTTTTTTTCAGAAAAGTCATAGTTTAGATATTAAGCTGACATGGTTATGAACAAAACTGTGCAGACTTAATGACTCCTTTGGGCACCAGCTAGTCCTAAATCATTTGGGAACTGTTTTTATATACCACCTTATGCATGACATCCCAGTCCGGGGATATGAATCACTTATCTCTCACTGACATTAGAAAATAAGATCCAAAAGATGTTATTAATCAGGTTATGCAGGTCTGAAAATTACCTTAAGGTGACAGGGGCTTATCTATTTTAAAACAGTAACTATTGAATTATCTTAGTAAATATGACAAACATAATAACTGATTTATCTTTTCAGGTAACTTTTGCTACAAAACACCTCTTTCTAAGCAGACACTCCATAAGAGCAAGGGCGTGCTCAGCTGAAGCATGAGGATTATGAAGTTCAAGTAGCTGTGTAAGCATGAGTTGTATCTCATACTTATGAGTCATTAAGTCTTCACAGTTTTGTTCATAACCATGTCAACTTAACATCTAAACTATGACCTTTTTTCTGAAGAGAAATAACTGAGATAAAACCAAGCTCATAACATTGTTCTTTATTGACTCTTGCATCTTGGGGTATAAGTATTTACTACAGATAATCCTGAGTGTATTTTTAATTCTTCAATGTTACTTTTCAAATGCTATTTATTATACTTTAGTGGATTCCTGGTTCTGAAGTCAATGAGTTGTAAGTATGTGTTGGTATCTCTCAGGCCCTGCTCAGGGTAGAGATGGACTCAGATCTCAAGGTGCAGACATAGAAGCTCAATCTCATCTTCGCTGAGGAAACTGAAGTTGTTGGTGGTTGGAAAGTTATCATAATTTTTGTACTAGTCCTTCAGCAGAAATCCCTTCAGAAAGTTCAAGTTCAGCTAGTGTGTGTTTTGGGAAGCATGTAGTCTTCATCACTCAGAGGAGGTTTCTGCCTAAGTCAACTCAAGAAAGCCATGCAAAAACCAAAACAAAAGCAACCTGAAGCAGCACCTTGGCTGCAGTGCTCGATGCCATCCTTGAGGACTTGGTCTTTGCAAGGAAAATTATGGATAAGAGTATCCATGTGAAATTGGAGGGCAGCTGGCTCTAAAGGTTCATTTAGACAGAGGACCCAGAACACTGTGGAGCACAAAGTCAAAATGGCCTGTGGCATGTTCAAGAAACTCATTACAGGTGTGTTAATTTCAAATCCCCAGTTTCAGTTGTGATGGGGAAAGGTTTTAGCCAATCAAGCTAATAGCCACGCCCGACATTAGCTAATTATTTGGGCTGGACCATCAGGTCCCCCTGATGAATAAAAGGGATGGGCCACATGTGCGCGCTCCCTCTTGGCCCCTCTTGGCCTGATGCTCTCCATTGGAAAAGCGTGGGATCCAGAATCTGGTATTGTGAGTTTATATTCTTCCATCTATTAAAATATATATTCTAGAGATAGCTGGCTTGGGTAATTACCTCATTAATTAAATCTACACAGTTGTAAAGAAATGACTAAATAAAGCATCATTCATAGCACTGTATTCATATATATGTATATATTGCACCTATAGAAAATAGTTTACATTAAGCCACCTGTCTCATTAAGTTGTGAACTGGCATTTAGAAAAGTGCTTTGTGTGAAGCCCACAGTAATAACGGGTACATGAAACCTGAACCTCAGAAGACAGAACTTCTCAATGTGATTTCAGATTATTCATCTCACCCATGAGGAAAGGCCTACATGAATTCCCATCATTAACCTTATTATTTTTGCCCTTTGCTGACATTTCTCACTTGAAAATGGTTAAAGTCATACAAAAATTAGAATTGGCTATGATTTATAAGAGTTCATGAGAGTTAACTCAATCATAAAAGCAATGCTATTAAAAGTGCTTATCCCTTTACAGATTTAAATGAACTTACATTATCAAAGAATTGAGACTTAATGAGGCCTTAATCAGTACTGTGGCTATTAGACTGTTAACAAGTAATGATATCTGGATCCCCGTGTGATCAAATGCTCTAGAGTAGTGCATGCTACAAGCACCACAGGGAGCCAGAAAGTGAGTGCTCCCTAAGGCAAGTTTGGGTGCTGCTAAATTGTGAAACAGTATTTCAAAGGCTAAAGAGGTGCTGCATCTCTGACGCATTGCTCTTACCTCACGTTGAACACTATATGGCAACAGAAACCATCATTAAGAACCATAGTCTAGGGGGTGTAGAGATGACTCAGTGCTTAAGAGTAATAGCTGCTCTTTCAGAGGACTCAGGTTCAATTCCCAGCACCTAAATTGCAGGTTACAATTCTCTATTAACTGCAGTTCCAGGAGATCTGGCACCCTCTTCTGGACACTGCAGACACCAGGCACACAAGTGATACACAAACATTCACACAAGCAAAACATTTGTGCACATAAAGCAAAACTAAATTAAAAATAATAACAATTATACCATACATGTGGTCATTACTGCTGAGGAGAGAGAATAAATTTCCTCCATGGAAGTGCTCCCAGATTGTTGAATTCCAGTGGTCATCCCTATATACAACATATACAGGAGCAATGTTAAAATGACTTAGTATTGGGTATATATTCTCATATGCTTATATAGGTAACAACAATAATTAGGGAAGAGATATGAATTTGGGAGGGAGGTACGGGACACAGAAGGAGTGAAGAGAGGGACAGGAGTGATGTACATGTTGTGCTCATTAAAGTTCACATAAAATATTGAAAACATGAACCCAATTTTCATAACTTAGTTTCTCTAACTGTTTATTCTTTGGCAAACACTAATACTAATACAGCAGATCTAAGACAGACAAGAATCAGGAGTGAGTGATATTTGAGATCATAGTTCTGGAACTACAAAGATGCCAGGATGATCGTGGAATAGAGAAAGACCAAAGAAAATAACTTGTTTTTGCAACTGTCTCTAGTATCTGTGGCCCAATTTTCATCATTAACTTAAAAAATACATAAAATCAGAAATGAAATTAAACATATTTTGTACCTATTGAAAAATATAAAAAGCTAATTTAGAGTCATTTGTATGATTTCTCTATTAATTTGCCTTAGATAAATTACCTTGAGTTCATAAACATGTGTATGAAAAGCTTGCATAAAAGCTAACCAATGAAGTCATCACAGCTGCCAGTGAGAAACAGCTGAAAGATATGATCTCATGGGTTTCTGACCCTTTATTTAACATGCACACACATTTGTTGGGGGAGAAGAGAGAGACTTGACTTGTAAGATACAGTAGGACATGATTTAGATATCTTTTCAACACTTCTTTAGTATGTAGAGCACAGTGAGTAGATTGGGGGAGGGTGGGTGAAATCCAAGGAAACTCAATAGGGGCCTCCTCCCAGCAATGCTCGCCTCAAATCTTCTTGTTCCATGTCCTTTACTGCTCATGTAGATGACAGCTCTACCTACCACATTCTTTCATGCCTAAACTGAATAGTCTTGAAAGCTCTATAAAAACAACTGCTGTGTCAAGGTAAGGAAATGCATTAACGAGGAAAAAGAATGTGCCTTGTCTGTTATTCCTCCAGTCTCAACACAGCATCTAAAATGCTCCTAAAGCTGCCAGAACTGTAAGCTATCTTCCCAGGGTTCCTATTTTAAAAAAAACAAAAAACAAAAAACAACAACAAAAAAAAACATAGCATGGAGTCCCAACCACACAGGTTTCCAGATCCGGATGCAGGGAGCCCAAGCTTTTACAAATTTTGTTTCTCTTAGGCTTAGAAGGAAGGAGCCACCCTCAGTGCATCCTCACAGAGTACACGTATTCCTACATTCTTGGCCATATGGGTTAGGACTCACCCACATGACATCAGTTAATCTAATCTACAACGATATTATCCCAAAACAAGGGACATTCCTAGGTCCTGAAGATTATCACCCAACATACAGATTTGGCAAAAATAAAGTTTATGATTGAACAGTGTCCTCAAAAGAAGCCGTTAATATGGGAATATAATTACAAAATCTGACACTACTGGGTCATTCCTTTCTTACAGGAGCTTTACTGAATGGCACAGTGATGCTATTTCTCAACAACGCCATGGCGTTTTAGAGTCTTAGAAATGGGGCTTTTTCCTTTTAGAAATGAGAAACTAGGCACAGAAGCAGAAAACTTGCCCCATATAACATCTACCTAGTAGACAGAAATTTATTGTTTTACTTTAGGGGTTCTGGGCTATTTAAGTCCTATGTGTGCCCAAGTGCTGAGCTGTAGCTCTCCATCAGGTCTATGCTACAGGCTGTGAAGAAATGGGAGATGACAATGAAGGATGAGATCATCTAGCAGAGTCAGTTTTTGATCAATGGGGAAAACAGAACTGAGGGCACTGTTCCTTGTGTTCTCATGTAGCCCTCAATTATAGCTTGTTTATAACTTGATTACTTGTTTTTCTCAGAAGCTCATGATTCCATGAAGTTTAAATGATGTAATTTGTATAGGATCATGGCAAGGTGCTTTGATCACATTGCATGGCTTTAACGTGAGCTCTGGTTCATAGGTTTCTTAGCTGGGTGGGACTGTTGGCTGCCTCCTACTTTGGAAGTTTGCTTTGGGAATGCTAGTCCTCATAGAGGAGGCATTCGGGTAAGTTTCAATTCAGTGGTAACTCAGCATCCTCCCCAACAACAATCTATACATTTGCTCCTGTACCCACAGATAAATGTACCCTTCACCCCTCAATAAGGAGACTTCTCTTTTCAACAGATGGAGACCACTCCAGTAAGGCACAACCAATCAAAACACAAAATGGTGGAGCTCTGTCCCAATAGATATATCTACAAAACAATCTCACACCTAAGGGAACATAGTGTGTGGGGGTCGGGGATAGGTGAGAATATAAGGGCCAAAAGATTAGGGAGTTTGCTCTGAGACTGTGCTTTCTAGTAACGTAAGAAGCTTTGCATGTCATCTCACCAACAAGACTGACCAAATGCGAGCTGAAAATGCACACTAACAATGGAAATGCCAAAGTAGACAGGGAAAGCTCATGGAGCCTCAACTTTATACAAAGAATATTAGCAGCCAAGGAACACTGAGAGTGGGAGAAATAATCTTCTCCAGGGAAGAGAACTCCCATTGGTTATCCAATACCAAATGGTCAGGCCTGAAAACAAGCACACAAGTAACAATATACAGACTGAGCAACCTATATCTAGGAGTACATATGTATATACATATATGTATGCAATAACAATTGAAAACAAGGCCACAAATTTGAAAAAGATTAAGGAGGGATATATCGGAAGATTTGGAGGGGGAAAAGGGAAGGGAGAAATATTGTAATTTTGTTATAATCTCAAACACTTTAAAAGTAAAATAAATAAATAAAATATAATTTGTTCTAGCCATACAACCTTGAGTAAGTAACTTTAACCCATTTAATTCTATTCTGAAAAATGAAGGTGATCACAGGAATTACTTCTAAGCAATGAGGTCCATGAAAGTCTTAGCAGAATGTGCCTGGCATGTCTCCTGAGTTCAGTATGTGCTCTATGTCACTATCACTACCCTATTCAGGACTTCTCTAAGGTTCAACTATGCCAAGCATGAATGTCTCCTTAATGCTTAATGGAATTAAGATGGCTCAGTGGGTAAAAGTACCAATCCAGCCAGCCTGCCAAGCTAAGTTTGACCCCTGAAATCTAAATAGACACAGTGGCGCACATCTATAATCCCAGCACTTATGTTGAGATGGAGGGAGGGACGGGAGAACCACCTGGAAGCTTGCTAGCCAAAACCCTGGAGTTCAAAGCTTAGCAACAGACCCAGCCCCAACGAGGGGAAGGCAAGGACCAAATTTTAAAAGTTGTCCTCTGACTGCCATACCCATGTTGTAGCCATGGACCTCTCTTCCATAATTAATAAGTAAATGAACTAAATTCTGCTCCACGCCGTGATGCAGAAGAATACCTTCACAAGGAACATGCCAAAGTTCCCAAACAACCTTCTTTGGAATTTATAATGCATCCTTGTTTTTTATTTGAAGTTCTAAGTATCAAGTGCACAGACAAGCTATTCAGAAAGTTTTTTATGGTTTTAAATATTGCAGTAATAAGAGTCCAGGGGCACATAGGGGCAATTTATGTAGGAGTACAGGAAACATGACAATAGATAAGGGAAGCATTAAACTGATCTGAAAATTTACTGGCTGAGGGACCTAGAAGGCATGAATATTAACAGCAGAAAAGTAATTAACCTAATTCCCAAAATGAAAGTTTCATAGCATATCTTTCATTTTCCCATACATACAGCAAAATGATAATTGTAGGTCACTCTGTAAATCAAGTTGATACTGTACTTACAGTTTATAATTGGCAAAGCTCTTCTTGAAGAACACTTCAAAAACAAACACCTTCATCTTTTGTTTGTGGTAGTCCAGTAAGGCTTGGAAACTTAAAAATCACAAGCTTTCTTAAAAGACTCATAATCACCTATGGGTTCATATCCAAAATCATATTCAATTAAGGAGTTATCATATCTCCTGTTTCTGTGGAAAATCAGACCATGATTCCATCACAGGATGACTCTTCAGGGACACAAGTCAAATGTGTGACTCAGTTCAGAAGCCAAAGGAGAATGCTAGGGATCAGCACTTTTAAAAGATCCCCACCCGATGCTTGTCGGAAACTCTGTTCACTCTCCATTGCATCTATTACGCTATGGGAACATCTACTGACTAGCATCTAGTACACAGTCCTGCACTTAAACACAGGCCTGACTCCAGGTTTCAGACAATTGCCATGAGAGACTTCTGGTAAGGCATCTTTTGTTTAGAATGTCACTCCAATGGCAGGGTCAACAATGGGATTGCAGAGCGACTCCCTCCCATCCAGATGAAACAATAGAATAGCTGCAAACCCGAAAGCAATGGCAGCTTGTTTACTCAGATTTACAATGATCTCAGATGATCATCCCGCAGACATCTAATTCTCTGCCTGTGGTACCATCATGACAAAGTCCTAAACTCAGGGTCATTTAGAGAGAAGCTTCCCAACTTTTCTCACAGTGGATGTTGTTTTTGTCTTATTGTACTCCTCTTTAGGAACCCACCATCCAGCTCCCAAATAAGTTACATATGGAGGCTTATTCTTACTTATTTATGCCAGACCTTAATTTGACTTATTTCTAGCCAGTTTTATTCATCTTAAATTATCCCACCTACCTTTTGCCTCTGACCCTTTCCTCTGCATATCTTACTCCTGGCTGGCTGGGTGGCTGGGTGGTTGGGTAACTGAGCCCTATTGTCCTCCTCTCCTCCTTTTCTTGATCCTTCCTCTTTCCAGATTTCTCCTACTTATCCTCTCTGCCTGCCAGCCCCATCTATCCTTTCTCCTACGTCACATATTGGCCAATCAGCTCTTTATTAGACCATCAGGTGTTTTAGACAGGCAAGTAATCACAGATTCACAAAGTTAAACAAATGCAGCATAAACAAAAGTAACAGACCTTAACATAATTTTTCACAACAGGGAGAAGTGGAGCTATGTAAAATCAGTTTCTTAGTGGATTTGGAAGAATGAGAAACCAAACCCTCTTCAGTTGTCATGGTTGATATGTTTGGGTAACAGACAATCAAAGATATGTAACAGACAATGATATATCAAAAGAAGTCTTTAGAGAATAACATGAAGAGCCTCCTCCAGGAACAATCTCTTCAACTGGGAACAGGCACCACAGGAAACAGCACCAGCAATGGTGCTAGAAATGACTTTAGTTTCAGTTCATTTTAAAGCGTTTGATTTATAAAGAATAGAATGGTGGGGACAGGGCAGATTGTTGGTCATAGAGTAGACACATATGAGGAAGGAGGTAAGATGGTCAGGTTATCTAGCAACTGTGACAAGCTTCTCTTCTCATCTGGCACCATAGACAGCATGGATATGAAGTAGGCCAATCCACCCGTACCTATACACATTCATTCTATGCTCCCTTTCATAGGAGCCAATGTTGTTGACAACCTTCATGGGTAATAATTTTTAAGGACTTTGTCAAGATTACATAACACATACATACATACACACACACACACACACACACACACATTATAAACCTACTTAGGGATCTCACACCCCACCTGCCTCTCCAGGCCCTTTCCAACACATATCCTCCAGACCAGGGCCCAACTCAAGCCGATAAACCCATCCACTCCTGCAGAGACAGTCTTCACTCAGAACTTAGTGAGCAGCTTATTTTGCTATGACTATTGTGAACTGAGTACACCTCAAGCAGTTAAACAAAGACTCACAGAAAGTGACAGGGCATTTCATGGCACTCAGTATATTCTTTGTCCTTTCCAGTAATATCTCTTATATTTTCACTGAGCTTGGGGAGACCAGTTGGGAATTACTGATGTCAAGAGGAGGCACAGAAATCACTTACTTTTCTAAGAATATTAATTGTGGTTAGTGTATTCTCATACACCAAACTGAAGAAACTGTAAGAGAAAATTATATCATGAGGGTGGAAATCAGTAGCATTGTTTAAAGACTCTGTTTCTTCTGATTATTGGTTGAACTGTGTCAAAAGAAATAATTCTGTAAACGAAAGTAAAGCTTACTGAGAGCAAGAGTAATGTCAGATGGCCCATCCCCTCTTCTCCAGTGCCCTAAAGATTCAATGCTTATGTGCTCTCAGATATGAATTCATCTGATGGGCATTTACCTATAGGGAACTTAATCTCTACCTACTACCTGAGATGAGCTGTCCAGCTCCTCCTCGAGGCAATCATCCAACTTGTGTATGCCAGCCCTTCTTCTCCTCCCACCTGGATGTAGACCTGCTGATCAGCCTTATGAAGAATCAATACATTTTCCTTTGGAAATAAAAGGATTCCATCATCATCTATGTTTGCCGTCTTAAGCAATGCTTCCTTGCTCTACTTTCTTTCCTACTGTAGTCTTATCTTGTAGATTATAGCTCTGCTAAGGAGCAGAACTTGAGAACTGAGCTCTTCGAGCACCCTGGCCTTGTGTACACACACACTGATGGATTTGCTCCTCACTTACCTGCATTTCCATAGCTCTTGAATTGTTTGAGAAGACGATATAATTTACCTATTTATTGCATTCCGATTTCTTGTGGGATGTAAGGATCTTTAATAGCAGTGACTTGATCTGTACTCCTCTTGAAGTTTCCTAATGGCCTAGCCCAGATCCTGGCTAATAAATAGCAAAGGAACACTTCAGTACTTGCTCACTTCTGTTCTAAATATGCTTCCACATAATAGCACCCATCAAAAACCTACAAGTGACCTTGCAGTTGGCACTAGAGTAAACTGGCTTGAATGTTGTAACCTTTTGTGGACGAAGTTGATGTTCAATACTATAGAGCTCCTGCTGAAACTAGAGTGGAAGATTCTACAGGAACCTTCCAGAGATGCTGATCTGCATATGGAATAACTTACGACAATTGAGCTTTTACGTTAATAGATAGCAAGTATAAATTCAGGCAACAGGAATCTTACAATTCTCTCAAAAGTAATTTGCTGATATCAACTTAGCATACAGATGCTTTGTAATAATGTGTTTGTTTTTTCAGAAACAAATGAGCCTTCTCTGATGACCTCCAACACTTTTCCCTCAAAACTTCATTATCTTTTTCTTTTGTTTTGTTGATAATCCACCAAGCAAAAAAAAAAAAGTGCCGATATGTTCATGTGGCATTGATGTGTTTATGGGTGGGCATCAGCTGGAGTACAAGAAATCCACCAGTTGCCACATCCTCAAAAAGGAATAATTCACAATCCTCCAGTTAATTATCAACTACCAACAGTGACTCAGTAAGGAGTGGATCCATTTATGCCAGAATTGGGGCTGGCTTTATCTTGTGTGGGCATCCACTACTGGTGTGAACTCATGAGTTCAGTAGCCATAGATTGACCCAAAGAGGTCACCTTAAAGCAGTCTTCCCCTTCTTCTGGCTCTTATCTACAGCTAGCACCTGTCTCCTGGGTGATGGTGTTAAGGGAGATTAGGGCAGATAGCTGATTTAGGGATAAACATTCAGTCTCCCATTTTCATCATTTGGACAAGTTATGTATCTCTGCACTGATCATTGTCTACCCAATGCATTTTTTTAATGATGGAAAGTAGAGAACAGAACTGGAACTCAAAGGCAAGAGAAACACCTGTTCCATAAGTAAATTGGTTTATATTTCACATATAAAAGCATGTAAGATTCCCGGAAGAGAGAAAACACTATGTGCTCAGGTTACACTGGCCCAAACCATACAGACATCCCCCAGTAGGTATTTTGTTTCCAAGAATAAGGATGAAGGAAGAAACAGTTAGTGATAGCAGTACATGCAAGAAATTGGATATTTTCTATTTTAAAATACATACATGCAGTGAGGTACACTTCTAAACACAGAAAAATTTCTGGTGGAGAGGTTTCTGGAAAAGTGCAGAGTAGAACACATCCCTCCACAGTCCATGTCACCCTTTACTACTAGCCCTGAAGGGAAAAGAAATGCCACCACCCCCAAGTTTCACATTGTTTTCTGAAGCCTTAGACCACTTGTCCTCTGTGGGAGATGCCCGATGGCCACACCTTTCTGAAGAAGCTTTTCTTAGGCATTCTCTGCGAAAATGTCACCACAGTCAGTGGTACCTGTTGGAAACCCTGGCGGGTCTTCATCTTGCCATCAGCCATCCTTTCCCTCTGCTTAAAACAGCCTTCCAGGGTGCATGATGGGCACAAAGATAAGCCCAATCCAGTGTAAACCTGTGAGTTGCTAAAGGTTTGAAACCAGGGTTGAAACCAGGACATCAGTCCCTTTGTCATATGCCTGTAGCCTCCTGCTAAGTAATCATCATGGATTTGGTGGCATGACCTTTCAAATATGTCGACTGCTGTGACTAGACAAAGTTCTGCTATACAGTATTTATACAACTTAGATAAATGATTTTCTACATTCCATGGCCATAAGCAAATGATTTTGTTTTCTCAATATGACCTGGAATAATGCTTGCTAAGGTAATGTACTCCAAGTAGACAACAGAAAGAAAGCATGTTCTATAAATAAAAATCCTGTAATTTGTGCCAGAGCTTGCCTGGCTTGAGTGAGCCCTCATCCCAGCACTGAGGATGCTACTCTGACTTCTCTTACTGGCCATGATGGAACAGGGGTAATTACAGTCAACTCCAGCATGTGGTGGAATTTACTGCTTCATTTCTCTTGAGAATTTTCTAAAACAAAACAAAATAAAAGAATATGACTAGTTACAAATAAACTGTCTGGGATCTTCAGAGTTAGAGTATGAGGTAGCACAAAAGACATCTTAAGCACATCACTCCTAAAAAAAAAAACCAAGAAATTTCATCTTTCTAGACACTGCTTCTCAAAATGTGGGTCATGATCCTCTCTGGCAAAACCTCTATCTCCAAAAATTTATTACAATTCAATTCATAACAGTAGCGAAATTACAGTTATGAAGTAGCAATGAAAATAATTTTATGGTTAGGGCTCACCAAACATGAGGAACTATATTAAAGGGTCACAGCATTAGGAAGATTGAGAACCACTGCAGGATAAATACAAACAAACCAGGCATTTACACTAATTGTCTAACTCTTAAAGTACAAAGGCAGACTACTGCAATCACGATGGTTAAAGGTCATGTCACCAAATCCAGGATGCTCACCTAAGAGTATACCACACATGTGTGAAGAAGTGACTAATGGCTTTCATGCTCAGTTCATACTAGATTGACTTTTTAAGATATTAATAATACTTATAATTCAGTATGTATATTGTATGTATATATATATATATATTGGGGCTTTTAAGTTCAATATAGTGCAGCCACATATTGACTCTGTAAAAGGTACTTTTTAATAACCTTTGTTATAAAATTTAATTAGTTGATATTAATAACCAAGGTATTATCCTGTTGAAAAGACAACATTAGCAGAAGTGAAGGGAATCAACTCTCTGAAGACACCGTACCAGGCAAGGGGGACTCTCAGCTGGTGAGCTGTGTAGGTAGGGGTTCATAGCCAGCAGTCCTCAAGAGTGGAAGGAAGAGGAAGGGACAGTGGTATAATTCAGTCTACAGCTAGGTCATGGCGTACTACTCTCCACTAGTGCCACACATGGGAAGGAGGGATGCAATTTGTGTTACAAGATTTGATATATAAAGAAAGTTGTATAAATAAATATGTGTATAGAGATTACTGAGTAACCAATGTCTCACTCTCAAAGGAGGTACAAATACGGGAGGGAAGAAGGTTCAAATTTATCAAGAGGTGCTGGCTTGTTTAACAGCTTCAGATTGAGTAGCAGCACTCCCTCTTGTTTTCTATGGGAGTTTATAAAATTGATATTAAGTCTACGTTAAGGACCTTGGGTCTCCAGCAGCACAACATGGGCTTAGAATATTTTTATCAAACTTTAAATCACAAATTCACTTTTTCTAATGTTTATATTTGATTGCTTGTTCCATCTTAGTAGTTTGTAGCTATGGAGGAATGGGCTCATTTTGGTTGTTAAATGTTTAAATACAGAGTTGATCTCAGTATCCTCTTACTATATTTTAACTGGCTACAGATTCGAAAATGGGGATCTTTCATTTCTCAGACTGGTGATTTGTTGTTGTTGCTGCTGTTACTCTTGCCTAAAGATTTATTGATTCTATTGATTTTTCCAAAGAACCAGCTTTTTGTTTCGTATATCTTGCACTGCTTTCTTGTATTCAAGATCATTGATTTATGGTCTTAGTCTTACTTGTTCAGGTTTATTTTGCACTTCTAATTTCTGGAGGTAAGAACGAGATTAATGATTTGTGATTTTTTTTCTTGCTCCTAGAGTATGCATTTAATCTTCTAAGTCTCCTTCCAGTGAGGCTCCAGCTGCTTGCGGAGAAAATGCTTTCATCTTTAAGGCTTATAATGGATCAGATTCCCCGAACAAACAGTCTTTATTTTACTCCAACAGCCTCACTCTAGAGTGTTAATGCTGACTAAAATTTTCCTTTGTAAACCATAGGTCCTAGAAAGACCTTCATTCAATTCATTCTTCCTAAAATGCAAGCACATGTGCAACCTTCTTTAGCAGGATGTGCAGCTTCTGTTGTCATGGCAACCTGAAGGCCTTGGGTACTCTATTTCAGCACTAGGTACCATGTGCATTACAGACAAGTCCTTTCCACTGGCTAGATCCCATGTATGTGACAGATCAGCCACAGTGTTGCCAACAAAGCCCCATGTGCATTACAGACAAGTCCTTTCCACTGGCTAGATCCCATGTATGTGACAGATCAGCCACAGTGTTGCCAACAAAGCCCTTCCATAAGTCAAGGTGCTAAAACTAGTGACTGCCCATAGTGTTAGAAGGCAAGAGGACTAACCAGAGAAAGCAGCAGGAAACTCTGTAGGAGCGATGTATCGATTGTGCCAATATACAGGGCTTCCATGTACTGTCCTGGACCTGGATCATTGACATTACTTAGGAGTGTGTCAGAAATGCAACTTAAGGCTGTCCCCAGACCTATGAAAATTCAAGCTCTGGGATTCAGTCCAGGGATCTATGCTGTGCTAAGGCCTTCCGGGTGGTTCTGAAAGAGCCAAGTTCTGACCGACATTGCTCTGGCAAGCATACAACTCAACAAATGAGGGTCTTAATCCAACTCTAGAAGGTTTCATGACCAGAAAGGAAGATTTGTCATCTGTCTGACATTCACTGGGCTGTGATTTAGAACCAGATCATTATGAAATACAGACCAGACAGGCTCATGTTTAATCATGGGAGAGGCTAGGTCAGAAAAGACTCATTGTTCATATGTAATGAAAAGTGAATGAATGTACAAACATGTATACATGCTCCAAAGACATATGCTAGGCCTATTTAACCAAACTGCCAGCATTTCAGAACAGAAGTGTAACTTACCATAATAAAATGGTAAGTTTTAATTCGTATGTCAGCACACAAGGCAATATACTTTCTATTTATGTGTCTTTAAAAATGTATACTCTAATTTGTTTGGGGGGGTTGACACAGGATTTCTCTGTGAAACAGCTCTGGCTGTTCCAGAGCTATAGACAAAGCTGGCCTCAAACTCACAGAGATCTGGCTACCTCTGCCTCCCAAGTGCTGGGATTAAAGGCGTGTGCCCCAACTGCCTGACTATATATGATGGCAATTTTTTTTCTTTGAATGTGTCATAAATGTATCTTTATAGATACACATAATAAACGTATTTTTCATCTCAGAACTGGAAATAAACTCTAAGGAATATAGTCAAGAATCAGCAAACGTGTTCAACTTCAGAGTAAGACTTCAGGCCTTGCAGAGTAAAAAGGCGAAGCAGGATCTGTGGCTCAGGGAAGCCAGCAGGAGAGCCTAGCAGCTAGAGTCTGCAGCTGCTGCTGAAATGATGTCAAGGTCCCAGGGATTTTTATTCTTCTTGGTGTACAGGTTGGGTATCTCTACTCAGAACATCTAAAATCTGAAAAACTATGAAATGGAAACTTTTTCAAAGTTCTGAATTCAGAAGTATTTAAAAGATTTTGGATTTCCACATAAATGATGTTCAACAAGTAAAATCTATACAAATATTTTCAAGTTTATGAGTCCCCAAGATCTGAAACACACCTGATCCTAAGGATTGCACCAAAAGCAGACACCCTGGAGCGTGGCTGAGAAGGAAGCAGAAACCACCTGAGCCGTGGCCCTTCACAGAGGAAATGGACACACATGAAACCCGTTCTCTCTTCCAGCGTTTGGAACCCTGCTGTGGAATCTGACCTGGATGACTGTGCTGAAACCCACTACTAGATGATGTGATCTGACAGCTGCCAATGTGGGTCCCGCCAACCCACTGGTTCTTTTGTTATCCTAGCAGGAAGGGTGAGTTTATTAGGCAGGAATAAAGAAATGTCAAGGTCCCTCCTCCCACCAAGGGCTTTTCTTCACTTAGTAAAGGATCCATCAGCAGGCAGTCAGGTGCATTGAAAATAATTGGTGCCCACACCAATTAATTTTACTACTTGTTAGAAACTCTAAAAATGCGAAAACTCAGGAAAGGGAAAACGACCTCTGGAGAGGGAGGATTAGCATCAGGTTGTGTTGCTTCCTGCTGGGTGAGTTCTCATCATGGAAAATTCCAAACTTCATAGGAAAGTTCACTGATCCTGTTTGCTGTTCTACCCTCCTTTCTCCTTCCTCTGTATCCTAATTAAGCAGTTTGAAATCTGGGCCACAAAAACTACAAGTGGAGGCCAACAGATCAATAGGACCACACATTCAGACCTTTCACACAATACAGTCCGTCTCAAACAAACCATCTTATAGAAAAAGAGACGAGATTTTAAAAAAAGTGGGGCTGAAATAAATTAAATCTGAGCTTCAAACCAGAGACTCAAAACAGAACTCATGCAACCTTTATCCCAACACAGACTAGTAGAGACACACCAGCAACTATGTGTAT
>JAQHUG010000233.1:1276388-1290697 GCA_028555095.1 Dicrostonyx torquatus | reverse complement strand
AAACATACAGAAATGTAAGAACCCAAGAAAAGGCACAAGAAACAGATATGGATGCAGAGACCCCACTCATTTGCACACTTAGGAATGTCATGAAACACAAAACTGGAAGCCCTAATATCTACACAAATTGCATGTAGGGATACACACACACACACACACACACACACACACACACATATATATATATATATATATATATATATATTACATATATATAAATTATATATAAATTTAAAAGTCCTGATACAACGTTGTGAGACAAGAGCCTTCAAAGATGTTGTTAACTTCATCTTCTGTTGACTATCTACTGCTGGGTACACTGTCCACCCTTACAAGTAGGTGTTTTTATCCTCCATGAGACTTCATTGGAGAAAACAAAAGTTTCATCTGCAGGTAGTTATCAATTGAAGATAATGTCTGGGTTAGGGATAGAACATGTGCCATCTATAATTTAAGATGTAGCTGTAATTTTATATCTCCAAAGTTTCTCTAGTCAACACTTCATTCCCACATTGACACTTTCTGCCTCCTTAAACCTATAAAATTCTCTCTCCTATCTTATAATAATGAAGGTTCCTAAATTCTCCATGAAGCTTTCCCAGTTCAAGTGGGATTATCACCATTAACCTCTTCCCATTTACCATAGGAATGAAAGTACACTTTGTCTATAATAACTAATCATTTGCTTGAGCTTTACTGTGTTTCAGGTTCCTTTCCAAAGATTTAAACAGGTTAATTCATTTATTCCTAATGACTTTATAGCATGTATTGCCACATTTATAGGGGAGGAGAACTAATCAATGAGAAAGCACAAAGTCAGTCATTGCAGGAGTAGGTTCTTATTTAAGAGGGAACTCCCATCCTATTGATGCTTGCTCTGAACGTGTCTGTCCATTGGACTTTACTTTCTTAGTGTGCTTGGCTTATCTTCCAAAGATCAGGTCTTCTTAATAGCCCACTTTCTCTACAATCTTCTTAGTGGTAGTGTGTCACTAAGGCAATCAAGAAAAATACAGGGATTAATAAACAATTTTCATTATACAGTTTGAGTTACAGTTAGTTCTATGTCTGTTCTGATTGGTTTTTCTCAACTTGACACAAACCCAGACATATTTGGGAAAAGAGAATTTTAATTGAGAAAACGTGTCCATAACATTGTTCTATAGTAAGTCTGTTATAGGGATTTTCTCAATGAGTGATTTATGTAGAAGGGCCCAGCACATTGTGGTTGAAACTTCATTGAGCTGCTGATCCCTGTTATATAAGAACATTTGGATTTAGAACTTTAATTTCACCTAGATTGACACTTTAGTATTTGAGAACATAGAATTTTAATTATTAACTCTTGCTTTTTTTTTTCAACTGGCAAGTTGTAGACGCACCGTTCAGCATGTACTCTCTTTCAGTGAAATTCTGCATCGTTTCCCTAGAGCTGCACTCATTCTCCCAGGTTCCCTGAGTCCAGAAGTTCCAATTTTAAAAGACCAAATAAAAAGCCAAATGGAGAGGGAGAACAAGACCATGACAAGTTAGAGTGTTTTTTTGGTAAGCTCGCTTTCCACGTCCTTGCTGGCAGTGATCTCCTGGGACTGAGTTGCAAGCACTAGTCCAATGGCAGGGTTCCTGTATTCTTTCCTAGAAAAATTATTCCTGCCTAAAGTGGCCAAGCACATTACCCAAGGATTTAGAGCTCTGGTTTGAATACTTTCTCCATGGTGTGAAAGCAAAATTCTAATCAAGTTTTATGTTCCCAAAGTGGAATGCAAATGCACTACTGACTGCAGCTGTGGTTGGGGAATAGCAGCTCTGTTTAATATTTTAAATTAGAAGTGGGGCAGTAAGTTGGCAGCTTTTGGAGGAAAAAAAAAAGACCTTGACATTTGAAGCCAGAGAGGGGAAAAAAAATCACACTCTTCCTTATACCATGGAAATGGCTTCTGTTAATTAAGGGAAAAGATCAAAGCAAGGTTCAGCTATGCTGATGTCTGACCCCCAAGCAGCAACACCAGCCTTGTCAGTTAGAAGTAGAGAAGCTGATAAGGGCAAATGATGCAGATTGCAAAGAAGTTCAAAAGAAAGGCCACGTGGGGATGTCAAGTACATGTGTTTGCGCCTGGCTTGATAGGATGACCAGAACTATGTATTATTAAAAAGAGCCTGGAAGAATTGACCCCTGGAGCATCTTAGAGAAATGTGCACAGTGGCTGAGGGTGAAGACTAGACATGGTGACTCATGCTTCCTTTTCATCAGACTGCATGGCAATGGGAGAACTACACAATTAAATTAGTCTTCTTGGAATAATGAGGTACCTTCTCTTTGCACTTTATATCTTCACCAAAAATATGCACAGTATCGTGTGAACATTATCTACTGGCGAGAAGGCCAAGGACTGTTCAGGACAGGCCATGAGTCATGGTCTTCCTGCATTGCCCTACAGAAAGATGATTCGCTAATTGCTCTGCACATTGCTCTGTGAG
Source organism: Dicrostonyx torquatus (assembly GCA_028555095.1). Lineage (NCBI taxonomy): Eukaryota > Metazoa > Chordata > Mammalia > Rodentia > Cricetidae > Dicrostonyx > Dicrostonyx torquatus. Next base: position 1,288,219 of record JAQHUG010000233.1, on the reverse strand, counting down.
CCATCTCCTCACTTATAAAGCCTGGAAGTGCTCACTCAAACACTACAGTGTCAAGTAAGGTAAGTGCACCCTCACTGCTTCTCCCACCTCTTTCTACTAGGCACATACTGTGATGTTTTTCCAACTTGAGGGTGCTGTGCTACCCTCACGGTCTAGATGTGTTTCATGATCTAGACAGGAGTCTTAAAACAATGACACCCCCAACTTCTTTCAATTATTTTAAGCAATGCTTGTGATCTTTACCCAGAGAATATTTTTTTTTAAAAAATCACTTAAAACACATCTTTAGTAGGTTCATGTGCCCTTGAATGTCCCCATATGTCCTAAAATATGTTTGTACAGTTACAGCATCTTTTTTTTCTCTGATGGAGTTCAATGGCGTGTTAGCCATCACATCATCAAAACTCCTCCACCTGGTATGACACATCCTGATAATTCTAGGAGACACTTTTGGAAACAGTCAAGACAACAAATGTTCTCAGCCTCCTCTCTCACTTTAGTAGCTCTCAGATTTGAAAGTCTGAAGGAAAAAAAATGTAATAGAACTTAAAACTCTAACATGAGTGGGCTAATACTCCAGAGCAAAGGAAAACAAAAGTGGAGATATAGAAGAGAGAAACTCAGAGGCCTAAAAGGGAAACAGAGGTAAATGACTGGGAGTCATAGACATCAGATATAGCCAGAGGAAGCACCAGCCAGTGTGGCTTTCCAAACATGGCTTTCTAAACAGGTATTGAGTTCAGAATTCTGCTCTCTTCTATCTTGAGTCCTTTAAAGTTGGAACACTTAGTCCCCTGACATAACACTGGAAAGGAAAATACCTTAGTGGAAAAGGATAGCTTGATATCGATCTTGAAAAGAAGCCTAAATTTTAAGCCTATCCTCTCCCTGTGTCTCAATTCCTTTTCTATCACTGTAATAAAACACCATGACCAAAAATGACTCAGAAGGAAGAATTTGTTGTAGCTTCCAGTGCCAGGTAGATAAGAGTTCCTCCTGGTGGGGAGGCATGGCACAGGCAGGAACAGTGGCTGGAGCAGGAAGCTGAGAGATCACACCTTCAACCACAAGCTTGAAGCACAGAAAACAAACAGAAGTGGAATGAGTCTCTGTGCTTTGAGAGTGACACCAGAGCCTTCCCGCGCTAAACCCCCCAAAAGTAACCATAGACAGGACCAGGAATTCAGATGCCTAAGCCCACGGGGGCATATCCCATTCCAACTACCACACCTTGGTTGAATCTTCTCTTCCTCAGAACCTCTTTTCTATGAAACTTGATACTTCCAAGTAGCAATGGCAGTGTGGAATGTACACCAGTCTACAGATAAAGTTTGCTAATCATCTCTTGAGGCTGAAAGATGGACCACATCTTCCTTGATTAGAAGGCCTCTTGAAAGTCAGAGCACTGTCATGTGCCAAGTCTATACAGCATAGCACAGTGATCCTAAATTGGTCTTCATGCTCTGGAGTCAAGGGAAGAGATGTTTCATGTCCACTGAACTTGTAGCAATGTTCTCTGTGGCAAAGCTGCTGGTAGTAAGAACATATCCAGCCCTGAAACCCAGGATGGTTCCACACTCAGCAAAGCAGCACAGAAGAGCTCTGACCCTGGTTACATCTTACAGACTCATTGGGTCAGTTCTATGGTGTCAGTCAGACAAGCCACCTATTTGAAAACCCACACCTCCTTCACAAGTTGTAAAGAAGGTAAAACGAAAAGTCCTTTGTAAGGCTTCAACTGGGAGCAGCAAGTTGTCTGGGGTGATGAGGACACATGGAAGGAGCCATTGAAAAAGGGAGGACATGTTATTGTTGTTTTCCTTCTTGTGAAAATGCTCCACATTGACTTCATTATTCTAATGTATTGTTATCATATATGGAAACCTTGACTGTATCAAGCAGAGTTCTGAATATCTTAGTTTTAAAAGTCACCTGATCCTCCTCATAATCTAGTGAGTTGGGTCACTATGATTGTCCTCTTTTATTGATAAGGTCATGTGAGTGTATTATAGCTATGTGGACATTGGAAAAAACTGAGAAATTGACAGCCATGCAGCTAATATATAATAGCTTAGATTCAAAGTAGACAGTTTAATGACAGAGTCAACTCCTGACCATTATGCATTAATACCATGAAGACAGCAGCAGAGAAGGAAACACAGGGTGTTAGTCATACTTCCCCGGGCTTTATATTCCACCTACATCCAGAATGCTCACACAACAGTGCTTGGTCCATAGTCTTATTAAATGGAAGTCATTTGACATCAACTCCACCCACATCAGAATGCTCGTACAACAGAGTTTGATCCATAGTCTTTTAAATAGAAGTCATTTGTCATCAACTCCATCCAAAGAGATTATTATTTCAACTCAGATATACTATGGGAAAGGAAGCAAGTTAAATAAAATATATGGTCTCTTCAATCTTACTTGGAAATAACTTCCAAATGGTTTATGTTAGTAACAAGATGTGCTGGTGGTTTTATGTCAGCCTGACACAGACTAAGTCATTGTGGAATACAGAACCACAGTTGAGAAAATGCCTTCACTGGGTTGGCCTGTGGGCAAGCATTTTCATGATTGAAGACTGATGTGGAAGATCCCAGCTCACTGGGGGTGGTGCCACCCTGGCGAAGTGGTCCTAGGTGCTATAAGAGAGCAGGCTGAACAAGCCAGTAAGTAGTAGTACCTCTCCATGGCCTCTGTATCAGCGCCTGCCACCAGGTTCCTGCCCTGTTTGAGTTCCTGTTCTGACTCTGCCTCAGTGATAACCTGTGAAGTAAAACTGTGAGCTGAAGATAAACCCTCTCCTCCCCAAGTTATTTTGGCTCATTCTAATTTATCCAAGCAACAGAAACACTAAGTAAGACACAGGCCCAGATAGACATCACTTTCTTGTGCCAATGTTACAGATGAAGACACAAAGGGTAACTCATGAGTGAAACAGAAAGTGGTTCTGGAGAAACACTATGGACAACTTTTACATCACATGTGCTGTCAAGTCAAGACAAAACCCACCCTACCAGGGCAAGTTGTAATCTCCCAGGGGCATGATGCAAAGGCTTCGACCCACCAGGTCTCTTATTCATAGGACACCTGGATGTACAGGCAGATTCTTATTATACCTGTCCCACATGCTCTGACAGACAGAACCAAAGAGCCCCTCTTTCTGTAGCACGTTTGTGAGTTCCATACACACTAAAATCTTTGCACCACAGAATACGCTATCAGCAAAGGCTTCCCCTTTCCTCTTATCCTGCTAGAAGGTTCATGCAGTCAAAAGTTTGCACTTATAAGAAATCCTAGGGAAGATTTCTGGAAGTTTTATATCTTTGGGGGGAGGTTATTTGGTTTTGTTTGTGTGGTGGTGTTTTGTTTTTGGTTTTGTTTGTCGTGTATGTAGGGTCTTTGTGTCTCATTCTGTAACTAAGGCTAGCCTGAAACTCACTAAATAGCACTTGCTGGCCTTGGAATTTATGGCAATCTCCCTACCTCAGTGTCCTGAGTTCTGGGATTCTGTTAGGAGCTATCATGCCTGTCTTTGCATTTGACCACATTCTTATTGTGCTTTTCAAGAGGGGAATTGAAAGGCAAGGGTAAACAAAGGCAGGGAAGACAGATACCAGTCAACTATTTTAAAGTCATATATTGATGTTTTGGACTAAAATTTACTACTAAGCAACACTGAATATGACCTCTTTGAATCTAGGATTATTTCCTATCTACTTTGTGCCCACAGCTGCTGGGAACACATGAGAGCAGAACTACCTGCCCTCTCTGCATCTCAAAGGTGTTGTGGATTTATATGTTGTAATTTATGTAAGGTTGGGATGTGGTTTGCAGCATTGCTCCTGACTTACTGTGTTTCCAAAAGTGTTTCATGGTACATAAAGGAATAGCATTATAACACTTGCCAGGATAAGGTATCAAGGAGCAGGAAATATTAATGTTCTGTTGTGAAAATGTACAGATACTGCAAAAAAGTTTTCAGATGGGAGATTCAATCTGCTTACAAAATTTTTAAATGAACATGTGTCAGTAAAATTTTTATTCACTGATTAATTGGGGAGTAAAGAACTTGTAATTAATTTCTAGGAGAAAATTAATTTCACATCTGTAGGCAGTAGGGAATGATGAAGTAAATTTACACAGAGGTGAGGAATACATAGGAATGTAATTGCCTCCTACCTGACATGATTCATAACATTTTCATAACGCCCCTTCAGCACAGGCGTGGAGGCTGCATGATGTCCTGCTGTAAACCAGCTTGTCAGCGTGATGCACATCTTACAAGGCTCCTAACCTACAGAGCACAATTTCTTCTGTCTGTATATCTCTTATCTCTCTAAAAGACCAAAGCAGAACTTTACTGAAGCCAGGGCCTCCAGGTGGCTTATAAAGTTATGTTCCCCATTCACATTAGCTTTCTTCAAGGAAAATAATCATATTTTTAAGTAAAAGAATTGAAGCTGAATCGAGAAGCAGCCTGAGGTTGAGCAGCTCAGGTCTACACTAAGTGAGCAGAGCATTGTGAAGAATTTTTTAAATAGACAGTTTTTTCCCCACACCTGACCCCTTGTATCCTCCTCCCCAGATCCCTTTCCTCACCCTCATCCTTCCTTATCACCATTCCTCACTCTGCAACCCCATTCTAGATTTTAAGAGTCCACACACACTTATACCTATATATACACAAGTAAACATTCACACTGTAGACTTATGTAGGATCCACATATGAATGAGAACCTGTGACTTTTGTCCTTCTGAAATTTCACAAAGGTTAAAGAACACAAGCAAAATTACTAGCTAGAATCTGAAGATATCTGATGGGAGTAGAGGCTCTTCTTGACTTAATACTTTTAATGTAAAGCAGTTACAGCCAGTCAAGTGATTCATTGAAAAATACTCTCAAAAGAATTAAGCAGGTTCTATCTTCACCCTTCTCTTATATAGACACATACTATAAGGTAAGTGGGATACTGAGGAAACTGGGATTGCTTGGGTTTTGAGGATGATGGGCCAGCAGTTCTCTCCATACAACTCAAATAAACATCTGGAAAACTTTGCAAATCCAAAGCACCACACATACAACCAAAAGACCCATGGGCAACTCAAGCTACTGATAACATGTTAGCTGGTACCTGCTTCATAGCTCAAGAAGCATTAGAGAGAAGATGTTAGCTACAGAAACAGAATATGATGTAGTCCTCTTCAAACCAGAAAATCCAATGACTACACAGGGTTTAGGTGTCTCTTTCTGAATCTTGACAATCTGTGGTGGAAACAGCATGGAATCGGTTTCGGCTTAAGAAAAACTTTTTTCCTTGTAGGTTTTACATTAAAGACCAGAATAGTTCAAAGGAGTGGCTTGTTTCCTTATCAATTAATATGTTTATTAATTCGTTCATCACTCATGGTGGAAAGGACAGTGTGACAGACATATGTCTGTCTGGTCACCTGTGATGTCAATAGGTCTACTACCTCACAACAAACTTGCCTCTTTTACATCACTTTTGAACCAACTGATACCTTTCAGTAAGGTTACTTCCTACACACAAACTTATTACAAATTAGAAAAATGTGTACAGCATACTCAGAGATCTCTTGAAAAAAAAGCTTCTTTGTTCAACATAATCTCCAGTGGAGATCTCCAGCAATTCCACAAGTGTCCATCAAAAGCTATGATAAACACCCTAAATGCCAAGGCTCATAAATCACTAAAGATGTCAGAGAGCTCCAGCAAGGTATATGATCCCACAGATAACTTAGTGTCAATGTCATTTTTAACACTTACTGACCCAAAGTGACAATAACTTAGTAAGAAATAACCATAAAATTATACTAATTGAGGTTTGAATGGAGTTCCTTTTTAACGTGTAAAGAGCTAGATAGCAGACTGGAACACAGATGGGACTTATTCTGATAATGATGCCTAATGCCGGGCTCAAAATCTCTTCAGTTCATGTTCATATGACCATTTAAAGAATTGTGTTCAACCAAGAAGGAACACAGCCTTTCTAGGGTGCTTAGTTGGAGTGGTGACATCAGCACTGGCATCTGAGAGATGCTGCTTCTGGACTGGCTGAGGACCATTTGTATTGGAGTCATGGGAATCTAGAACCAGGCATTCAACCTTCAAAGTTCTCACACAAAAAGAAGAGGTAATCAGTGGCTGTACAAAAAGAGGAATGAATGAAGGCAATGGTTCAAACCTCGAGTTTCAGGCTTTCTGGAGGTATTTTTAGACATCTGATCAACATGCAGAGAACTAAAAGGGGAGAAACTAATGACTACTTTTGTACAAGGTCTACTCTTCAGAGTTAAGTGACCTTTCTTAAAATGCTTTTTTGCTGGTGTTTTAAATTTCACACGTGACCCTCAGAAAGGGTAGAATCTCTCCCTGGGGCTGGAGCTATGGTGGGAGAGCAAGAATCCCAACGTCAAGGAGATACACACGAAATGTGGTCTTCAGGAGGAGGAATAGAAATGTAGCAGGCATGGGCATCCTACCTGGGGACAGCATGCAGGAGGCACAGTCTTCAGGAGACTGGGCAGCACTGCAATACAGTGTGGGTCTTTAAGAAATTCATTTTATTTTAATTGTGTGTAGGGGGTGTGCATACATGAGTGTAGGTGTTCACTGAATCCAAAAGAGGGTGTCAGTTGCCCTAGAGCTAGATTTGTTGCAAGTTGTGAGCTGTCTGACAGAGGTGCGAAGAACTGGACTTGGGTCCTCTGCAAGAGTAGTCTGTGTTTTTAATTACAAAGTCATCCCTCCAGCTCGTTACATGGATTTCTCATGAGATCTGCAAGGTTATACAGCAGATCATCTGACATTTAGAAGGCCAACCCACCAGAGATTTACACATCTGATGGAGATAAAATTACATAGGCATGGTCCATGAAACTGTCTTTTGAAGAGCTGGCTGTCTCTAACTGCAAATTCTCTTGTGAGAAAATATGCTCCCCTTCTAACTCAGCTTTGGGACTTTTAAGCAGTGTATTTCTCATATGTCAGGCACATTTTTCTTGTGTTCTGTTAGTAGGGATGACTTTTCCCCAAAACTGTGTATTCTAGCAAATATAATAAGAATAATCAAACCTTTTATGCCACACCACAAAAAAATCAACAACTTAGAACCCTGTTCTCTATCATTACTCTCTGACAGGATGATTTGGCCAGGCAGAAGTCCTTGTGGAATGTCACAGAAGGGAACTTTCACAGAGCAGACTTGCAGGTGTCTAGCCTCGCTAGATCATAGTCCTTCAAGAAATCAATAGCACCTAACTGACTTACCATGTCCAGATATGATTAATGACACTTAAGAAATGTAAAATAGTATACATATTCTTTGCCTCTTCCTTAGATCTCTCTCACTGGCTTAGTTTCTTCCCTTTGTAATCTCTCTGGTATCCCCTTTAAGAGATAGCTGGAACCTCCCCATAGCTGAAGCTTGGTTAGCTACAAACTAGCTGAAAAGTTTCGCTACACATTGTCAAGGAAAGCCTATATCCCTGAGAATTTTCCTTGCAGTATTTTTATTACTAATAAGCTGCTAATGAATTGATATATATATTATATATATATATGCTTTGGAAAATATATATAATATATATAACAATAAATAATATATATATAATTTGCAAGCATATATAGAACAGTTCCCAAGAATGTATATAGATATATTTGTAATGGCGGAAGAAATAAGATTGGAAGAGTAAAGAATGTAGAAGGATAAAGAATGTAGGAAAATGAAGAAGAAGAAGAAGAAGGAGGAGGAGGAGGAGGAGGAGGAAGAGGAGGGGGAAGAAGAGGAGGGGGAGAAGAAGGAGGAAGAAGAGGAATCAGAAAATCAGAGCTAAGAAATTATAGAGAATTAGGACAAGAAAACAGAATTAAAACAGATCAACAAAGAGACATGAATGAAACAGCAAACTTGAATTTATTCCATTCCCTCTTAGGTTAGAAGTCTTCTAAGTCCCTTTTGCTACTCTAAGGCAACCTAACCGAACCCTGGGAGGAAGTTAGCAGAGCAGGACTATGTTGGCTTTCAATAGATTTCTGGTATTGGAAGTCCATATTCCTATATTTAACTTGGATTTCAGAAAGCAAAACAAATCAACCCAACAGAATATGTAACACAAAACCTGAAGGGATTTTTGAGACAACAAACTATCTGTAGACTCTGGTGTTGGCCCTACAGTCCTTGCATGTGGTAATTCTGGAAGGCACTTCCCCTAGCCATTCATATCCTATGTAGACACTAGGAGGCACTTCTATGGTACCCTATCTCCACTTCCTCTCCAAATACACATTCCTCCCTTATCCACTTTTTTTTTTCACCAGAATCCCAGTTCTAAGGATAGAATCCTTCCCTGGACGTTTACTTTCTGACTGAATTAACAGTTGGGAAGGGCATGTAAGAGAGGGAAATGTGGGTTGATTCTCCTGGCTCACTATAGCAGGGAGGGACCTGCTTGTTCATCCTGGCCACCTGGCTAGCATAGCCCTGAAATAACCACACAGAAATTGTATTCATTAAAACACTGCTTGGTCATTAGATCTAACTTCTTATTGGCTAGCACTTATATATTAGTTTATCCCATCTCCATTAATCTGTGTATCGCCACATAGCAGTGGCTTACTGGAGATTCTAATTAGCATCCATCTCAGGCTTCTCTGACTCTCCTTTCTTCCTCCCAGCATTCAGTTCTGTCTTCTCCGCCTACCTAAGTTCTGCCCTATCAGGCACAAAGCAGTTTCTTTATTCATTAACCAGTGAAAGCAACACATGAACAGAAGAACCTCCTACACCAATTCACTCCTAGCCAATAACGACACCTGAATGTGTAGTAGAAGGCTGCTTGTTTGTTCCCGGCTGCTCAGCCCTGAAATAACAACACAGAAACTGTATTAATTAAATCACCGCTTGGCCTATTAGCTCTAACTTGTTTTTGGCTAGCTCTTACATTTAACCCATTTCTAGTAATCTGTGTATCACCACATGGCTGTGGCTTACCAGCATGATTCCGTCCAGTGTCTGTCTCTGGTGGGACTACAAGGCTTCTCCTAACTCTGCCTTCTTTCTCCCAACATTCAGTTTAGTTTTCCCCACCAACCTCTATTCTGCCCTGCCAGGCCCATGACAGAGTCTTTATTAACTAATGGTACTCACAGGATACAGAGAGGAATCCAACATCATGAATGTGGTGATATGTTATTTTTGCTGTAACAAATAAAGCTTGTCTGAAGTGTGGAGCTAGCTACTAGTTAGCCATAGAAGCCAGGCAGTAATTGCACACACCTTTAATCCCAGCACTCAGGAGAGAGAGGTAGACAGTCTTTGTGACTTTAAAGCCACCCGAGATACATGTGATTGTTCCATTCTAAAAGAAAAACAGTCAGGTGGTGGTAGTTCACACCTTTAATCCTAGTACTTGGTAGTCACATGCCTTTAATACCAGCACTAGGGAGGTAGAAATAGAAAGGGATAAGGCTGGGTGGTGAGAACTTAGACAACAATGAGGACTTGCATAGATCTAATTTACATGGGAAGTAGAAAAAGACAAGATTTCCTGAGTAAATTGGGAGCATGGGGACCTTTGGGGAGGGCTGAAGGGGAGAGCGGAGAGGCAGGGAGGGGAGCAGAGAAAAATGTACAGCTCAATAAAAATCAATAAAAAAGAAATGTCCAAACATTTCCAACACATATAAATGACAAAGGCTTAAGCAGATGGAAATGTTAATTACCCTAAATTTAATCATTATATAATGTAAGCATGTATGGAATGTATGGAATTACTCCACTAATACATATAAATAACATTATACTTCAGTTAAGAATAAAAGCACCATTGTTATGTCACAGCATAGAAATGATCTAAAAAGAGGGCAGCACAATCCATCAAGCCAGAAAACATTGTGCACAGTAAGCAAGTCTGAGCAGTCTAATCCCATGGTAAGCCCCGCCAGCTGCGACACTTTCCAGGACTATAAACTCTGAAGTTGGTAATAGATGCTTCTCATTAAAAAGCATTTGATGTGATGTTCTTGGTCTCCAATTCAGGGCAGATGATGCTTTCCCCTTGTGATGCTTTCAAAACTCATATCACAGTTTACACAACAGTCTCACCACATTGTTCAGATGGTGATTTCCCTTCCTTGAGAATTCGGGGCAATTAAAACAATAATCCTACCCCATTCTTGTAAAGAAACTAAGAAGTTAGTACACTCAAAAATATATGTTGAAAGGTTTAAAAAAATACAGAGTAGCCAAAGCTATTTTTTTAAGAAGTGGAATAAAGAAAGATGCTATGTCCTATTCCCAAGTCACTTGAAGTCAAGTTACAAAATAAAAATTATAAAAGGTGATGGATGACTTACTCCTATTAGAAAAGTGACATCATTCAGAACCTTTGACTTTCAACACACTGAAAGTTCCAAGCACAGCAAATCACAACAAAGAACAAATTTCAGTCGCTCTTATTCTATGCTCATGGGGAAAACATAGTGCACATATGAATCATTGCTAAGAACAGAGGATAGATGATAGAAGTCAAAAGGGAAAACTGAAGGGCTTGACCATATTTCTGGGACAAAGCCCCTCTCTGAACTGTATTCTCTAGAGATGGTGACTCAGAGTCACCAAATACACTGACTCCACACCTCATGGGAAGAAAAAACAAAGTAATACTTCTTTGTATTCTGTGTAGAGGCTTAGATAAAATTGTTATTTAAATAAAGTATTGGTTCTTTTTCTCCCAATTCATGTATTTCTGTTAAAAACATAACTTACAATAACAACATTTGATTAGTCAGAAAATTGAGAATATTGAAGCTTCAGAAATTCATGTAACATCCAGGAGAAGTCAAAAAAGCAAACTTTCCAAATCTTATTTATCACCTAGTGGGATGCTTAATTGTCAATCTGACCAAATCCATAATCACTTTGGAAATAGCTCTGGATGTGCCTGTGGGGGATGAAATTGATTAAGTTCATTGACATGGGAAGATCTATCTTAACTGGAGTGGAACCATTGTCTGGCCTGGATCCCAGATTGAGTAAAGAAAGGGGATGAACAGCAGCGTGCTGTGCATTCATTCTGCTTCTGATTGCGAGTGGCATACGTACTCTACTGCTTCAAGTTCCTGCAACCTTGACTTCTCCACTTTGACTGACAGTACCCTTGAACTGTGAACCAGCACAACCTTTTTTGCCCCTTAGCTTGCTTTTGGCATGTATTTTATTATACAGTAGGAAAAGAAACTAACACATAGTTGCTGTAGAACAATAGTCTTTTATCCTATCAGTTGTAATATTTTTAAATAAAACACTGACTGGACAGTAGCCAGGCAGGAAGTAGAAGTAGAGCAATGAGAACAGGAGAATTCTGAGAAGAGAAGACGCAGATGAAAATGCCTCACTGAAAAGGTACCAAGCCACGTGGCTAACAAACAAGAATTATGGATTAATATGTAAGAATTAATTAACAAGAATCCTGTTTATGGTTAATATAGACCTCTGTGTATTTCTTTGGAACTGAACAATTGTGGGACCTGGTGGGATAGAAACCTCTGTCAACAAATGGTGCCAACGTGGACAACTCCATCCACAGCAAACCTGCAAGACTTTGTGAAATAATTCTAGATACAAAATAACAGCAGTAAGCAAGGCTTCTTGGAAGCGGCAGTTTCTCGGATTTACTCTGTTCTCTAGAGGCAAGCACATCTCATTTAAGAGAGGCTTCCTCACTCAGCATTAGCTGCGAAAACCTTGCAGCCCTTTTAAGATGCTCTTCACCCAGACAGAGAGGAAGCAAAATGAGACTGT
>JAQHUG010000233.1:1253275-1276362 GCA_028555095.1 Dicrostonyx torquatus | reverse complement strand
CTCTGTGAGTTCAAAGACAGCCTGGTCTACAGAGTAAGTTCCAGGACAGGCAAAGATATACAGAGAAACCCTGTCTCAAAAAAACAAAAAATTAAAAGTAAAAATAAAAGAAATGGAGTTTAAAATAAAGCCACACAAAGATGGAAAATACACATAGAGTCTGGATACTGTATATTATTGTGTTGTCTTTGAATTGTTTGACTGCTGAGGAAGGAGTAACATCTGCTAAAAGACATTTGATTATCAATGTTGATAGATTAATCCAACGTACATATTTTGAAAATGTTTTGTCTTCAAAATTTAAGTCAAGAAATATGTTATTTTGGAGAAGAGGTTTTGTTTTTGTTTCCACAGGAAATGAGAGACTGTGGATTCATTTTTGGCAAAGAAAAATCAGGTTTGATCAAGGAAGGCCCCTTGAGAAATCTCCGGTAGGAGCAGATGGCCCAGATGATCCAAGATTTCAGAGGACCTCTGTTGGAGTTTCCTCTGAGTTCTATATCCAGAACAGTTTCAAGACTGCTACCTGAGATGATCAAGCATTACAGAATTTTCCAGTCAGAATGTGACCATAATACTAAATTTTCTTTAGATCCCTGTAAGATTATCAGCACCCCCCAAACAGCAGGAAGTAGCCTGGAAAACTGTGCCCATATTCCCAAAAAAATGGATCATAGATATTTATCTTTGTTTAGAGTGTTGGTTACAAGATGTTATGGATAATGGTCTGGACAAAAAGCTAAACAAAGGATATTAGATTCAGAGTTCTTATTTATAAAAAAAATGGGGGGGTGCTGTCGGACAATAGCCTTTTATCCTGTCACTTGCATTATTTTTAATAAAATGCTGATTGACCAATAGCCAGGCAGAAAGTAGGGGCAGGGCAACGAGAACAGGAGAATTCTGGGAAGAGGAAAGGTCAGTTTGTAATCATCACCCAGACAGAGAGGAAGCAAAATGAGACTGTTTCACTGATGAAAGGTACCAAGCCATGTGGCTAACACAGATAAGAATAATGGATTAATGAAAGATGTAAGAATGAGTTAATAAGAAGCCTGAGCTAAAATGCCAACCACTTTATGATTAATGTAGGCCTCTGTGTGTTTATCTGGGACTAAATGGCTGTGGGACTTGGTGGGACAGAAACCTCTGTCAACACAGTTTCTCCATGAATGAATTAGTCTTCTTTGTGAATGTATTACTGCACTCTTCATTTGACAAATCCCTTCATCCTTTTTTTTTATCCTTACTCCTCTAAAGTCACTCATACAAACCCATAGTATCTACCTCTCTTTACAGGTCACTGTAAATAAATAATCTAGAACCCAAATCCTATATGGATTTTAGTTTAACTGAAAATCCCCAGGCAAATTGCATGAGCACAGAAGTGGGGGATGTCTGCTCTTGATTACAAACTCAATGTTATATGGAGCCTTGAGTAAATCAAAGAATTGAAGTCATTATTCTGGACATTTTGTGTAGAAGCAAAACTGGATCATGAGCTGATGGTCTCGATGCTGTAATGACATAGAGCATTGAATACGTAAATTAGCGCTTGATCTCTGTTCAGTGTTCCCTCATTCCCTTAAAGCAGAAGGCTGACAACTCCCAAATGGCTAAGTGTTCTGGATGGTTGACTCAGCTCTACTTTTGTTTTTTGTAGTTTAATTTGCATTTTAATGAAACCATTAAATTCAGATTTTTAGAGAAAGATGTTACTGCAACCTCTCAAGAGGAAGAGAATCATTCTGTTAGTTACATTTTGGTCCAGAATATATGGACTAATCTCAAATTTCAGGTTTAGTGGCATTCATATAAATGAAACAGCAACATCCATGAAGTTGTTCCTAGCCATGAGCCAAAGTGATAAATAATCTCTGGCTTGCTCAAATCCCTTGATGACTGACTCTGCTCCTTCATGTGGAAATAACAACTGAAACCAGATGAGCTGCACCTGGCTTTAGATTTCAGAACAAATGTTTCAAGCAACTCAGAGTGCAAACAGAGGACTACAACACTGGGTGATCATGGCTGTAAATTTGAGAAAATCTGCATGTTAAATGAAGGCATTTTTACACACAAAAAACTTAGGGCTTTCTTTCAATAGATTACAGGAAGGATATAGCACCAATAGCAAGGTACCAATCCTTTCCTCTGCCCTGGAAACCCAAGGAACGGTCAACAACCAAATACCTATGCAAATCTTAGCTATGAAGAAGGCACTGTGTTTGCTCTGTTCAAAGAGACTGCCAACATTGAGTGATCGTTGCTTCTTCTGATCTACAATTGTAGGAAATGTAGCATTTTCATCACATTTGACTTCTTTTTTTCCTACCTTTTTCACTTTTTATTAGGATTTTCATATAAGATGTAGTTTCATTAAAATAGACAATAATGATGTTCTATTATGCTTTAAAAGATGTCCAGAATGAGTAGAGGACAGTTTCATTTTGTAGAAATCTCTCTTTGTAGAAATGAAGGGCAGAAGCATCCTCTAGAAATGCCTAGAGTCTGGAATCTTTCACATTCTGCCCATGGAAATAAAACTCCAAGTGGTCCTGAGGGAATGGGTTAGGAAAGATGGTGGGTTTGAAATGAAAGAGAGAAAGGACTACACACAAGAAGTAGGCACCTTATGGCATTTCGAGCATCTATTAGTTTTCTCATTGTAAAGAGAAAATACCTGATGAAAACAACATAGAAATGAAATGGTTTACTTTGGCTCATGGTTCCAGGGTACAGTCCATCATGGTAGGAAAGTGGCTAAGTGTATTGCATTTGATGCCAGGAAGCAAAGAGAGGTGGATGCTGCTACTCAGCTACTTTTCTCCTTTTTCGTTAGTGGAGGATTCCCACCTCATGCAATGATGCTATCCCCATCCAGACTGGGTCCTCCTACCTCAGGAAACATCATCTAGAGATCCATCACAGGCATTCCCAGAGGATTATTCCCATGGTGATTCTAAATCGTGTCAGTTTGGAAATCAAGATCAGCCACCAGAGAAACAAATATGTGAAAGAAGAAAAGTAAAACAGCTTCATAATATATATGTAACCATGTGAGTGCATGCTTGCAAGTGCTTTATGACCCAAACGACAGAACTACATCACTAGTTGGAAAGACAAAATACAAAGGTCAGCATGGATCTAAATTATGTCACTGGGTGACTTCACACAGACCTAATACGTAAACACAGTTGAAGCTTCAACAATGAGATGCAGAATGTGTTGTTTGAGTTTATTGTAGAGCATCTTGGAAGACTGCTGACTAGTACATGCATTTGTGGGACTTCCTATACCACAAACTCAGACCTGGGCCCAGAGAATCTTTTTAAGTCCAAAGCCTAACTCCCAGACAGGCTGCTACCAAGATCAGCAGGCAGCCTTCAGGTAAGTGGATACTTACAGATCATTTCGATGAGGGCAAGGATTGCTCCCATTTGTCAGATATAGGCATGAATGTATTCCCGAGTAGTCATTGTCTCAATTAAAATGGAAGGTTTGAACAACATCCAGAAAGGTGAGCTAATAACTGAATGTCTTGCTTTGGTCAGGTACTGTCTTTCTCTCTCAGGGTAAGTCATGAGGGTCCAGTGAGTCAGCTATCCCTATCTGTTTACCAATCACTATCTCACACAGGGTCTTAATATTCACCTGCTCCCAAGCCCTACGTTACATTCCCTACATTATAATCCCTTCCAGGTGAAGGTCAAACAACTAGGCTGCATACATCCACATCTCTAACTTCTGTATGTGAATAATTCAGCATAAACCAGATTCAGATAAGGGAGTGAGAGCTTTAGAGAATCTTCAGAGCCCAGTCCTGCCTGGGATAACTGGGGTTTCTCACCTGTTTCATTGTTCTTTTACCATGAAGGTGACAACCAAACAATTCAATAAGACCAGCTGAGCAGAATGGGTGTACGGAGAGCTTGGAAGGCAAAGACCTACCTTTCTACCAGGCTCCAATCCCCTCTGTACTGTCACTGTGTCCTGGAGTATTATTCACTGCAGTGTTTCCTTCTGAGACCTGGCTTTAGCTTCTGGTAAGCCAGTGCAGCCAGGCAGGAACTGAATGACCCAGCCATATTCAGTCCTCCACCGCTTTCTGGAGAATCCTCCTTTGCTCTGATAAAGTACTATATCATCTCAGTCCCCATCTGTGCCCTATTGTGAGCCCAAGCTTAGTGTAGAACACATATTTTTAATATCAAAATGTATAAAAACACATCTTTATATATTTGAAGAATATGGGTTTTCAGAGAAGGTTAAAGGGGTTCTAGCATGCCACTCAAACACACACTGAATAATGTGCATTATAAGTGCATATTTTAATGCTTCAAGTTCTGAAGCTCCAGTTAAAAAAAAGCTTGTCACAGGAAGGGCAACAGATATCTACTCAGACTAAAGCTCTTCAGGCCTTACAGAAGGTCTGTGGTGCTTCCAGCCTTGATTTCTATAAGATTCCCAAACTTGAGCTGATTTACACATGAGACTGTTTACAGAAAGACACTCTGGGAGGAATGTGAGCTACATGCTCAGGAGACTCTTCTTCCAGCTCCACACACTGGAACAGCATCTAAAAGCTGCGCCACAGTTGTTAAGAGTATTGAGCATCACAACAAGATTATAATCAGATCACTTTTGTTCGTCAAGCACCACTGACCTCTGCCTCCAAAAGAACTGTTTCTGTAACGTTCTGGAGGCTTCAGTAATCTTCAGACATAGCCTTAGCCCTTTTTTGATGCCTTATAATCCATTACCTGTCTTTTTAATTCACCCACCTGTCTAGGAATGGTTTCCTAAGAGAAGGAGATGCAGAAACTACGTGCCAAGCATTTTCATCCACCACATTTAGCCTCAGACTTGTGTCCACAATGACTTCTGTTGCCCTCCGATGTTCAGTAAATATCAGAGTAAACCTGAAACTGCACTAACTCCAAGGGCGTCCTAGGCTTTCCTGTGTCTCTGTGTACAAGGGTCAGGAGAAGTCATAGTCACTGTGTATAGAAACTTAAAAATTAAATGGGCATTGATGTCAGTGCATAATTTGAGTCAGTCTGTCTGGGTTAAAATTTGGAAACAGCTCTCAAAATGCTTTAAAATGTCTACATTCATTGTTCCAGCAATTTTATTCCTCTGAACACACTCAGAAATTAATCAAAGACATCTTTACAAGAATGCTTTTTAAAATTTATATATGGTAACAAAACCCTAGAGACTAAATATTCTCAAATGGGGATAGCTAACATTTCTATTCAACTCATGGTAAGAGAGAAATCAAAAACCACTTCCACCAACATCTTCAAAGAAATATACTTAGCATTATTTTCAATATAGGGTGAGCTGGCAAGAAAGTTGGGAAATACAGGCCAAGGAGAATGGTATAAGAAGCTCTAACCAGAGGACAGCTTTCTCTGTTTGGAAATCTGTTTTGAAAGAGCTGACCATAGATAAGGCTAACCCAGGCTGGAGATCATCCCGGAACACCTGTACCCTCTTTTCTTCACCTTAACCTAAGGCTGGCACTCTAGAAGATTACATTTTCAGAGTCGTGATAAATTAAAAAGTATCTCTTTGTAGTAGGCAAGCACAAAAAAATTGTCTCTTTTGACCTTGCTCCTGGGGAAACAGAATGAAACCCATTCCTAGAAGTAGACAACACAGCCTGACTTCCCTGACTTCCCTGTGATTGCATAGCCCTACCATCTGTGTGGTTAACAGGCAGGTATCGAGCCAAGCATTTCATTTTACGCAATGCTGAGTGACAGTGCCTCAGGTCCTGGACTTAGCAAACACACATCAGTAATCTAAAACGAGGAGGCATTCATTTGTATTTTGTTGTAGGGAAAAGTTATGACTGTAAGAAAATTATAGAAAAGATTGGGATAGATGATAGGTATATATACAGATGATTAGATAGATAGACAGGCAGACAGATCAATAAAACAGATCAATAAATTGATCTTTGGATCTGAAGACTGTAAAGGAAATATATTGCCAGAAACTTTAAGCAGCAGGATTGAATTACAGGATTTCCCATTGTTCTCATAATTTTAATGTTTTCCAAATGGTCTAAAATGTACATATGCTTTAGAAATTATGCAAAATGTTATTAGACAAAACTTAACTTTAAAAAAAAATACTGAACTATAAGGAAACATTTGCTCTAATCCTGTAATTCCTGGCATGGTCTGGCTCCCCTAATGTAAACACTAACAGAAGCACAGATGTGAGCTTTGCATAGCTTTTTACTTCTAGTCTTGTTAGACACCTGCTGGACTCCAGAACCCCCAAGGTAGAATTACAGATGAATACAAACCAGTCCTGGTCTCAGGAATGCACAGCTTGGACAAGGATCCCAAAACACAGCGATTGTAAAGCCCACCTCTGACTGATGGACTCACACCAGGCATAGGGCAGTACCTCACCCAGCCTTGGCTAGCAGTTGAGGAAGGAGTCAGAGCCTTTACGTGAAAGCACAGGAGTGACTCAGAGGCAGAGGGGATGAAAATGAGTGCTTTAGGTAAAGGAGAAGCACCTTGTTCCGGCCTCCATATAGCCCTTCACTCTCTATCCCCTTCTGTGTTGATACAATATTACCGAAGCAGTGGTTTCTTCCAGTACTGTGTCTTCACTCCATTAGAAGTTTAGTGAACTAGACAAACTCGTGTTATGGAACCATCAGTGCTCACACATTTACTGTGTAAAGGGATGAAAGACAAGGAGACAAGAGATAAAAGCATTAGCTCAGAAGACTTCTATTTCCAGAGTGCAGGTCATGGCAGGTCACCAGATGAAATGGGAAGAAGATCCGGATTAAGAATAGAATACTCAAACAATGAACACTGCTTGAGGAGAGGGGACAGCATAGAAAAGCAGCATAAGAGGAGCGGGATTCAAGAAGGATAGGGAGGCTGAGATAGCTGTGGTCACAGCAGGCAAGGGAGAGAAAGATGGGCTGAATCGAGAGGCACAAATAGGCACATCCATTTATGCCACAGCTGCTTAACTCTCCTGCAATTCTGCAAAAAATAACGCAGCTGTAGTAGGCATTACTGTAGCTGTATTTGTATGCTAAGCTCTGCTTTAAGATCCTGGAACATATCTGTGAGCATTACCAAGGCTTTTTCCTTGTGGAAGTGATATGTTGTGAGATACACTGAAAGTAACTTCAAGTACTGTGAAGCGCTATGAAGAAGAAGAAATAAGAGGAGAAAATAGAAACATCCACATGCTGTTTAGGAGAGGAAACTGCAGGAGACCACAGAGTTCCTTGGTAATTTCCAGCACCCTCGCAGTTAACCTCACTGATGGGATAAAGACTGCATCTGTGGAATGCACAGAAAATCCTATGCAGCAAGAGCCCACAACAGATGGCAAGGCCTGGAGAGGCTTCCATAGCGCACAGCTCAGGTTGAGAATGACAGGTGAGGGTGTGGGGTTGCCATATGACGCCTGCTTGTGCCTGATCCAGACATGATAGATGCTGGTGGAGTACACCCGGAAGAAAGGGGTTGGCTTGTACTCTGAGGAGAGAGGCTGGTCTTTAACAACTTACTTCTGCATTGAGGGGCCTGGTTTTATGTTTGTGAATTGGCTTGCACAGAGGACTGGAACTTTTCTGTACCAAATGAGTTTCCTCTAAAGCCAATCTCTCCTCATGTTGATTATGGACAAATGAAAGTGCTCAGGTTGATGCTGCTTTTAATCCACTGGGCAATAGACAGAGAAGAGCAGTGGGGAAAGGAGGGTGATTAACAAGCACCTGACTGAGGAACGCATGGAGATTTTCTTAAGTGAGGGTCTGTAGGCTAAGAGTCGTACAATCATCAGATATGTAACTATTTTCACATCTTGAAAGAAACTGTGTATTCTAAAGTGCTGGTGTCTGCTTGGTGCCAATCTTGTGACATTCCACAGGTCAAGAGAACTTGGTGATTGAGGGAGGTCAACTCCAGCCAAGGGCCAGTTGGAATGAAGAAAGCAAGCAAGTGCTCACTGTTTCTGTACTCAGCCCCGCACTCACTTGCTGCCCTGTTTTCCCTTCCTCTATCCTGAGAATGGGCAGAAAGAGAAGAATTCTGAATTTAAGAAGTTATCTAATGAAGAACTAAAGTCACAGAGGGCATGTCCCCTCTGGGTTCAAGTTGTTAAATGCATACTCCATGCGTTTTCCTTCTTGGATCTCTGAAGGCATAATAGTTGAACTTGGCCAGCTGTCAGCATTTTGCCATTCACCCTGCGGGCAGATTCAGTAGGCATCCATCCTAATGAAATCACAGTGAGATACACCATCACAATTCTCCAGCTCATGTCTTGATTGGGATGAGCACACAACAGCTCCTGCCTGGCTTACCACCCACTTACATGAGGTGAATATTGATAAAGAACCAAGGTGTAAGTCTAATAAATCTAATGTTTAGGTTAGAGAACAAGATACTGGCTTCTACAGAATGTTCTGAAAGAAAGTCAGTCTTTTGCTTTCAGATACACTCTGTCCCCAATAGAATGGTGAGCCAGGGATCTAGGCAAGAGCTCAGTCAGCTTTCACTGACAATAGGGCTCACACACCCAGCTAGGCTCTGGATTGTGTCATATAAAAACTCATGGAGTCCACTATGCTTTGCTAACAAAGGAAGGTATCCAGCTTGAAATTTAAAATATTATTCGTTTAAGTCACGTGGACAACCAGGAAGCTGGGTATCATCATATCCAGTTCACAGATGAGGAAGCAAAGGCTTATGGGTGCTGGTAAATAGAAATTAGAGCTCTATCTAGAAACCCATGTCCATGCTCTTAGCAGCTTCCTGCTCTGTGGTGCTGAGCTTACCCAGGTCACCACCGGGACACGTGAGGCACCTGCAACACAGAATTTTGGCTAGGGGAAGGTAACAGCCTTGCCTAAGTTACCGTGAGTCTGTTTGACACACAAGGACAATAAGACAAAGGGTATAACCAAAGAGATCTTTGATTCACCTAGAATTCCATTAGCTAGAATCTTGTGAAGACAAAATAAAAATGACTATAAAAATCTTTCTTGTCAGGCATACACACTGCTCTTCTCTTTCTTTCTTTCTTTTCTTCCTCCCTTATTTCTTTCCTTTTTCTTTTCTTTTTTTTTCTTTTTTTAGTTAGAGTCAGGAGGACAACCCAGTGAATACTGAATTCACCCATGTTTATTTTACATATGCTTTATATATCCAAATCCAAAACGGGGGAAGACGACAAAAGACTACTTTGTCATGGTACAAAGAACAAACAGAGCAATTACCTCTTCAGTACTTGAAACATCCAGTAACTATATCCTGAGTTAAGTATTCTACACCCTGCTTTTCTATATGACCATGAGCCTGTGCAGTTCCTCCCTAGGAGAAGTGAAGACTATTTCTACATCCTTTCCATTTGAATTCTTATCCTGTGATTTGCTGCATTTGGAACATGTAGGAAATGACAAGAAAAAAGAGATTTGAAAAGGCCTTACTAAAAAATATGTGTGTTTTTTTAACTTGAGAATCCACCCCGCCCCCACTCCCCGCCAACTGGGTCTGCTGGGTGATGTGACATTTGAAGCAAAGTCACTCCATTGCTCCAGCTGATAACAAATCAACCACTGGTCCAGTGCAGCCTTCCCCAGCAGAAGCACCCAAGACCCCAAGAATTCCTCACTTGACTTGAGAAACGAAAAGTGTTCATTGTTTTCAGCCCTAAGTTAGAGCATGGGTCTTTATAAAACATGTTACCTGGCACAGAATTTAGGAGAGCAGTGTCTGACAGCCTTGAATGCTATCAGTACTGTGGAGTGACTATGTGTCCACCTCAATCCAAGTCACACATCTCTATAGTATGTCCTCTTTATGAGAATCTACCATGGCTGGAAGCAGAAACCAGAAATTACAGCTCTTCTTGTGCCTAAGAAGGATCACAGATTCAAGGCATGCCTGGGCTACACAGTGAGTTCAAGGCTAATCTGGACAACTTAGTGAGCTCCTCTTCAAATAAAAAGCAAAGAGAAAAAGGGATGTATCTCAGAGGTTGAACACCTGACTAATAGCATACATCATGCTGTAGGATCATTCCCAATATCCGAAATGTGGCAGTGGCAGGGCATTTAGAAAGAGAGAGATTACGATTTTTAAACTCCATCAAGCTTAGAGAAATAGAAAGACAAGTCTACAGAGTTGTGTGACTGGCATGTGGCTCACAAAAAGGAAGAGTAGATTTCCTTATGACTCAGATGAAGGGAGGCACTAAGCGTTGGGTGTTTATGTCCCTCCAAAATTCCAAGTTGAATCCAAATCCTCAGTTCTATGGTGTTAGGAAATAGGGAGAAGAAACTAGATTTAGATGAAATCCTGCTGGTGGAGACTCTATAACAGAATTGTCTCCCTATAAGAGGGCAGTACAGATTTTACCCTATGCCATGCAAGGACGGAGCAAGGAGGCAGCCACATGCAAACCCGGAAAAGCCTCCACACCAGACCTAGACTCTAGCCTTAGCCTGTATGCACTAGATACAAACATTTGTTGTCCAATCCACACCTTCTAGCTGTTCAAGCTAAGACACCAGGTTCCCCCAAAGAGGTAGACCTTGTGCCTAGAAACCAGTAGAAAATAAGAGAGGTGAGTGAGGTAGGTGGATGCTGGGGTGGGAAAAGAAAGGAGATAGGGCCATCTCATGGAAAGAAAGGTGGATGTAGAGTAGATAAGTGGAAGAAATCATAAACACAAGCATGGAGCCATCTCTCTGGGCAGGACAGAACAGTTCGCCTGTTTAATCTCTTACACAGGAGAATGGGGGGATATTTTCAATCCTTTCCAAGAAGCCCTGGTGTTCAAAGAGAAAGTCATGGATTGTCAGGCTGTGTAGTCAACTGTTTGATGAGTGAGGTTGCACTAATTGCACTGTGGTTTCCTTTCTATCCCTAATTAAAGTTATTAATTTTAAAGCATATCTTAAAGTGGGGTGACATCATTTGTAATAATATAATAGCATCAAGATGGAACCCTGAGTTCATCCATAAACTTTATCACCTACTGGCAGGGCATAGACAGGGAGAAGGACTTACTCTTCTCTAACACCATGAAACTAGCAGATGCAAGGCAACAGGCAAGCATTCCTAAACAGTGAGGTGACATTTAGACTCAGTCTGAACTGCAGAAACAACATTGGAGTAACAAGAGAGGGAGAAGAAGAGGAAAGTGGATAGGAGGAAAAGGGAGTAGCATCTATCATCTACAATGTGTCGTGGGCCATGCCGGAGGAGCACCACGTTGCAATTGAAGTTCCAGGTGTCATCCAGCAGAAGGGAAATCTCTGATGGGTCAGTCTCATTCAGGCAAGGCCACGGAACTACAGACCTCAGAATGCCTTTTGCTTCTACTGTGCTTTTACATGTTCGCTGCGGCTCTCTTTCTCTGGTATCTAGCAGGGTGTGGCTGGATGTAGGGGGAGCTCCACTGCCTGTAATATGTGCTTATCTCTTGAAAACATCCCACTCTACTGAGCATTTTTACCTGTGGATTATCAAGGAGTTGACCCCTTCATAAGCTTTACTGTCTAATTTGATAATAATAATGCTAGCTTATACAGAGTTTTGATAAATAAAAATAAATACACGGATCTCTTTCACAGCCAGGGTCTGTGAGTCTCGTCCAAAGAGCTGCATGGATTGTAGCTCAAGTTAATGACTAACAATTCAGTGCCAATAACCCAGCTAGTTTAAATTCTTTCAACCTTAATGTTGGGAGATGTGTTCACGGGTCTCAGAGTACATCATGGCTGAAACAAAGCTTTGAAAATAATGAAATTATACTGAGATCTTTTTGTTAAATAACTGAGGTAAAACTCAAGAAGCCAATCTAAAGTTTTAGAATGGAACATAGTTGAATGTGGAACTCTTTATGGTCAGGGAACAAAAACATAGTAGCCCAGTTATTACTGGCTGATGTTCTCTTGTTGCTAGATTTGATGACCAAAGGTGATGATTAATTCCTTATACCCATTTATGTCCTCAACCTCCTGATACAAAAATTTATTAATAAATGGATATGTACCCTAAATATTTAAGGTAGAGATGATTGACCCTTTTTCATATATAAAAGTTTATATTTGTGATTTCTTTAACATTCCTTATAAAATTACCTTTCAAGATAAGTAATAAAGAAATTGGCCCTTTCTTTGTAACTGCAAAATGCAGCCTGCCAGTAAAAGACCTCACAATGATACCTTGCTTGCCACACAGTTAATCTATAACAAGTTGCTTGGGTATGAATGTACGTGGGTTCTTGGGATAATTTGTTTTTCACCTGTGATACATAAAATGTTTAATCATGTAAGGGAGATGAGAAACATGATTTTACTTATAATCATTCACTTGAAAAATGGAATGCAACTCTCTCGACTCTTGTACGGCCTGGAAGATCCTGTTGGGGTATAAAAGCTGTGAAAGAACCTGAGATAGAGGACAGAGAATAAAGAGAGGAAGAAGAAGGAGGAGGAGGAGGAGGAGGAGGAGGAGGAGGAGGAGGAGGAGGAGGAGGAGGAGGAGGAGGAGGAGGAGGAGGAGGAAACCATCAGAGAGTTTGTGAGCACCTTTTTCCCTAATTCCCCTCAGAGAGAAGAGTCTAGCCTCACCGACTCTGAAGACTCCTATCAAAGCCATATGCTGCAGGAGGCTGGTCCCCCAGACAGTGGTAATGAGGTCCAATTACAAGAACGCTGCAGCTAAAGGATAAACTAAGAAGCCACCAATGCAGTGGAGCATGTCTGCATAACTTCTAAAGGAGACAGTTTAGACTGAAACAGAATTTAGATGCATTAGTCTCAGTTCCATTGTAACAGAACATTCTTAACTAAGCACAACTAGGAGCCTGATTTCAGTAGGTGTACAGTAAACTACATTTACACCCATGAGGGACACAACTGTTAAATGTATCGTGTTTACCCATCTAAATTTAAGTATGTTTTCTGAGAAAGGAAATTTGAAAAAGATGTTGTTCAGACCTAGCAATATACAAGTGTTCATTGAAAATAAAATGATGAATGTATGAATGAATGAATATGTGAATGAATGATGAAAGGATGACTAGAGAACATGGTTCACCAGGAACACACATCAATATTCTAAATGGACCAACCAATCTCTGCTTAGGGATATTATCTTTCTAAATCAATACTTTCATTCATGTATTTCAATCATTTTTTCTCATGTAGTATTTGAATGACATACATATTTTTAATTGGATCACTATTTGAAAAATATTTAGTGCCTCTATATATTGTCTCAGATGCCCCCAGAGATCCCAAAACAACACGGACTATTGCCATTGTTCTTGCTTGCCCACCATAACTAGGTGATGTTACTATTCCCCTGCTGACAAACTCATGGTGTGGCTGCCAATACTTTAACAATGATAAAAGAATGCTCCAGGAATATTCCTTATAGCAATTTGTGATAGCTTTTGTGTATTGTAATAAATTCCCAGCACTTAAAAGTCAGTATACAGCTGGGCGGTGGTGGCGCACGTCTTTAATCCCAGTACTCGGGAGGCAGAGGCAGGCAGATATTCATGAGTTCGAGACCAGCCTAGTCTACAAGAGCTAGTTCCAGCTCAGGCTCCAAAGCCACAGAGAAACCCTGTTTCAAAAAACCAAAACAAAACTAAACAAAAAGAAAAAAGTCAGTATACAATGAAAGCAAAATATCTCCCCAAGTATTAAGAGTGAAATCAGGAGCATTGAGCAGAGCTCAAAGGTTTTCTGGACAATGACTACGGCCTACTCTACCATCTACTTCTCTGGGAGGTCACTGGGATTAAGATATAGAACCACTATAATCCCTGGAGGACCATGCAGACTGTGGACTAACACTCAGGAGAATAGCTGTTGTATCTACCATCCAATACCCTTGGCAGCAGAAATAGTTTGATTCCAATTGCTTTTTCCATTGTGAAGTATTTGCATATGCAAAAACTGGTGTCTTGAGGCCAATACCCAAATCTGACAATAAAATTACTTTTGTTTCATATATAATAGATGCACACATTACAAAGGTGGTTTCTATATATTTTTAATAATTTTATGCATAAAACAAAACATATTGTAGAATTTTCCACTTCTGGTATCATATTAGTTAAAAAATGTTTGAATGTAATGTTTAATATTTAAGAGTTTTGGAGTAAGGGAGCTCCACTCTATAGAATAGGAAACGCAAAGCTGCAATGGAAAAGCAACTGCAAAGCCCTGGAGTGTCTAAAAGTAAAGTCACATGGACTCAGGGGAGTGATGTTCCCCAGGTGAGAAGGACATGTAGACCGACTGCAGGGCTTCAGAGCTAAATATGATGAGGGGTTGGCCATACCTCAGTGGCAGCACTAAGAAGTGAGAACAGCACAAATTTGGCAGCCCTTGTAGAAGCAATGAGACAGGGAACTTGGATACTCCACTCACAGGGTCTCCTAATAGAAGCTGACGCTGATCCTCCCTCTCCACTGGAATCGTCTCCAATACTACATGCCAAGTCACCCCCTTCGGAGTGAGAATTACTACTTGAGAGTTGGGATGGCAAACCCTAAAAATCTAAAAACCTAAGTTTTACCTACAAAAGTACATTATGGGTATATGATGAATTTGTTCTGGCAAATGATTGTCTGAAAACACCGTTTAGTGGATTTGCCATGATTTTACTTAAGGCTTTAATCCATGTTAGCCTTTTGCTCGTGGGCTATGCTCTTTTACCTAGGAAGCTGGAGTTAGGATCGACACACCAAAATACTTCAGCCTGACTTAAAAGGCACAAACCTATTTTCTACCAGCCTTGCTGACTAAAGTGCAGGCTTGGGCACTGCCAGTTTTTCTTTTTAGGATTCTCTCATTGTTTGCAGATAGCTCCTCTTTGTGTGTGTGTGTTGATTTCTGCGTCATAGTCTCTTTTTGTAAGGGCATCAATTAGAAGCAATCAGGACCCTCTTTAGAGGCCATGATTGCTTTTTCCTTTAAAAACCATCAGTCTTTTCTATTGAGAATTCCATACATATGTTGAATGTGCTTTGATCAAATCCATTCCACTTTCCTTCTCCTACAATGCTTCCCCTCCTCTCTCCCATGACATTTCCTTTCCAACTTCATGTGCTGTTTTTGTTGTTTAAATCCACTTAGCGTTGCCTGAATGTGCACGGGAACTGGAGCAGAGTTAGTCTTTCGGTGGCTGTATTCCTCGGTTACCAACAGCTCTTCAGGCAGGGAATGGGACTTTGTGAGGTTCTCTGCCATTGATGCTGGGATTTTGGCTGGCTTGATATTAGGTGGGTAGTCATAACCACTGAGGGCTCATGTGTTCAAGTGGTGCTATCATGTCCAAAAGAAAGTTTCCTGCCTGGCCAATCAGCATTTATTTAAAACATGATTGACAGAATACAGACAATTCTCCTGCACCAGTTTTGTTGCAGAGATTCAGTACTTCTGATTCTTAAAACCTTTCTGCCCTCTTCTGAGAAATTTCCTGAGCCCTAGAGGAGAGTGAATATTGATATCAAAGCCTCATTTAGAGCTGAGCATTGTCTTATTCTTTCTCTCTTGATCAGTTGAGCATCTCTGTTAATTGCCATCTACAGTGAAAAAAAAAAGAAGCTTCTCTGTTGAGGGTTAAGAGACACAATAATGCATGTATATAAAGTTAAGAACTTATCAGGGAGCTCCTTACCATGCCAATTTAGCAGTGTAAGAGTAGAAGTTTCTCCTTTAAGGGTCTATGACCTCACTTAAGAGGCTCTGATTTTTGATCCAGGTAAAAGCACCAAGCATAGATTCCATTTTGTGGAAATGGCTTTAACTCGAATTAGAAAGTGGTTGGTTACTCTATAACATTTGTGCCACATTTGCACCAGTGGGAAAACCTTACCAGGTCAGTGTTGTTGTAGCTAGTAGGGTCTGCCACTGAGTAATATAGTTGTTCTTTTTTTTTCTCCCCTGGTATCATGCAGGCATGAAGTTTTCAGGTCAGTAATCAACTTGACTTCATGTTTTATGAACTAAATATGTGGTATCTTCAGTAGTAGGTCTTACCATCAAGCCCTTGAGGGTAACTAAGAACAATGGCTATGATCCGTAATATCCAATGGGTGGGAAATCAATGAACATCACTGACAAACAACTCTGAAAGATGCAAAACATACTTGACACTGGGGTTTTATTGGATATCCTATTGGATAACTAGGGAAGGCATCTTTGTCCTTTGCCATTTCCCAATATAGGATAATTTCATCTAAATGCCTTTTATTTATTTATGCATATGTATTTTAAGAAGCTTCTACAGTAGTAGGTCATGGCAAACATGACATTCTCAAAGGTTTCGAGTGTAAGTTATCCCTTCCCATACTCCCTCCTCTATCCTCTCATCTCCCACACCAATGAACCTTTTCTGCTCCATATTTCCCTGTCCCCCCTCATACCCTTTCTCTTAAAATCCACCACATGGCCCCTTACTAGTTTCCCAACTTATATAGGTATTCTAATTTAAAGGCATATGTTTAAAACATAGATCAGGGCCCACCTTAGTGGCTTTACTTATTTTCTCTTTAAATACTTTTTACTAGCATATACAATATTGGGTTTCACTGCACTGTTTTCAGATAAAATGTGTTGATGATCTTCCTCACCTTCTCCCTGATTCCCCAGATCCCTACCCACTCTGTCCCCTCCCACCTTCTTCCCAGAACTTCCTCTTTTATCTTATCATTAAACAGTCTCCTTTCTAGTTTCAGCGTCTATACTCACACTCATCCTAGTAGCCATATTCTAACTCCCCCACTTCTGTAACAAATCTTGCTACATTCTGAGGCACTGGGGACTAGGGATTTGGTATATGAATTTTGGAGACACAATTTAGCCTGTAGTGTAGATAAGGATAGGACCAATGGAAGCCGAGAGTCAAGAGTTTGGGGTCCTTCTTTTCTACAATACATCTTTTCTTTCCAATAATCCACTATCTGTGTTCCTTTACCCATCTCTATGGGTATTTTTTTAAAAAAAAATTATTTACTTATTATGTATACAACATTCTGCCTCTATGTATGCCCACACGCCAGAAGAGGGCACCAGATCTCATTACAGATGGTTGTGAGCCACCATGTGGTTGCTGGGAATTGAACTCAGGACCTCTGGAAAAGCAGCCAGTGCTCTCACCACTGAGCCATCTCTCCAGCCCCCTCTATGGGTATTTTTTAAGATTTTGTTTACAAAACAAAATGCTAATGGGCCCAAAACACTGAAACTAAAGGTCAAAGCAACATTTATGACACTACCACTTTTATTTTAAAGTCTTATATGGGGGTATTTGAGTCCCAGGCTTCACATGAGCACATCAGTATAAACAGAGATCCATCTCCTCTGACAAAGAACATTATTTCTCTAAGCTCTCTTCCTACTTTTCCCCATTTCCATCCGCTTGTTTGTTTTGTGAATACTGCTGTTGCCACTACTTGCCTAAGCTCTGAAGACTCCTTGCTTGTTTGTTTATTTATTTGATTCTGAATCTTGTTGGTATTTGTACCATGTTCTTGTTATAAAATAAAATTTTACATTTACTAAACTTAAAAATTTAAACCAAACAACAACAACAAAAAAAACTCTGATGCTGTTTTGAAAAGCACAATGAAACAAACAAAAATGCTTCCCAGCTAGAAAGGGGCTCAACCCTTCTCGAGGCTCACTACTTTTTAAAAATATATAAAAGTAGAATTGTCATCATAGCAATGCATTGTTATTCATAAGCCTTCATGCTCACCACAGGCACCTTCTCCCACAGAAACAGTGGTTCTCAGACAAGTGGCCTTAACAGATGCCAGCTGCTGGAAATCTGTATATACTGTGTGCATTGTATGTTATTGATATCTCAAATTAGCAATAATTGGAGTGCTTTATAAATAAAGAAATGCAGTCTTGTGCTCATGCCATCCCTTCAGCCCAGATTTCAGGGCACCAAGGCTGGAATCTACTTTCTTCTGTAAGCAAGTCTTTAATTCACCCTTCTTCTCTCTGGAGTCCGTTCTTTCTCTCCTACTTCCCTTCTGTGCTTGGAGTCTTTATGAGACTTCTGGGTTTACTGCTACCACTACTGTTCTTACCTTCTGTCAATATTCATGCTGCAAATTGCAGGGGAAATGAAACTTTTGTGTTTGCCTGGCAGTGCACTCTGTGCTTTGCCGTGTTATCTCACTATCTAAACTGTAACTGTTAAATAAGAGTATGATCAAAATATGTAATTTTAAGTGTTCTGGTAGGTATGTTAAATTGAGTTAAAATTAGCAATGCTGTATTTCTAAATACTATCATTAATGTATATTTAATATAGGAACAATTATGATTGATCAAACATTAATGTACTTTTAGATACTCGGTTCCAAGCCCAGTGTTTATTAACATTTACAGCATATCATGATTCAACTAACCACACTCCATGTGTTCAACAGACACATTGAGCCAGTGGCTGCCATTCTGAAAACACAGCGCTAGACAGTATGTGCTAAAGATGCTGTCACGGAGCTATGCAAAATGTCTACTTAGGAGGTCCCAAGGTTAAGCTGCAGAGACATAATGAACATCAAATTCAGATATACAAAGTTTAAGCATTCTTTTTGATAAAGTAGTTAATTGTATGTGTATATATGAGCTTGAACAAATTTGTGTGAACCACTTATGCGAAAGAGGCCAGAAGATGGCATCAGAGTCCCTGTAACAGGTATTTGTGACCCATCATGTGGATGCTGGGAACGGAACTTACTCTGTAAGATCAGTAAGTGCTCCTCACTACTGGGCCATCTCTCCAATCTACTTAGAGATACAACTTTTAACATCCAACATCATTTAGAAACTGAAGGTTTATTTATCTCGCCTTCAACTTAACCTGCATAATATTAACATTAGAAAATAGTTATGCTACCTAAGATAATAATCTAAAAAACAAAATGACAGTGGAGGAGTGTTCTCACTATCACGTTTTCAAAGGTGAGTTCATTAGCTTGGTGAACTGATAATTAAAGCATGAAGAATATCTCATCATTTATACACAGATAATGTAGCTATTTAAGTTGCATACTCTTCAGGAACTAGCAGTGGTGGCTAATAGTTCCATGAAAGTGCTATGTATTTGTCTCTATCTGTACCATGCAATCCTACATTTCTAACTAAAGAAGAGTAAATGCCATCTCACATTATATGAAACCACTTAATAATAGATCTTGCCATCAGTCCAGGAAAAAGTGATCAGTAACATACAGACCAATGTGGCTGAAGCAGAACTGCTTCCATTTGCTAACAAAACGGTACAGCTTATAAAAATATGGAAAAACATGAGAATCTGTATTTGTGAAAAGTTTAAGATCAGAAAAAAACAAAAAATAAACAAAACAAAACAAAAAACCTGAGTTCAAGGCTCTGTCAGATGGGGAAGGACAGAGTAATCATGGTGAGAGATTCTGAGCAGTACTCTGAGGGAGGCTGATCAGGCATGGGTGGGAACAGGGAAGTGGCATGGCTAGACCTCTTAAAGTATTAGTTATATGTTCCCTGTTTATTAATTCAGAGAGGGAAGCAATTTTCATGAACAAGAAAATCAAAATGTTCCAATTATGTCAAATTTGTCAGGTCATAAGTTTCTTGGAAATAAATTACTGAAACAAATGAGTTAGGATTTTTCAATCTAAATGGTAATTCTCCATGACAGCACAGATCTACATCTGCTGCTCAACCCAAGGGGACATTCAAGCAACCAGCCTGGAAATTTTCATCGTGAATGCTGGAAATAGGAGGTCAGAGACTCCAAGCCCATAGTCAGGCGCATTTTCAGTCACAAAGCAATATTCTGGTGAATATACAAGAGAAACTGCAACTTTGAAGTGCTGGCTCCTGCATTACCATCTGAAGGCATGCCAACCTTTGAGCGGCAGCTTCATCTCATTTTGCTAAGTTATAAGATGATACAGTGCCAACCAGAATCCAGATGGATCAGGGGAAGGGAACAGAACCATTTTGAATGTGCGCGGCATAGGTATTGGAGAGATCTAGAAGCTACAAAAAATAGTGAGGTATGTCAAAGATTGACAAACGGCACAGGGGGAAGCTGCTCTATGACTAAATGGAGTGGAAGTTGGGATGCCTGGTCACTTGGCAGAAGTTGGTACCTAAAAGAAAGAAGTTCATGAAAAACAGCTCTGAAAACAACCACCCAAGGAGAAGCATCTTGGTTTCTTTTCCCTTCCACCCACCCTTCAGGCTCCCATTGGTCCACTCTTGTTAGCCAATCTCAGTGAAGACAACTGAAATAGTCTGGGATATGAAGCTGCAAAGCCTAGGTCCCCATCCAACATATAGCACAGAGAAGGAAAAAGACGGTGGCTAAGGATAAGTAGGCACTGGGTGAATGCCACAAGAATTAGGCTTTCCTGCACCCTGCTAAAGCACGGGACTCTCAAACACAAATAAACACATACAAGAGCACTAAACATTTCAGCTATATAACTGCTCTCATTAAGATTTCTCAAATTACAAGCTTGAGGAAGCTGAGCTGTAATTCACAATGGCAGCTGTTGCTCACTTATTCTTTGCCACTTAGCATTCAAAATCAGCTGGACTGACAGCAATGACATAACCCCATTCAGAAGCATGCACAGGATAAAAGAAATAATAGAAGCGGGTGCCAAGGCTACTTTCATGTTGTATGACTCAGGGTGAACTTCTTTATTCTACTTTTTCTATGCTTTCCAAATGTGTCACTTGTTATTACACAAGTAAGAATCATGATTAAAATCTTAACTTCCAGTTTCCTGCTCATATCTTTTATCTGTGAACACATTCAGTTGCATTCCTTGTAGACTCTCCATTGCCCACTGAAACTGAAGGAGTGAGAGGTGTTTAGTCTCAGCTGTAAAGTCTGACTTTTTATTTAAGTAGAAAATACATAGCCTTGGGTAATTGTGTAGCCAAACATTGAGTTTTATTATGAGTAGAACTGTTCAAAATGGAGACTAGGCATATAATGCCAATGTTACAATTTGAAGGGCAGTCTTCTAAGACCAACCAAATGCTGCTCATCTTGCCTGTTCTATATCTGGTACACTTCTCTGTTCTTAAAAGGCACTCACGTTGCATGAAATATAACCAGAGAAGGTTGTTGATCTGCCAATTCCCACAAATTACACGTGAATACCATGTCAACAGCATCCATTGGTCCCTTCCAACCAATGTTGTGGCTTTGGTTTCTCCTCCTAATTAACCTCTTAAAAGGCACTTTCCCTTTTAACACATAGTATAGTGTGAGGCTAGACTGTTACCCAGGTTTCTGGACTGTAGAGTGGTGATGGTGTATAAGAATGGCAATGTTAGGGAACCAAATTAAGAGTTAAAAACCTACCTTCACAACAAGTCTTTCAGTTGGCCATCCAGTGCCAGAGAAGCCCAATATTCTGAAGGAGAAACCTAACTAAAATCATTAACTTTACAACCATCAAAAAATAAAATTCCGTAATATAGAGCTCTATAACTCATATCTGTAATTTCTCTTTATTGAATCCTTTAATTCATCTCCCCAGAGAAGAACAAATTCCTTCTTCACATGACAGCCCTTCAAATGTTCGATTTAATATCCTCAGATATTGAATTATGGCAATTTTCCTTATAACGTTTTGTTCTTCCGCCTTTGTAACTTTTTCCTGTTTTCATACGTATCCATCTGAGAATATCTAGAACAAACCATCTGAGACCTTACAGGAAATCATCTGAAGTACAAATCAGATGCCGAGACAGACAGCCACTGTATCTGTCAAATTTATCAAGCTGATGAAGTCAGGGTACTAAAGACAAAAGAAGAGAGTGTGGAGGGTTGTGAATTGTTCTTTTCAATTTTTAATTCTTTAAAACAAAGCCTAAGAAAATAGAACCCTCAGGCCCATTATCCTTTACCTTATCTAACACAAGAATACGTGCTGAACATATGGTTACAAATCTAGATTCTGCCCTGAAATTGTTGTATGCCTTTTTGGCATATCCATATCCGATGAGAACAGCAAAAGTCATAAAGCCAGGACAGCTTCTTGACAAAGAGCCAGCAAAGTGAGTCACATGATAGCTACCATGCCACCTTTAGTTTTCATCACTCCCTGTTGCATATTTGGGTGACTTTTAAATTTGTACAATTTAGGGATATTGGTTTGATGGGAAATTTCTTATGAATAATTTATGCTTTCTCCTAGGAATGTTGCTTCTAAACTTTCCCAGGAAATTGCTGAACATACCCCTCCCACTTTTACTTGAAGGTCTTCCTTACACCTTGGACGTTGTGACACACATAAAGAAGCCAGAGGTCTCTTTATGAGGCTATGAGATATTCTTGAAACATCTGTTTCTGTACTTACGCAGGAAAGATAATCAAAACGAAGTAAACTTAAGAAGGTCAACAAGATTCAGTGGGCTAGAGGAGTTGGCCACAGCTCAGATTACAGGCCTCTTCCCACTGTACACCCAGGCAATTACGTGGCATATACAGCAGCAAAGCTAGATGAGCTAAAATCACCTCTGCCCTATACAGACTCCTTGCCCATTCTTTGATGAGCAAAGAATGATGTAGAAAGATGATAAAAGAAAGATGCCAGGACCTTCCTTTCTTACAAAAGTTAGCTCATGCAGAGCCACTATGGTGTCATATGACCAAAGAACAACAGAACGCCAGGATTAGACTTATAAACAAATTTTATAAAGATATAAATGTGAACATTATATTACACCAGAATTTGGATAATAACAGCAACAGCTTTGTTCTGAGGCTATTTCTTGTGCACTCTAACCATTAAGAGTTAATAATATACTGTTTGGGATATGACAGTATGCCCAGCTGGCTTGAAGATTCTGTTTTGGTCTAGTGGCCTTGAAGCAACCAGAGCTTCGAACCAGAGAACAGGATGTCATATGCCTCTAGGTTTTTAAAAACTGGGTTATGGGGTTAATGAGTAACAATGATAACTGTTTATCAATGATGACAAAACTTGAGGGAAAATGATTGGAAATGATAACTCTGTTCTCTCATAGTTTATTA
>JAQHUG010000233.1:1240740-1251576 GCA_028555095.1 Dicrostonyx torquatus | reverse complement strand
GTAGAATCCAGTCTTACACCTCGTCCTGCTGTGGGACCTCTCCTTCAGCCCATAGCCTTTATGATACCAGTCCACTTGGGTGTGGTCTCTCATACTAAAATGTAGACATTAAGCTTGTGCAATCACTTGTTCTCTCTCTTTCAGCTTCTGGATCCAGTTTCTGCTCCCTGTTCGTGCAGAGGACTGTTGATCTGTAAATCTACCTCTAAATAAAGAACCCTTTATTATACTCAATTCTGAGCTAGTGTGGGTTACTTTACATTACTTTAGCATGTTCACCTACATCATCCTTATTTCATATAACTTAGAACAGCTTTTCTCCTGTATACTACAGATCAATTCTACAGAATGGGAGAAAACTTGTAATACATATGTAGTAGAATAAATAGATGAAAGTTTCTACTTTCAACATTAAGTCTTATAAAATGTTGGTAATGAATTAACACCTAAAACTAATTTTATAAACTCAAAAGAATTAAGGAAAATAAGCCACACATATCATAACTCTTGGCCTATAGGCTTGCAAACTATATACATAGTCAGTAAATCATCTCTCTCTGAGTCTCCCTCTCCTGCCCATGTTTTGCTCTGCCAGGTCCAGGATTTCATAACACTCTATTCTTCTCCATGTGTAGATGCTGAGAAATTGAATACACAGGAAATAATAATCCCCTATGTGCAAAGTAACAGATTTACCTTTCAATTTTATGCTTCATTGTATTGTAAACTTAATTAAATAACTCAACCACAAAGAATTATGGGATATTAAGCTCCCTTGTGGCAAGAACATCGCTTTCTAAATTTGAGAGCTCATGCTTAACACAATTGTTCACTATTATGCAGCACAATGAATATTATGAAACAAATGAGGAAAGGGGGGTAAAAGGAGGGAAAAGCTGGGGTGAAGAAAGAAAAGCAAGAGAAGAAAGGAAGGGAAACTGAGGGAAGGGAGGATGGATGGATGGATGGATGGATGGATGGATAGATGGATAAATAGATGGATGGATGAAAGGTAATGCCAGTGCACCCTCATGAGAATCAGCCCTTTAATCTTTGCTTGACAAATGTCAAGTTCATAACTTTTAAGAGAAACACAACTATGCTATGAGTGACAGCAGACACAACTACACTGTGTTTGGTAATTAATGGCATAGATGGATGAAAAACAGTAGCAGACACTACTGCATTGAACTAAATAGGCCCTGCACCCTCTCAAGTGATGCATTTCAACTAGTTCTCAACTCCTTTAAGGAGAGAAACATACATAACAGACAGAAAGACAGAAGAAGAGCAAGTATAACCCAAGCTACCCTTAGTCATGCTGAGCTGGCAGCCAATAAAGCAAGCAAGGAAAGCTTATGTCTCCACCCGCTCCCTAAAAGGAGTCACTCAAGTATATGTGAGGATAGGCAGATGGGACCGCCAGGCTTACCAAGTAATAATTCATGGAATATGTAGGGTATTTATTTGAAAAAAACTTCCCAAAGAATTTTAGTTCATGTAAGTTCAGTATTTACTAGATTTATTATATTCTAGGTGAGAATGCATTTAAGTAGTTATTAAATAACTTTAAAATAAAACACCTACTGTCAACACAAGTAATACAAATTTATGATAGTTTGTGGCTTTGAGCTTTTACATTTAAAATCTCCTTGCTGCCTGGATTCTTAGAAGACTGATGTGATATCTACTTTCTGTGTTCAGTCTGCTGAGACATCTGTGTGCAGTGCACAGAGAGTCGTACTGAACACCTGTAGAAGGAGTGTAATAAAGTGATTAATATCCTACCGTCAGTAGGTTGCCCTCTCAAAGCCTATGAAAGAGTCTTGGGCTCACTAACATCCTACTGTCATTACACTGCCCTCTCAGAGCCTGTGAAAGAGAATGTGAGTTCCTGGAGCATATTGGAGAACAGTAATTCTACATCTAGGGACAAGTAAAATGACCAGAAAACCCCTAACCAATGGGAAAGATATATTCTTATTAACAGTTTCCACCATTTCAATTCAGCATCACCCATCATAGTGATGTATCACAGGGTGCAGTACACACAGCAGTGGGAATATAGAAGCACCCACACTTAGACACAGCTCTGGGCTGCATCAAGATATCTTTCTATTAGAAGGTGGATTCTAGGCCAGGTGGTGGTGACACACAGGTTTAATCCCAGCACTAGGGAGGCAGTGGCAGGCAGATCTCTGAGGTCAAGGCTAGCCTGGCCTACAGAGTGAGATTTAGAACAAGGCCCAAAGCTACGGAGAAACTATGTCTTCAAAAATCTAACCCAACAAGCATGGCTTGTCTCAATTTAAATACAACATACAACTAATTCCACAGTTCCTGTGTTGCATCCTAATATGAGATCCATGAGGTACAGATCGTCTCCTACTGAGTGATGGCTACAATTGCTAGGCTATACATGTTGGCATCCAGGTAATAATTTGTTGGTATTAGTGCATTTTTAAAGGATAATTGTCTTGAGGTGTAATAAACTAAACAATAGTGTCTTAAATAGAAGTGTGTGGTTAAGAACGCTGCTTACAAAAACAATACTAGGTGTAAGTCATCACAGTTCTCCAGGTTAAAAAGGGATAATCAAAATGGACAAGAAGTCTTTTCACCTGAGGCCAACAAAGCAATGACTCACGCTCTAGACCTGCTAGCTGAGCTCCTCTCTCATCAAATCTTTTTTTGGAGAGAACAGATGCAATGTGAGATCAGTCCCTCACTTATGAAGAACCAATTATGTAAATGTCTCTACAAAGCCAAGTTGACTCCTGTCGATCTGGTTCCTTTAGAGCCTGATGGCAACATTGCTCCAACTCCAAGCACAGAAAGACCCATTCTTCCAGGTTTGGAAAAAGTGGATTAGTAATGTAAGCCTTTCTATTTTGCTACCTCTCCTCTCTCTCTCCTCTCTCTCTCTCTCTCTCTCTCTCTCTCTCTCTCTCTCTCTCTCTCTCTCTCTCTCTCTCTCTCTCTCCTTTCTAGAGTAGGAGGCCAGGAAAAAAGATTACAATATTTAGCACATATGAATAGTAAAGGTTCCTATTCTCAAATTACCATAGTGAGATGCTACAAGACTAAAATATTCTGTATTTCTGTAAGTCTATGAAATCCTATATTCTGGCTCTCCTTCTTAGAGGATTCCAACGTACAACAACAAAAGACCACAAGAAAGCAGAAACTGGGTAAATTCCCGAGTATTTCTTCTCTTCAACTTCATTCATGTTTCCTTGGCATCTACTAATACTGTGAAATTCTGCCATTCACGGAATTCTACGTGGCCAGGTAGAAAACTAAGTAGGCAAAGTCAATAGACAATAAGGGGAACTAAAAGTGCATGTGTGTGCATACATATAAGCATGTGCAATTACCAGAGTGTGGTCTGGGTTCCCTTGGAGAACAGACAACACCTTTGCGTAATTCCTCAGCTTTAAAGCTACCTACCCTCTTCTTGGGGGTGTGTACAGTACACTTTTCCAAGAATCCCACGGTATGTGATGATATCCATATTTACATCTGCACGCACATGTGTCTTCAGATTCATATAAGTGAAATGTTTCTGTTTTGATATCTAACTTGGGAGATAATAATGAATATTGTCCAGAAATCCTTTAAGACATTCATTGTTTTTAAGACTATAATGGTATCCCAAAAGATAAATATTTGAAAACCTTGTACTATTTAGTTTTTTGTCTAACTGGCATATGTTAGGGTCATCTGGGAAAAGGACCTTCTAGTGAGAAGACATCTCTGTCCGATTGCCTGTCTGCAAGTCTATAGTAGCATTTTCTTCCTCTTTCTTTGATTTGTTTTTTAATTTCTTTTGTTTATACTTTGCATCCAATGTTTTCTAAAATGCTTACCCCCTACTCCAACTCCTCCCAGATCACCCCACCTTCCTAATTTATGCTTTTCTCTCGCTCTCAGTTATTCATGTTGGGAGTGTGCCGCTCACAATGGGCAGTGTCACCTCTGAGCAGGAGGTCCTGGGTTGTGTAAGAAAGCATGCTAAGCAAGCCATACACGAAAGCCAATAAGCAGCATTCCTTCATGGTCTCTACATCAGTTCCTGAAATGTATTTTTGCCCTAACTTCCCGGATGATGGACTATATCTTGTAAGCCAAATAAACTCTTTCCATGTTGCTTTTGGCCATGGTTTTTTATCACAGCAGTATCAACTATGAACTTTAGACAACACAGTAGGCCCAAGAGTTAGCATGTTCTCCCAGGGGTATATAGATATTACGCAAGGGCTGAGGCAAAAGCAGGCTCCCTGCAGTGACCTTGTGAGTTTGAAAGACTGTGCTCCCATGGACACAGGGCTGGCTTATGAGATGCACCTCAATACCCAATGCTCAAGCACGATTAGATCTACAGATTCAAATTCTCATTATTTTCACTAGAATTTTGTCTAAGGGGAAATTTAGCCTAAAATGATTCTCTAAACACAGAGGCAAACAATGTATTGAGAATTACATGCTTTATTGCTGGTGGGAATAGAGAATTCTTATAATAAAACATGTCCCAACTAAAAGAATCACATTGTCTCATTCATTCATTCTCAAGAATGATAATCCACCAAATGTTCTTCTACACAAAACATTTAGTAAGCCCAAGATTGCGTTTCTGTATCCCAATAAAGTGAAGAGAACATCAGCTGGACTTTAACTTTTTCAGTATTTTAGAAATTTAAAAAGTTAGGGTTATAAACTCTAATATTAAGGCATTCATAGCTATACAGAGGAGGCCCCCCAAAAAAACCTGTTGTTCTGACATCTGGGGGACTAGAGCTGGAGGATTGCTACAAGTTCAATGTCAGTTTGAACTAGGGTTTCCAGAATTATAAAACAAACTCTGCCTAAAGACAACAGCAAAGTCACCATATTAATCAGGAGACACAATGAAGGAATTGTGGGGCACTACGCACATAGTGACGTCATGCTTTCATGTCACAGGAACCTTTCCTACACTTATGGACACATCTCCAGTTCTCATTTATTGAGTGCTACAATGTGTTGGGTGCATTAGCAGGCAACAGGAATACCGAAAGAACAAAAGAGAGTTCCCTTGTGCCCTACAATGCCAAGAACCCTAAAATAAGCTGCAGTGCAGAGGAATTAAATGGTCCTTACTGGGCACCATCGAGGTAGAACAGATGGGAACATTCATTAAGTATGGTTGTCTTCTGAGAAACAACCTAAGAAAGTTGCTCTTAAAGGCCTTCAGCCCACCATCCTTGCTCTCATGTTCTCAGGCTGAGTCCTGCTCTGTAACAACAAGAAGAGGGGAGAAAGATGAT
Organism: Dicrostonyx torquatus; assembly: GCA_028555095.1. Classification (NCBI taxonomy): domain Eukaryota; kingdom Metazoa; phylum Chordata; class Mammalia; order Rodentia; family Cricetidae; genus Dicrostonyx; species Dicrostonyx torquatus. Next base: position 1,246,270 of record JAQHUG010000233.1, on the reverse strand, counting down.
GTGTTTGGGTATGTAGAATTTCATCCCCATCTGCCTTAACTCATGGAAAACATTGGACTTCAAGAAGTTTATTCATATGTATATTACATTTTTAAAAATATAAGGTCACTGAGAGACATTAGTTTTTTACATATTTGGTATGTTTGAATCCATTGAAGTCACTGTCTTCCTGAAGTTAGAATTGTGGCACCTCAGAGAACTGTAGTCCTTCCAAGTTGACAACGAATCATTCTATCTGTGGCCATAATCATGGAGTTTCCCTGTCCACCCCTTAGTGATTCATTTCTACTTAGCATATTCCCTGGAATCTTCCATTTAACAACACCGTTCCTAAGAGAATGTCTCCAGAATCAGTTACTCAGAGAAGCTTCAGCTCCTGTCATGATACACTGCTCCTTCTCTGGAGGATAATTCTTGCAGGTAACACTAAGTCAGGGAATGTGGCCACAAAAGAAAAGGTCCTCTTCTAGTCTGGAGGGCTGGTTTCTGAGGAGGGAACTGAGAAATCAACACTCAGCCTTTCTGGACACTTTCCCTGTGTGCTACTCTCTTGGGCATACATCCCAATTCCATCACTGCTTCAGTAGAAGCCTGAGCAGATGGAGCTGCTTTCTCACGACTTCTACCTAAATAAAATGTCCATTATGTAAAGATGCGGGCATGATTCCAATGTGCAAGGGCATCTGTATGTTTTGGCCAAATCGCCACCAGATCTGTTTTCTCGAAGGCCTTCAGGTTTTAGACTGAGTTTTCTGGTCCCTTGCAAGTGAGAATTACAAAGTAAACTTTTCTGAATTCTCCAAAACAACCAAGAAAAACAGCGGTTTCCAACGTGAAAGGATAGCATCAAATTCCCAGGCTTCAAGGTCAATGATATGTAAACACAAGAATAAAAATCCACAGTAATTATTAGTATATCTGTGTCAGTTCAATGAATAATCATGCTTCACCTCTCCTTTCAACTAACTACTCTATGGGAAGATAACAATCTTATTCTTATGATGAGGATTCTGAGAGTTCGTGAAGCTGTGCTCCATATCGCATTAATAGACAATTTATGTGTAGGCCCACCTGACTCCTAGGTATAAAACATTCACTTCAAGGAAACAGCAAGCGCAAATCCTTTGTTTGGGTGGAATAAGACAGGGAAGGGCATCTAACCTGGCGACTAGCTCTCAGTGTCAGCAAAACGGCTTACGCACCAATTTTATTAACTCTAGCAGGACCCTGCTATGAATGGACTCTTGCAAAGTGGGAGGATTCAAGTGCAGTAATGTCAAGGTCACCTGTAGAGAAGACACTGATGGCATGCTCCTAGCTTCAGTATATTATACACATGGACCTTTGGGGAAACAATGCAGCAAAAGTTCTTTAATGCTGGGTTCTGCAATTATTTTACGCATCACAGACCCAACGTTAGCCTAAGCTTTTAATGCACGGGTTTATTAAATAGCCCCACAGTCTGCTGTGCCAGTGGAATCTTCTTGCCTAATAGGCTATTTAAATGCAGTAAGGTCTATTTTTTGAAACAGCTTTCATCATTCAAGTGTGGTATATTGTGGGGTTTCTAACCCTCAGTAATGTTTCAGCCCTGATTACTTCTCCTGGTGGAAACATTAAATATAAATGTACATATAGCTTTGGTGACAAGATGATTCAACTTACATAATCCTTAAACCAGAGGACAGTGAGTTACAGCTCTACTGAAAATTTTTTCCCACATATCTTGTCCTTGCAATAAGACAGTTTCCTTGCATGACTCACAAATGCATGTTTCTTCTCTTTTACTATTTCATATAATATATATATATAAATTATAGATTACATAAAATATTATATCACCTATAATGACGATGTATTAAATGACATACAAACAATAGCTACATGAAATTATGCTGAAGCTAAACCATGCTTGGTATTTCTAAATATTTTGAAAGGTTGTTAGCATGCCCAAATTGTTTAAATGTGGAATTTTCCAGCACTCACATAAATAGAAACAGCAGTAGGACATCCACACACACTCACTACTGACTCCCAGATTCCCAACTTTCACCATTCCTGTGTCACACATTCACTTTATTCTCATCGACATTATTACTTTTCTATTTATATTTTAGGCAAAGTAGGCTAGGCTGACCCTGAATGTGCAAATTACATATCTCATCTTCCAGGAGGCCAGGAATATAACACACTTGGCCTCTTTGAAGGACGTTTTCTGAGCTGACTCACATTAGAATTTCAGTGGTGTCTGAAATTTCGTATTTTAAGAGCAGAATATGAAATGGCAATGATTTTTCAGATGCTTGCATCATAGAGAATCTCAAGTCTGATTCATTTCAAAACGACTCTAGATAGTGCTCATGCTTGCCACAGACTAGGATATGGACATGCTAATTGCTAGGGAATCGGCTCTAAGCACCATGAGCTGATCGTCACTCTTACAGAAACCACGTTTTTGTGAAAATAGAAAGTGGAGCGAAGAGGAGGTATCTGAAACTAAAGCAGTGAACAAAAGGGAAGCAGGAGGCTCCAGCCAGGAACAGAAATAGACGCGCACAGTCCAATCCTACTACACCAAAGACTAGAGGTAACGGGCCCTTGTTTGGGTTTGTATGTTATTTTTCTCTGACCCACTGTCAGATTCTGTGCTAAGCATTTCGTACATCTTCTCTTTAATCTTCAACAAGACAAATCTTTTTGTTCTTCTCATGTCAACTGAAGAAAGGGGGACTTAGAAAGATTAAGTGGCTTTCTAAGAACCTAGAGGAGAAGCCAAGTCCTCTGCCTGAAAAATCCAAATTCTTGCCTTGACAAGCTTTGGTCCCAAGTAATGCAGACTAAAGAGCATGTGCGCGTGCACATGCACGCGCGCGCGCGCGCGCGCACACACACGCACACACACACACACACACACACACACACACACACATCTACTGATAAGTAATGTGTGATATCTGGCTAAACCCTAGTTTTCCAGGCAGAGCAAATAGCTAAAGTCACGCCAGTCTGTATGTCCAGCTCCACACCCTGTACTGCAGGTCCAGTCAACCTTGAATGCCATTGTTTCCCGAGGCAGGTGAGACAGAAGGTTCAGTCATTGTCACTGTCTAGTACCAGCAGCGACAATTCTTGACATCTAACTGGAAGTACTTCAGAGACTGTCAGCCTAAATTTCCTGAATTTTCAGTGGTGTTTAAGTCTGGGTAAGAAAAGACCTTCTAATATTTAAATAACACTGTGCTAAAATCAGCTGACAGGGGATTTGGAGAGATTTTGACAGTTAACTAATGAAAGCTTGCAGCTGAGAAAGCCCTACATTATAATCTTAAATATCGGCTGGAGGCTGAGAAATACAAAATGAGGTCCTCCAAATTTGATTCTTAGAAGAAAATATTTAATTAGCAGATGCCTTAAATGATGAAACAGACCTTCAAATAGTGCACAACAGTTCTCTACGGATGACCAGCTTTGGTGAACCAAGCATCTGCCATGTGTGTGAACAGCTTTCTACAGAAAAACCTTTGGAGTCACTGTGACAGCCACCTGGGCTCCTCCCAGTCCGACAACTCTCACTGTAATAATTAGGTCTCCGTAGGTAGATAATGATCTAATGTTCTCATATTTAAGTCTATGAACCACAAAATAAGCAATCCTTCCCTACCCCTAACTTTAATTATGAGGTTGCTCATCATTTTGAATCTTTTAAACATGTATTTAATATATAAAAAAGCTGAAGAGGTCCAGATGTATGTATGCATTTTCATTCCGTGGTGTTTTCTCTCTGAATGAACTGATCTAAGTCAATAAAAGAGACTGTGATTTTTCTTAATGCCAGTTCTGAGAGACATGTTAGCAGCAAAGCATCAAAGCCAACTCGTCAAGATGCAACCTTTTTCCTTACAGTGTGTCCCACTCAGAACCTTGGTTGTATTCTGTGTCCCAGATCTCATGTACAGGGAGGGTGACTGAATAATTTTTTACACATAGCTTCAAGGAGAGTCCCCAAACAATTATGGGGAAAAAAAAGAGATATTTCAGAAAACCTGCTTCCCACCACAATTGTAAGATTCCAGAGATACTAACATACACCAGTTAACACATTAGGGATAACTTCAATGGGGCGAAAAGATGTGTCAATACTGCACTAAGCAATGAGGACAGAAACACTTCCTCTTGGATTAGTTTAACCAAGAACAAGGTCAGCTTTGAATTTTCCACTTCTCTCCCTATGTCTTCCATCCACTGGTAGTCTACGCCTACTGGCCTATTGGTTGTCTATCTGTTGTGTGCTTCTGATGTATCTTGCCTTATTGCCTGTGTGTGTCCCTAAAAAAGAGCTTTTCCTCTGTATTTATTGAACAGTACAGAAGACAGGATGGTAAAGAAATGGAGAATCCTTTGCCAAGATCTTTAATGGAATTTTACAGGGAAGAAGTTACTTTACTGACCCAAAATAGCACTCAGAACTTCAAACAGATGTTCCCAGTCTATATCCACACGTTGCTCCAACACTGATGATAGATATCCGTTTTACTTCAGGTTGCTTTCAATCCATTGGGGTGTTTCAACATATGATTCTACAACGTACATACGTATACACAAACATAACACTGTCTCCGGGGACATGGAAGAGTACCTAACTTTGGATTACAGTCACACATTAGTTTAGATTGTAAATGATGAGTACATGGAAAAATTCAAGGCGAGTAAGGTAGGTTACATTGTTCTCTTAAAGGCAAACTAACCTTAAACAGGCTACGTGCACAGTAGGACAGCAGGTAGAGTACAGTGTGACATTATCTCAAGGCATATTGCCAGTTTGGTAGCAGTGTCCGGAAAAGTTCATTGTCTTTGAAGGCAAGTAGTATTTTCATTAAGTGTTTTAGCACACTAACACTAACAGATACTTTGTAAGGATTGTGGTAGTAAATAGTGAAAATCTAATTGTTCGTTTTGAGCACTGAAAGTTCAAACATCCCTTTCTGCAACCCCTCCTACTGCCTAATAGTCAATTAAACAAGATTAATAAGAAATAACCTAATAACCAATTATAAGAATGGCCATAAGTACACTCATTCTTTAGAATAGAAAACACTATAGTTTTTGCTATTATTAACATTCTAATTTCAATAAATAAATGTATTAATTAGTAGCACAGTTTTATCACAAAACATTAAAGGTAAATGATATTCAAGCCATACAAGATTCATGTGTAATCACTACTGTCTCTTTCTGGAATGAATATGATCAACACATCTCTAGGTTACATGTGATTTAGCTAACTTAATTCCCTCTAAATCTCTAAGTTCCTCCAAATTCCTTACTCATCTGTCATGGCAACTTTCCTCCTAATCCTTGTCTCAAGGTAATGTACATATGCATGTACTTATTTTTCTTTGCTTTTTTTTTTCTGAGACAGGGTTTCTCTGTAGCTTTGGGGCCTGTCCTAGAACTTTCTCTGTAGACCACACTGGCCTTGAACTCATTGAGATCCACCTGCCTCTGCCTCCCAAGTGCTGGGATTAGGGGT
>JAQHUG010000233.1:1215667-1228285 GCA_028555095.1 Dicrostonyx torquatus | reverse complement strand
CCTTGTCTACAGCAAATGTATTCTCCTTTAAGGATTTATGGAGTGACAACTGTCTATCTTTTGAGATCAAACATCATTAGGAGGTGGCTCCAAAAGATCCCCAGACCCTCAGTTCCCACAGGTGTCCACATCTTAATCTTCATTCTAGATGCTGATGGTACATAACATAAAGATGCCATTTTTCCTGAATGATAGGTTGTTAAACAAACACACCTTTGACTTTACGCTTCCATCTTCCATAATTTTCCACTGATCTGAGTCTTTAAGTATGTAATGTTTTGACACCTGACAAGATGAGAGCACCATCCCTTCCCTGAGATTTCGTTTTCTGTATTTGGTTCTGGGAGTGTTTTGACATATGGTAAGGCAGCATTTACTTTCTTTAACCAAAATTATCCAGTTAAGTTAAGTCTGTGTTTTAATTTATATTTTGATCATCCTCATCTCATTGCTTATTTCCTTGGTGTGTGGTCCAGGGATGGCTCTCTGCTTGTCATCCCACAATGACATTTATTCAATGAGCCTTCCCAAAGAACTCTTTCAACTTCATTGTACTATTTGAACTTATCCCTTGATTTGTGCTTGTTAACTTGATTGTTCCTTTCTTCCTTGTCATTCTGTTATGCTTTCCTAACTTCCTAGCCCATCCACCAGAAGCACAAAACCATTTAAAGTGACAGTGCCCCTCTGCACATAGCATATTCATATTCCACAGGGTTCAGTGTTTGATGTGGCTGGAGTTCTTTCCCACGCCATAGCTACATGCACTTGGAATTTATGTATTTTTTTAAATAAAGCTCTCAATAAAATTTCTTGTAAGTTTTGAAGAGTTGAGTTATGGTACCTTGTGAGTTGTTTCTAATTTTGTGAACTGTGGAGAGAATACATCCTGTGTGATTTCTACTTTTACAGATGTAGTGATATAATACTTCAGCTTAATGTAGTATTATCCATGGGAGTATTCTTGCAGCCCTGGAAAAGGCACATATTCTGAGTTCATAGGATAAAATAAATCACTCATGGCTTATAATTTATATCAAAATAAACCATAACCTCTAGTTAATATGTGAATATATCTATGCATTATATCTGATAATTGATATGTTTATATGCATAAAATTATAGAGTAAGTAATGTATAATATTTAGTATTAGCATCCAAAGAATTTGTTCAACTTTTAAATTTGTAATTATTACTTAATAGTAGCATAATTAATAGATTTAACATAAACAAATTAAGAATTCCCATTTTTAACAGCATGTATTCCAACATTCCATTAATATAAATTTCTTTCATGAAAAAAAAGCACTATGAACCTGAACCTTTTGGTAAAGGCATGTAGTCCCAGTTAACCTGGAGGCTGAGGCAGGAGGACCATCACTGCAAGGCGTGCCTGACGTACAGATTCAAGGTCAGACTTGGAAACTTGGTGAGATCCTGTCTCAAAGTAAAAGCAACAGGAGACTGATCCCAGAGTGCAGTCATGGAACGCTTGTCTGGCTTTCTAAGAGCCTTGATGCAAATTTCATCTCGTCATGGAGAAACCAAAGCCTTGTGATCTTAAAAAATGTCCTTATTTCCTTATATTATCTCACTAAGGATGAAATTATTGAGCTAAAAATTGCAAGTAGTTTTGAAGGGCAATATCTTCCTCCAGAGGTAACAAGCTGATTTATGCTCCCTTTTTCAAAATGTTAATGAAGAAAAAACTGTCCCGATTTAGATTAACTTCTTCCAATACAAATCAATCCGAATATTTTCATAAATAATTTGTATTCTATTAAGAGACATATAAGCCATTTAGGAACTATCATTGATCCACTTCCCTGCCAAAACACCAAGACTTCATTGACTTTTTAGTCAGTTAAGGACCTTTTAATGTAATGGGGAAATTGGCCATCTATACTGGCAAAACATGTACAGTGCTAATTTTTTAATAGCTCTCTACAAACTTGATATAAAACTTTAGGTGATATAGACTAGATTTTTATTTTGTTGTCTTTATGTTAATTGAGGTCACTGTTAAAAATATAACAACACATTTCTTTTTCATTTTGGGGTCTTACCTAATGACTTTGTGCATCTGTGTAATACTGGGGATTGAATCCAGGGCTCTCTATGAGTTATATGAGAAGACAATACTGTCATCTCAAGTCCCCCTCATATCACTTGAATGCTCAATCCATGTGGAAGGTACTCTTGTTTATGAAGTAGACTTAAAACAATTCGTTATGTCTCCCAATTAAGGGCTTTTCTTGTGACTGATAGTTGATAGAAATTTTTATGTTTCCCTTTGTCATAGAAATAAATTTGCAATGAATCTTTTCTTTTCTCGTATTTAATATTCAAATATAAACTGACAGTGGATTCCTAGACTACCCCACCATTGTTTTAATTATGTGCCTCCACTTCATTCAACAAAAGGACAAAAGCTATCTGATAGCACAAAGTATCCAAAATGCATGTCCTTTTACTATCATCACTCTTCTGCTGGGGTTTTTAAAATTGAGATTGAGCTGGAAAATGCTTTAAAATATTCTGGCAGTTTTCTCTGAAAGGACAGTACATCTCTCATTATTCTTATTGTATTACTTGCTTAAAGTGATGGTTCCCTCAAATGTAATATTTTATGATAACCAGAATTGACTAAAGTCTATATATAGTTCATTATTATCATTATAGGTGGCATATTTTTCATCATCTTCTTAATATTAGCTATATAAGAATCTGTAACTTTGTGATTGCTGGGAAGACAACTCATCCAGTAAAATGCCTGCCTCAGAAGCTGAGTACCCTAGTTCAACCCACAGTTCTCATATAAAGCGAAACTCAATGGTGTGCACCTATAAATTTAGTGCTGGGGAGACAGACAGCACTGGTGGCTCTCTGGGACCTGCTGGTCAGCCACTCTAGCTAAATCAGTAAGCTCCGGGTTCAGTGAGAGACTCTGTCCCTGAACAAACATGGGGAAGTGATTTAGAAAGACACCTAACATTGACATCTGGCCTCCACACACATGTGAACACACACACACACACACACACACACACACACAAACATATCACACACATTTAACAAAACTATAGTAACTCTGGGTCATTCATGTTTATTTTGTCTTTTTTCTGTGTATGATATCTCCCTGTGTATGTCTTGTATGTGGATAAGAACACAATATATGAAGGTGGGTAGCAACAGACTGTGCAGTAGAGGTCAAAAAGGAAGATGGGCAAATCTAACGCTCTCTCTCTCCCTTTCTCTCTTTCTCTCAACTCTTCTCCACAGCCTCTCAGTAGTCCAACTTTGTAACTCTGCCATAACAAAGTACATGCAATGGCATATATATATATGTATGTAATATATATATACATATATATATATACACACACACACACATACATATATACTATTTGTTCAGAGGCTCAGAGGCCTTGAGTGGATCTTAACAGACTAGCATCAAGTTATGGGTGGGACTGCATCCTTTCTAGAAGCTCTGGAATATTTGTTCATGGCCTTTTCTACTTTACAGACATTGTCCACATGCTACGGTCATGACCACACTCCAGCCCAAACTGGACTTCTGATTCTACAACTCTTTTTGCCTCCCATCTGCCGTCATAAAAATTTCTATGATTCAATGAGGTCCCCAGAGCACCCAGATCATCACCTTACCTCAAGATCCTTAATCACACTGCCAAGTCACTCTAGCCAGGTAAGGTAGATGACAGGTCCTGGAAGTCACAATGCAGATATCTTGGGCAATGCTTATTCTGCTTCCCACAGTCTCCAAGTCCTTGACAGGATGCACTGAGGGCTTGGTCCTGCCCAAGTCATCTTTTGAACTATGGAAGCATGAGGAAACAGGCATGCTAAACTGAGGGATGCTAAGTAAAATCACTGGCTTTCAAGAATGTTGCCACCCTAAGCTGAAAGGCTGAAGTTGCCTGTTAAAAAAAGAAGCTAACAGGATATAGTGGTTCCTGAATTGGCTCTACAGACAAATAATGACATCGGGTAAACTTCTTGGCTTTTTAAAGACTATGGTTTTCTATAATCCCCAAAATGGTACAAAACAAAAAGTCAATACAACATAAGGCAGAAAATACATCATAAAAATCACACTAAAAGACGGAATTAGGAAGCAAAGAAGAAAAGTACATGTAAGCAGTTTTGAAATTCTTTTTTATTTTTCTAACCTTATTTGGAATAGTTTCTTCTTGCTGCCTAAACACATAGTCAACTAGACACGAATTACAGCTTTATAAGAGCAATACACACTTTAGCACTGTCCTATACAGTGCTCATGGGTGGCCTGTAACCACCAGAAAACCAAGACTTCCACTGAGGCTCTGAAGCCAGAATGCCAAAAGGTTTGTCAAATCACCATTGATGTTAGGCATTACATAGCACCGACTCTCCCTGCCCATGCTCCTGGTACTTATGTGACACCTGGAGAAACACAGGTTTTGACAAACCCAACAAGATTTGGGCATGTGTGACTAGTAACATCTTTCTTCTATGGAACAGGACAGAGCATAAAGGACTCAGATCATTTGGCAGGAAAAAGTGGGAGAATTATTTCTGTATTGACAAAAATGTTAAAGGAATCTCTAAAATGAAGAGGGCTGAGCAATCAACTGAGGCTCTTCCTGAGTACCTGATGTATGGAAGAGAAACACAAACTCTTGTTTTAAAAATAAATTAAAAAATAAAATAAAATAAAACAGGAATATGCTTGGCACTGCTGGTAATGGCCTGGGGCCAGGGCCTTGGCAGCTGTGGCTTGAGTTCCTGCAAACCCAACTATTCCCATCCCAAGAAGTTGTGGTTATCAGTCCCAAGGCCGCTGTGTACTTGGTCTGTAATGCTCTAAGATACCCTGTGTTCCACTTGTACAACACTGTTTGATTAGCTTTCTGCTAACTTAGTCCCATTACATGATGGTTTCTACAGCCATTTCTTCCATGGAAATTGTATATAAAGTGTTTTATTTCTTAACAAGCTTGCTTGGCATAACATAGAACTTGTGAAAGACCTTCCAATCTCAAACTTTCTTATCTTCTATGCTCTTTATTTTCTTATCTTCTGGTTCTCTCTCTCGGAATCCTGTCACTGAAGAATGACTTAATGTTTCAGGTCACCAGAAGGCTTCAAAAAAATGGTTAAATAAGTGTGACCCAACATGGCCACATGCAGGGCACACTACTAGGGAGAATAATTGGGAATCATCACCTGTGCACAAAATCCTGCTGAATAGAAAAGGGGATATTTTACATGCCCGTCCAAACATACCTAAAATAAGCTAAGTAAGTAAATAAATAAATGCATATAACAAGGAAACATGCAAAACTAAGAACAGTCTCAGATTTGGAGGCAGCTATCAAAGGATGATGAGTCATAAATTATGGCATGGTTTGAGATATGATTTGATGAGTATAAGCACTTGCTGCTCTTTCATAGGATACTCGTTCAGTTGTAGCACGCACATGCAGGGTCACAACCACCTGTAATTTGAGTTGCAGAGTCTCCAACTACCTCTTCTGTCCCCCACAGGCATCAGGCATGCATGTGATGCACACATATATATGTCAGCAAGCATTCCTACACACACAGAAGTACAATCTTTTACAAAGATATTATGACAAAAATAAGAATAAAGGAAAGGGTGGTGTGACTTCTGGTCCTACAGCCATGAACCTTGTGTAAAGCCTACACCCTGACGGAGTCAGTGGGCTGAGTTGCGCTTGTGATCTACTTTGTGGAGAAAGGAGGTATGGAGGATACAGTGATTATCCTTTCCCCTTGCCTGGACCTGAGCTACTGAGCACGGGCTCAAAGCCAGTGGACCTACCTAGAGCCAGTGAGCCTACCTATAATCCCAGCTCAGCCAAATCTGGCTCATTGGAACTTGAACAAATGATCTTACCTCCTGGAGAGCCAGTTCCCTCAGAAAATTCCTCCTAAGGGTAGCTCCTGGGAATCCTACCTGTAGTGTGTGACCTTTCAACCCTGGGAATCCTGCCCGTGGTGAGTGACCCTTGAGCACCACTCCTCACCCTGCCCTCAGCACATCTTGGAGAAAGACTCCATTGACTCAAGCCACTAAGATCCCTTCAAAGTTTCCCCTTCAAAGTTTCCCCTCTCCCTCTTCTTTTCACACTACCCATAGGAATAGCATTGCCTCTGTCTTCTCCTTCTCTTTCTTTGTGTAGTGGAAAGATCATTAATCAAACCAGCTTGGCTATACATTTCCCATCCTTCTGAAAACTGACAAAGGAGCAGCAAGCTTTTCCTGACGCTGTTGAAGGATATTTACTACATACACACAAATTTGCTGGGGCAGAGAAAAAGCTGATAGCTTGTCCTTCCTGGTGTGTGATGGGGTGAGGATGCCTCTCTGGCTAATGGGCAGTACTTCAAATAGAACTCTAAACCAAGATCCGACTGATGTGTAGGGCAAAGCAGGGATCTGCTCAGTGCATAAAAGCTGATGGAAGGAACCAAAGAGGAACACAGAGTAAAGTCTGCGTAGGATGGGTTTCTGAGGGGTCCAGCTGCCATGATGGATAAAGAATGAGATAAAGAACAGCATCTTTAAAACATTCTTCTCTGTATCATCCAAAAGAACTTGCCTTTGATCTCATTTATAGAAGGCTTTGTAGGTTTGCTATAGTGGACCACATTTGGCTCCCCAAGAGAGCTTAAAGACAGTCTGCTTAATATTTCTTCTCCTTTTGGACTCAACCTGATGCTCATTTAGTGCTCACAATATCCCAAGTACCTGCAGCCTAAACTGAGAGAAGACCAATCTCATCACACAAGTCTAGCACCATTCCATAGTGGCACAATCTCAATCCTCACAAGTTGGTAGTGTGTCAAACCTCATACACACACTCACAAAACAACAACAACAAAAGCAAAATTCAGGGAGATCGAGTAACTTGTACAGGCATGCACAGCAAATAAATGAGAAAGCAGACTATAGTCTAGGTCACTCTCCTCTAGCCTCTCTGTTTTTTTAAAAAAATTATTTCCTTTATTTTTGAGATTATAATAAATTTGCACCATTTTCCCATTCCCATTACTCCTGCTAGATCCTCCCATATCCTTCCATGCTCTCTCTCTTCCCTGAGGAAGATTATTCTTTCTTCTCAGCATTCCTAAGTGACGACAACTCTTTTTGTATATTCTATGTATTTGGAGTCTGAAAGAAACTGTTTTGTTTTCCTTATGGGTGAGTTGGGTTTTTGTTTTGTTTTGTTTTATTTTGGTTTTGGTTTTGTTTCTGAGGCAGGGTTTTATGTAGTCTAGGCTGGCTCTAAGACCAATGATAACTATGAACTTCTAATCCTTCTGTTTCTGATTTCTAACTACTGGCATTACAGGGGCACAGCACCAGGTCTAGCTTATGCAGTTCTATGAAATCTAGGGCCTTAGAAATACAAGGCAAGCACTTTATCAGCTAAGCTACAGCTTCAGCCTTTGGAGAAGGTTTAGCTCTAGTTTTATTGTCTCACTTTGCTATTTCTTAGAATGGTAATGAAATTCAATTTAAAATTTACCCTTCTGAGGCACAACCTAATGACACTCAGTGCATTCCCCTTCTGTGATGGTCATCACTTTCTACGCAGGGCATTTCTTACCTAAGAGGAGCCTGTATTCATCAGGAAGCAAATCTCCATCCTTCCCTCCCACAAGTCCTTACTACCCTTAATCTGCTATCTCTCTCTGTGATGTTTCCATTTATAGCATTTCCCAGAAGTGGAATGACAAGTGCATGGGCTTGATGTCTGGAGCCTTTATTTACCATGATTTTCCTGGTTTCATACAGCATAAATTTTCTCAGTTTATCCATGTTATTGTCATCGTATCATTTATTTTTAAGATCAAATCATATTTCATTGTATGATAAGCACATTAATTACCCATTTCTCAATGCCTAGACACTGGGCTACTTCCACTTTTGAGGATTATAAACAATACTCTTGTGAACACCATAATAAAGTTATAACTTGACACACATGGAATATACTAACAGGATCCCAAATTATCAGTATCAAAATCTGTAGAAATACAGTCTCCACTATAAAATAACACAGTGTCTACAAACATACATGTCCCTCCTGTGTACTTCAACCCATGTCTATATTAGTTATAATCATGCAATGTATTGATATGCAAGCTTCTGTCTAGGGAGCAATGACACGCCTGTGGAAGTCTTAGCTGAACCTACAGATGTGTAAACTGTAGAAAGGGAAGAGGGCACAGTTTTTGTTACATACCTATTTTCAATTTCTTCCAAATTACTCACACTAATAATCAACACACTCCCCAGTTCTTCAAAAGAACTGATTTCCATGACAACCATCAATTTTCCAGGATTCCAAAAAGGCCCAGAAAGTATATGTTTATAGAGATAGTAATTGAGATGTAGTCGAAATTAGAGAAATGTCACTTTTTCAACTTCATTATCAATTTCTGACGGTCCCAATGGTTGTTTAAATAAGAAATTGTCCCCACAGGCTCATGTATTTAATCATTTGGTCTCTAGTTGGTGGCACTGTTAGGGAAGATTGGGGAACCTTTAGGATGTGGAGCTTTGCTTTGCCACTGGGTTGGGGTAGGGAGGGATTTGAACTTGCGCTTTGAAGCTTAGCCTTATTTCTTGTTCTTTCTCCTTGTTTTTTATGTGTAGATGAAAATGTGACCAGCCAGCTTCCTGTTACCACTGCCACACCTTCCCTGCCTGTCACCAAGCCTTCCACATCATGAAAGCTTTTATGCCCTCTGAAACTGTAAGTCAAATAAGCTCTATCTTCTTTACATAGTTTTTTATCAGGTATTTTTATCACAGCAACAGAAATGTAGCTAATACAATCCTCCAAACTTATATTGCACTCAATATGAAGTCATTTCACCAGCAGGTAAGAGTACCTCAATTTCATCATAGTAAAATACCTTTCAACTAAATTTCCAAAACAGAATATGCAAATGCTAATAATACATTCTAATTTTTGAGCACAAAGTTTTTAAATGTGAGGTGTCCAGCTCCCATGACAGAGGTTACCATGGCTAGAAGAGAATGAGAAGCCCTCCAGAAACACGGTGGAGTCACAGAAAGGTGAAGGGTGTGGGTGAGGGAGAGAAACCAGAGAGAGTGTTTCTATTGTTGGAGAGGAGCCTACTATCTGCTAGCTATTCTGTTGTATGAGTACATGATAAAATGAAAGTAAAGAGAGTCTAGACAGTACTGAGATGAACACCCGGAACTTTGTACAACCTTCCTAGTAATTGATTTTCTTAGATTTGCATAGATCACTGAAGGCAATAAAATAGATTCTAAGATTTCTAACACCCAGGCTTTGCCAAGTGAATTTTGGTATTATAAACTTATTGCAAATTTCCACGTAACAAGCTTTAAAAAAAAGTAGTTATAATATAGAACATTTTTCTCTCCTTCCTTGGTGGATCTCGGGGACCACTTAGGTGACCTGAGTTTGTATGTGACTGTTCTACAGCTCTCCTAAAGTGCTTTGTGGGAGCTACTGAGGGTGCCCACGCATATGGTATGAGTCTAGAGGTGGACAGCTGTCCCAGGAACTGCTTCACCGTCACCCCAGCTGTTCTGACGACCCACCATCCTTTTTACCTATGCCCAGTGTCCTCTAGAAGAAGCAGAAGCAAGAACAAGGTCACCTGTCTGTTATAAGAGAAAATAACCAACTGCCTGGCAAAGGCTCCCCCCTTGCCTTCTTCATCTCCCAGGCTTTGAAAGAAGGCAAAATGATTGTTTTGGTTGTCTGCATGTATTAGTTTTCTCTTGATGTGATTGTTGAGCACCATAACCAAGGACTTGGTTTATGAAAGAGTTTAATTGGCATTACAGCCCCAGGGTTATGCTAGCATCTTTGATGGCCAGGAGTGAGGGCATGGAGACCAGAGCAGGAGCTGAGAAATTACATATTTTGATCCATAAACAGGGAGATTAGAGCACACTGGAAATGACACAAGTATTTTGAAATCTCAAAGCCTGTCCCCAATGACACATCTCCTCCAACAAGGCCACGCCTCCCAATTATTCCCAAACAGTTCTACCAGCTGTGGATCAAGCATTCAAACATATGAGTTCATAGGGACCATTCTCATTCAAACCACGACATCATGAGTGTTTCCCATCCTCCAGGAGACTGATGTCACTTGTCACTGCCACTACTGATACCACTTAGCAATCCTGACAGCCCACAGAAGAAACAGAAATGAGGACTCCAATAAAAAAGAGTGAGGGGGAAAAAGGGTCTGGTCACTGCATGTGTGGAACACAGAACAGCCCACGCACAGTACAAATGACTGGGCAGTTCATCCCTTTAAACCACATGACCAGACTACATCAGCAATTGGATACAGGCCACCACCACAAGAGGAACTTTCAACTTGTCCATTTCCCCCTGTGAAATCGACACTTAAAACGGTATGTTCCTACAGAGGTGACAAAGGACATCAAACCAGCAATTTCGATGAACTATGGGCTTTTTTGTTTTGTTCCGTTACTATATTAACTGCTTTACTTGGGCAATCATAGCAAAGTATGTTACTTAAAGACAAAGGAAGGACTTAAGGCTTAAAAACAAATGAGCTCTTGGACCCTCTCCTGTTGGCTAGGAAAGATGTTGGTGAGAAGACATACATCATTACATTGCGAAGCTGAGAGAGGGCAGGTTGCTAAAATCATCTCAATGCTCTGATTTCAGGGTTCTTAGTACTAGTCAATAGTAGCAAAGGCAGACGCATGCGAACAGCACACAAGCACACACAAGGGCACACACATCTGATTTGGCATGGAAAAGGTCTTTGCCATCCATGGTGGTATTCTTTATTTCTGTTTTACCAGACTTCCAGAAAGGCTCCTTGAGGCGCCTTGGGGTGGGGGCCTGTGTTGAGCCTCCTCTGACATTCTACTTGACCTAGAAAGCCTCCTGCCTAAGAGCCACAGTGGCCACTAGCTTAGGAAACTGGACAGTTGTCTGTGCAGCACTGGGTGGTACCTGAGGGCAACCCTATCATTCTATGAGAACAGTGCATGAAGGATCTGCTTCCAACCATGATCCATCCTCAGACACCCCTCAAACCTATGTTCTCTTGGCACACCAAACCAAAAAAAGGACACCAGACAAAATGCTGTGAGTCTAAAGCTAATCTGAACTTTAAAAAAATAAAAATCTATTTTAAGAATATTGGGATACACACACACTTCAGGGTAAGATCACAAACGCTTTTTATCATGATTGTGGGTTACATTCAAATTCTTAAAAAATCCATTTCTAAAAATAACGATTTAGTTTTAGTTCACATCAAAAACAGCTCAACAATCATCAATTCATCCATTCCACAAGCATTTCCTAAAGCTTACTCTATTCAAATGTAGTGAAAAGAATAATGAACATCATAGAAAAGAAATCTGCAGACTCACAGAAAGACAAGTGCATGGAAAGACACAGACAGCAGGACAATTCAGTTGAAATACTATTCTAGAAAATTATAATACGCTAGAATTATGTGATTTGAAAACAGTCCCTCCAATATACTGAGTACTTATCATAACTTTTAGGCATGTACTAGACATTTGACTTACATTGTATGCTAACATTTCCAACATTCTCTGAAGTTAAGTGTTTTCTAAAATTTACAAGTGAGCACTCATTCCAGGAATCTAAGTGACTTTCCAATCGATAAAGAGTGAATTCAAATATCTGCAACTCAATGATCCTCTAATAAGATTGCTTCTTGTTTTATTTAACACTGCCACTGTGAAACAGACTACTAGAGTTGTCGGGAGGCCTTCGGAGCTTGAATACAAGGGAGGGCTGACATGTTATAACTGTATCCACAGGCCCAAGTTCTTCCCTGCAGCCTCAACATTTTTTGTTTTGTTCTCAGAAGTGCTCGTATATACAGAACTTCCAGGGAAAGGGAACAGGGTGGTGGCTTTCTACTTTAGCCTTCCCTATGGCTGGATCTTTCCAGGACAGAAAACACACAGTTTTCAGAGGTTTTCTTCCCCATGGCAGAGGCAGAGGCCCACACACCTGTCTGCAAAGGTGCAGAGCACTGCTGAAAACGCTGTCAAGTGGCCTGCCTTCACAGGAGGGCTGGGGCAGCTCTTAGCACACCTGAGTGTGAATGAAGCAAAATATGTGTTGTGTGCCAGGCATTCTCAGTTCAAACAAGGTGCCTTCACATTTGGCCCAAATAGATGTGTGCAGAATATACTTAGAGCTTCCTCTTGCCCTCTCTTCTAAAGAAAGGATTAAAGTATATAAATATAGCATAAATTTATCACCTTGATAAAGACACTAACATCCAAACAAATTAAAATAGCTAGCATTTAATTCTGTAGAAGTACTACAAACTGTCAATTTTTGGAAGATCAGCTCTAGTTCCAACTGCAGGGTCAAACCATTAGCGTTAGCATCATGTTTTATATTTTACAGGAGACGCGTAGGTTTAGAAAACCTTGACCATCACCACCCCGGGAAAAGTGAGAAAGTTGGGATTCACGTTCTGAAGCTTCCCCTGAGGCTTTAAACTGCTTACAGACAGTGGCAGTTTTCTCTCAGCCCATCA
>JAQHUG010000233.1:1168180-1213644 GCA_028555095.1 Dicrostonyx torquatus | reverse complement strand
TGTTATCTCTAAATTATCATTTGAGACCGTAAGAATCCAAGGTATAATGCCTTGAATTGCTTCAAGAAATATCATGAGAAATGATGAGGCCAACCCTGCATTTCAATCTATAGCATTCCAGAAAACCTGACTTCTCTGAAATAAGACCTCAAGATCAAATTCCAACTGCATAGTTAACTAGGGAAACAATCTCAAGCTAATTGCCTAACTTTTTCCTATCTCTGTGCCCATCACTTCATCTATAAGAGGGTTTCTATGAGAAATATGTAAATCACTCATTGTACTGCCTAAAAGATCCAATTTTTTTGTAAACAAACCAGGGAACACAATTTTAGATACTTTACAGGCAGATTTATGTAATTTCTCACTTCCTTTTGAGTATACCAAAGACCATAAAGAAAAATAAAACCTTGAATTCCTACTTCTAGAACGTGCTTTCACTTTTATTGTTCTGCAGTTTTCCTCCCATCCATGACAGTCTGACAAGCTCTGCTGGAGGAAAGTGAAGAAGAGAGCCTTTCTCTCCAAGCACAAAAGAAAATAAAGATGAGGGAAAGTCCTAATTATTCTCTCTGCTCCCTTTGAAGTGAGGATAACACCAGGATTAGAGGGGAGTTATATACCCTTATGTCCCACTGAATACTACAGAAAGATCACTTTTTGGATTATCCCAGTAATAACCTAGGAAACAACTATGTAAGAGTGGCTGCCTAAGGTAACCAGATGAAGAAGACCTGAAGTTTATTTTCCCTAAGCTGTTCATGAGACACATGTGGAGAAAACAGAAACACTTGGAAGTCAGGCTGGGAAAGTTGACACATTAGAAGACGTCTCCATGGCAGTGGCCATGTGACTTTGTGGAGGTTCAAATCAGAGCCCATTGGTTTAGCCAGATGACTCTCAGGAGACCCCAGAGTGAGGTTATAAGATAATGCCATGCATTGGGCCTTGGCTAAGCCCAGAGATGCAGATTATGCATTAGGAACCCATATACAAATGAAAGAAAAACCACCATTCATGCGAGCACCCAGTGGACAGGACACAGAAAGATGGCAGTGTTGGCAGAGGCTGCTCGTTCATTCCCGTCTGTTTAGACCCAAAATAATCATACAGAAACTATTATTTGCAATACTGTTTAGTCAATAGCTTAAACATATTTTCTAGCTAGCTCTTATATCCTAAACTAACCCATCTCCATTAATCTGTGCATCACCACGAGGTCATGGCCTACCAGCAAAGTTTCAGCAGGCTCTTGCAGAGGTGTCTGTCTCCTATGGCGGCTACATGGCGTCTCCCTGACTTCGCCTTCTTTCCTCCTCTATCTGCTTGGAATTCCAGGCCTTGCTCTATTCTGCTAAGCCACTGGCCAAAACCAATTTATTCATTAACCAATAAAAGCAACAAATATATAGAAGGACTTCCCACACCATGGCAGAATACATGCTCTCTTCCCTCATGGACTATTTGTACCACAGTCCTCCTGATCCTCATCCACACAGACAGTATCTACACAACATTCTACACAGGGGAGATGCAGCATGAGTTAAAAAGTGGCCATTCTCCTACCACCTAATTAAAATATAAAATGTTGACAGCTCTATGGGGAGACATATCCCTATGACTATACATAAGATATAAATAAAAATGGCATATTAACAGATTAATGAGTCCTTTGAACATAGAATAGTGAATAAATACAACTTGGTTCAAAGTATCCAACTTACAGCTAAAATGTGTAGACTTCCTAAACTCTCACAATTTAATGGGATTGCCAATTTGATAACACTATTTTAGGCCATACCTCCAAAAGCTGAACAGTGTCTACCCTAAGGGCATATTTAAAACATACTGCTGTGATTGACTGTCCTCCCAAAACTCTTTGAATAGGAAGTGGGCTCAGAGTGTGACGAAGAGGAGGTAGTGGTACTTTTAAAAGGTAACCCCTCTTAAAGGTGATCAAAATAAGTCACTGGGTGTCCTTGGGTGCTTTCTATTGTGACAAAACACCATAACCAAAAGAAACTTGGAGAGGAATGGCTTTACTTCATTGTACAGCTCCCAGTCCATCATGAGGGGAAGCTGAAGCAGGAACTGAAGCAGAGGCCATGGAGGAAGGTTACTTCTGAGACTGCTCTCCATGGCTTGCTCAGCTTGAAACCCCTGCCCAGAAGCAGTACCACCCTACAGCAGACTGGGCCCTCCCACATCAATCATGATTCAAGAAGATCCCCACAGACATCCCCATGGTACAATCTGAGAGAGACAATCCCTCAGTTGATATTCCCACTTGCCAGATGATCATGGTTTGTGTCAACACTACAAATTCTAACCAGTACATTGGAGTATCACCTTTGGAAAATATGGATATAGTTCTTATAGGATCGTATTTAGTACCCAAGACAGTAAATTTAATTGGGCCAAAATAATAAAATACTTAGAAATACATTTAACAAGTACAAAATTTATACACAAAAGGCCATAGAGTATTGGTATGAGAAATATAAAAGAAGAAAATAAATGAGTCTGTCCACAGATTGAAGGCCCAAATATTGTTAATGCAGCAATTCATCATCATTTCTTATATTCATTCAAAGTTGTCTTCATTTAAAAATGTCATCTGATTTTTTGGAAGCAATTGTCAACTTGTTCCCAACACTGTGAGCTATGCAAAGCACCTACGAAAGTCAATACAGTTGAAAAACAACAGGGTTGGAGGAGCTAATTATGTAGTTTCAAAGTTTACTGTTACATCATTAGGTAGCATGATACTGTTTTAAGATAAGGATGGACACCAGGACTGGACTAATGTTTAGTCATTTATGGTACTAGATATATGTCATACCATATGATTATATATATATGTATATGTATGTATCTGTATATACTGGACTAATGTTTAGTCATTTATACTACTAGATATATGTCATACCATATGTATATTATATACATATATATTATACATATAAAGTCAGTTGACTTTTGATAAAGGGGCTTATATAATATGTGGGAGAACTGATTATTTCTACAACAAATGATGCTGGGGAAATTGGAAACATGTGCCTCAAAATCTAACCAACCAACAACACACACAAAAGTAATCAGACCCTTCATACTAGGCTCCAAACTTCATCCACAGTCCATCATACACCTAATATGAAGACTAAAACTACAAGTCATATTGAAGAATAGCTTTGTGACATTTGGACTAGGCAAAGACTTTTCAGACCAGACACTAATGGTACAAGCTACAAATGAAAGAAAATCTTACTTTATTAACATATTAAAATTGGTGCTTCAAATGACATTGTATTTGTAAGTCAAGTACCTTCTAAAGAAATTGTATGGAAAAATGTATAAATATTTTTTATACTAGGAGCCCAGGCTGGACTCTAACAAGCTCTGTAGATAAAAATGAGTCTGAGCTCTTGACCTTTTTGCCTCTTTCTCTCTGTTCTAGCATCAGCAGCAGACACTGCCAGGTTTGGTTTATGCATTATTCTTACATTGAGAGATGTCAGTTATTCGTCAGACAAATAGTACTGTATGATTCCATATATTAAAAATAACTAGAATAGACAAAATTCACAAAGACAAAGTAGGGGTCACACACATTCTGAATAGACTTTATCCATGTAAAGAAATTTTAATAGTAATCAAAGTTTCCTACAAATAAAAATATCAGGTTACATTGCATTACTAGTGAATTCTTCCAATATATGTAAAATAAGTTTTTTTAAAGTGTTTTGTAAAAATGTGAAAGACAAGAGAATCCTCTCCAGCCTTTACTACCTAAACCAAAAGCCAAACAAAGACATCATAAGAAACTACAAAGCAGAATCTGTTATGAACAGTGGCACACATGCCTTCAAGAAAATAATAAAGAGGTTTCCTGGAAGCTGGAGATCTTTCTTAGTAGACCCAAATCTTCCTCTGAATTTTGATCATTTCCTACTATCACTTTAAGCAATTTAATTACTTCTCAGACCATAATAAAACAGACATGAGCAGAGTAAGGATAAATATTCCTCAAATCCACTCATCAGCTGTTACCTACAAAAAAAAAACCAAAAAACACGCAACAGTTTGTTAGCTGATATTTCATCTTCCTGTGTCTTCTGAGATTGCTGCATCAGCCAGCACTGCTATAAATACTGTTCTTTGTAGAATCAGATTACACAGAATACATAATGCTATGCAAGCGGCCATGCCATGTACTCCATTCCCAACAAGAAAGTCATTTGGTCTTTAACATACTTCCAATTTGGCTTCCAAAAAAACTAAATGATATCTTTGACATTTAGGTAGGCATCTTGAAAAATGAGGATATTCTAAAGGACCGTGTAGGGCATTGTTTACCCGACTTCAACACTGGAGGCAAGCTTTCTTACTATCCATATTATAATACCACATGCTCATAAATAAGAAGCCAAAAACAGAAACTCAGCCAGGTGGTGGCGCATGCCTTCAATACCATCACTTTGGAGGCAGAGGCAGGCAGACCTCTGTGAGTTTGAGGCCAGCTTGGTCTACAAGAGCTAGTTCCAGGACAGGCTCCAAAGCTCAGAGAAACCCTGTCTCAAAAAAATCAAAACAAACAAACAAAAAGCAAAGACAAAAAAAAACAAACAAAAAATACTCAACTCAAAATCACTATGCTTTGCAATATTCGCCATGCCAAAAACCACCAGAGGAACTTATTTAAATATAGATGCTCCAGTCTTATTTAAGAGATTCTGATTTGGGAAACTGGTATCTGGGTCTAGGAAGCTGCATTTTAACACTCCCCAGTGAGTACACCTGGCCACACCACCTGGAAGTTCTTTTTTTTTTTATTTTTAAAGAGTAATGATGGGCCATGTGGATCCCCAAGAGGCCCTGAGATGTAGATCATAGGTTTCATCTCTCAGTTCAAGAACACTAACTTATTTCAATGGACACAAACATTTTGTAAATGATGAAAGATAAGTCAAGAAACTTTTTCCTAGAGATAGTTAGAGAAGAGCTCATTGAACAGAGACAATAGGAAGGAAGTAGACCTTGTACTATACAATCTGTAGGTTAGAGAATCAATACAGCCCATAGCAATGACTAAGATATTGAGGAGCTTTAGAGTGAAGGCATCACCATGTTCTGCAGCATTCAAGACCATGCTACCATGAGTTTGGAGAGCATTCAAGGCTTGGTCTATCTGTGCTACTTAAGAGTTTGCAACCATGATTCAGTAAAGATGAGAAAACTACCTGAAATTAGAGATTGTCCTCCCAAGCTGTAAGTTGCTGTGAAATAGAATTTTTGCTTAAGTATGTAAAGCTGGGTTGCATTTGTTTGTTTTGCAGAATAATAGTTTAACTGTTAAAGATGGGTTGAATTTGTTTGCGCTGCATTTGTTTAACTATGTAAAGGTGTGCTTCTGTTTCACCTTGCCTGCCTAATTGGTCTAATAAAAAAACTGAATGGCCAACAGCTAGGCAGTAGAGGGATAGGTGTGCCTAGTGGGCAGAAAAAATAAGTAGGAGAAGGAATTTAAGCTGAGGAGAAAATAAGGGAGAAAGAGAGGGAGACTCCAGGGGTCAACCAGGCAGTCACCAGACAGACAAACAAAGAGGATACAAAAAAGTAGGATAACAGAATAAAAGAAAGGAAAAAAATCTGCAGCAAAAGAGAAACAGGTTAAATCAAATTATAAGAGCTAGTGGGACAAGCCTAAGCTAAGGCCAAGCATTCAAAACTAATAATAAGTCTCCATGCCATTATTTGGGGCTGGCGGTCCAAGAAAACACACTCCAGTAAATCATCTCATACTGATTATTCATAGATCCATTGCCTACAAAACAAGCAAGGAAATGCCCACCAGAAACCAGCCATGACATGTTTATCTCTCCTTCCTCCTTCTTTTTCTCCTCTACATTAATGTGCCAAAATATTGCATATATACACATACCTAAGCAACTAAGTAAATATGAGGATTCCAAATGTGATCAAACCTTTTAGAGACAAAATAATCCTTTATATGTGTGCCATTTCAAATTTTATGATTCAATTTTAATTTGAACTTCTGATAGTTTAAGATAAGAACCCCTATTCTAAAAACATCCATGAAAGCTAGCTGAGTTGGCATGTACTGGTTGGCACAAAGGAGTTTTGTATGGCTACTAATTCAAAGGGTGAGTCATCTCTGACCCAGTATCTTGACTTGTGCCAAAGGGCCAAGTAAACCCCTGAAGAGCCATTCAATATATGAGCTGAAATCTGATTTCACTAAAGACAAACTGTCACTGAGATTGGATCATGTTAACTGGGAACTCTTTTGCATAGTTAAATATCTAAGTGGTGGGAGAAATAATCACTAAATATGACAACAGATTAATATATTTATATGCAAAGAGTTTCCATAAAACAAGAAAAATGAAAACCATGCAAAGGAAAGACAAGCAAAGACTTCAAGAAGCAAGTCCCTAAAGGAAATAAACAAAATTACCAATAAGTAATTGGCAATTAAGGAATAGACTCTCTTAACAGAATCAACACCAAGGGAATTAAAAAGATTGAACACAAAAAGACAAAGAACTAGAAAAAGAAGAGGACAGACCAGTATCTAGAATGACATAAACGACCCAGTAACTTGATCTAGAGGCACCGTGCAGATATCCATACACAGACCCTCACTAGCTGAATCTGTAACCATTTCTGTTATAGCGTGTGATGGGGAAGGGGAAATAAAAAGATGAGTGCAAATGACCTGAGTCCTTATCTGTCACTATCAAATATGCATGGATGGTTAAGCCCCTACCAAGCTGTGGAAACATAATTTTAAGAAATCTTGTGGTTAGTCTGAATTGACTCTATGAAGCAAAGCTAGAGATTGAGGAAGACAGGACAGACACTGCTAAGCACTTCTTACTATTATTTTGAGGGGTTTTGTTTGTTTTATTTTTATTTTATTGGGTTTTTTTTTCAAGACACGATTTCTCTGTAGCTTTGGACCTCTCCTGGACTCACTCTGTAGACCAAGCTGGCCTTGAACTCACAGAGATCTGCCTGACTTTGCATTTTGAGTTCTGGAATTAAAGGCATGTGTTGCAAACACCCAGCAATATTTGTTTTTTTAAAGCAATAGACGTATTAATTAGCAAAGAATTTTTAAATATTAAATGGTGAATGATTAAATTTGTGGTTACTTACATAACCCTGGGAAGGAAAATGCCTCTTAAGGATCCCTCAGTGCCAACCTTTCTTCTTCTAGCCCAGTATCTACTTTCTTCTGCTCTCGACTTCTTCCACTGTGAATCCACCTTGTTCAAGGGCCCTCGCAACCCCCAGTTATTTTAGCAATGGTTTATGACTCAGACCCAATCCAACTATGATTTTGGTCCTTAAGTTAATAGGAAGTTTTCACTTTTAGAGATACATACAAGATCTACTTCAGCCAGTGAGTACTACAGCCTCTAAATATATATATATATATAAAATCTATGGGAATTATAAAGAAAAAGCATGTGCTTTCCTGGAGCCACCAAGAGAAGTAAGTAGAAAGACACCTGAGCTCTGACTCCATGTAGGCCTCAAGTGTGTCTTGTCCTAATTTAAACCGGCAATACCATGGAGCACAATGGGCAAGCACTGGACTGCTCAGGTGCAAATCTGATTTGTTATGAGTTAATTGTGTCATCAACTTGTTACTCATCTACAAAATTGGAGTAGTAAAGGTCCCTAAGTTGATTAAGTGATTTATTATGAATATTATACATATATATGCATTCATTTACATAAATTCAAGAATGCATAGGTGTGTAACTTAATATATACATGTAATATAGTAAAAATCATTTAACTATCAATGTGCAAGGTAAGTTATTATTTAGTTTTATTATGAGTTATTAAATTCATCTTTTATTTAAGTTGGTTTGAGTTTTCTGATAGTTAACAGAATCCTGACTTACCCACCCAACTGATAGATTTATGTATTTTCTCATAAACATAAACACTGTCATTACCATAAAAATAGAATTTTTAAAGTAAATAAAAAAAAATCTTAAAATTAGTAGCATTGTTGCCCTTGCATATAACAAGATGGAGAGTCTGTAGTTAAAACAGGAAATTTCACAAATTGAAAATAAATGAGAATGTAACAGTTGCGTTTTCAAAGAATGAACAAATGACATTAATAATAAACTACTTTTCCCCATGATACAGCTAAATGTTGTTACTTAGAGTTGGCTAGTGTCTGGTGGCCTGCTGGAAAGAAAAAAAATACATATAAATACTCAGGAAGCAATTCATCCATAATAAAAATATGCATAATTATTTTTAGAAATTGGCCTAAGGTCATAATTAAGATTGTGGGTAAATATTCTTCCTAGTTTCACTGGCTTGTATTTATACAAAGAAACACTGAGAAATGAATAACCAAAAGCAGAATTCATTAGTCTGTATGTCCCAATATTACATTCAGTCATTTTATGTGCTGATATAAAATATGTACATGAATAGAAGGCATTTTGCCATTATTAAATGTTCAGTGACGGCCTGTTGAGTTGTGTAAATGCATGCACATGCATGTGGAAAGTCTAATAGATGATAGTACAATCTCTGCGCACTGTCTTAGCCAAAAGACTGAGAAGTGAAGACAGTAAAATGTCTAGAAGGCAGAACTATAAGATTCCTAATCTGTTGGATTTAGTTCCTACTTACACATATATTTAATTTTTCTTGCAATGACTTTAACTGACTTCTAGGGGAAAAAAACATATTTTTTTTTAAATTTGTAGAAAGTTGTATTGTAAGTCACCTCTAAGAGTAATTTCAGTAAGACATTTGCACTCAAACTGTGTTCATGCCATTAGAAGCAAAGCTGAGAAGAAATTCAACCTTCATTAATAAAATCTGCTTTCACCAACCAAGGAGCAAAGGGTCTGATGGACATGTGTGGCATTCATTTGGTGAAATAGAGAGTCTACACTGGGGAGGAGGAGACCAATGAAGCAGAAAGAGGGGACCAATGGTGAAATTCCAACAAGCACAGCTGCCAGTTAGGATTCGCTGAGCAGCTGTAGCCCCTTGCGCCAACCATATTCCATTGCTGCCCAGTTTCAAAGTCAGGACTGAACCCCTTCTCTCAGCCTCTTGGTGTCCGAATTCCCTACACTAGCACAACAGGTACAATACATAAGCAACAGTCCCAGGGAAGAAAACAAGAGAATTGAAAGCCTGCGAAGTAGGAGGACCCTTGAGCTCCCTGTTATAAAAGAGAGGGCACCACCACCGACTGCTAGGATAACAGACATTTAACCTTAAGCCAATGAAGAAATGAATTTTCAGCAGTTCATACAGGTTAGCATGCTCTGTCATAAAAGATCGCAGGTTCCTTCATTTATTTGTAACATATTAACAGCTGGTGACCTAGATTAATGTGTAAAAAAGCAGACCATATCACAAAATTACTTCACAGATGGAAAGCCGACTCAGTAAAAAGCCTCAGACGAAAGATTCAAGTGATTATTTTAGTAGGAGGGGTAGCTACAAGTGGGCGAAATAAAATGTGGAAAAATGACAACAAAGTCCTGTCCAAGTCTCAAGGTGGGCAAACATCTCATATCTGGCTATTTCCTGGCCAAGCACCCAGGGGATGGAAGGGGGGCAAGTAGTCTGCCTAATTCAGCTTCTGAGGGAGTGGCAGGAGGATCCTGGAGTTCAGGATGAGCTTGGGTAGATATTAAAAGCAATACAATCCTCTTACAGTACCGGGAGGATGCATGTGTGCAGGATGTGTGCAGGGAGGGGGGGACTACAAGCAGCCACTGAGCCTTGGCCCGGGGAAGGAGAGAGATCAGTCAATGCTCCCAGGCTCAGCTCTAGCAGCAGCCCCAAGTGGGGGCAGCTTGAACTTGGATAAGTGCTGACCAAGTAAGAAACAAGGAAAATCTGATTTCCAGAAAGACAGGAAAACACCAGACACCCTCATCCCAGAGACAGAAATCAATGTCATATGAAGTAA
This sequence comes from Dicrostonyx torquatus, assembly GCA_028555095.1. Taxonomy (NCBI): domain Eukaryota; kingdom Metazoa; phylum Chordata; class Mammalia; order Rodentia; family Cricetidae; genus Dicrostonyx; species Dicrostonyx torquatus. Next base: position 1,203,650 of record JAQHUG010000233.1, on the reverse strand, counting down.
ATGCAGTTCGGTTTACCCCAGGATCACTAGCCCAGGTTCATGCTCAAACACAATATTCAAACTCCCATATAAAACGCCCTTCGCTCAGGACAAATGAAGACCTCTAATTAAAAGGGTCAGATATAGCAATCGGGGAAGCTGGAGAGCCCAGTGCCTGTAAAATACCCCCTCGCGTGCCCAAAGCTGGACTGGCTATGGATCTTGGTTGAGTTTGTGCACATCCCTCAGGAAGAGACATAATTTACAATTGCTAATGTACTCCGGAGCTTGCGAAACAACCGCGACCCCAGCCCCTCTGATAGGAGTGGTTTTTTGTTTTTGTTTTTGTTGGATCTTGGTTGAGTTTGTGCACATCCCTCAGGAAGAGACATAATTTACAATTGCTAATGTACTCCGGAGCTTGCGAAACAACCGCGACCCCAGCCCCTCTGATAGGAGTGGGTTTTTGTTTTTGTTTTTGTTTTTGTTTTTTTTTTTTGCTTCTTCTTAAGCAGAGAAATCAACATTTTGTGCAGAGACGTGCAAAGAAGAACTCTGAGAATGGGGTTATTTATTTTTGACCTTCCAGAGGGCACTGGATTCAAAAAGGACACGGATACAGAGAGGAAAGTGTGCATTCTCTGGAACTCCAGTTAAGCACTGTACGAAGGTGTTGATTGTTTATTATCCGTCCCATTAGTCCATGCACATTTGGGTGTCTTCTATGCTTAAGTCGTTCGTTTCGACCTCACTCAAACAGGCACAACACCCCCACCCAGGAAAACTGGATGCGACAATCTCCCTCCCGTATCTGAGGCCACGGACGCCTGAGCTGCATGCGGGAGAGCCCGAACTCAGGAGGTGAGGGCGCCAGGCGCCCGCCGAGAGATGGAGGAGCCGGGGAACGCAGCTCAGGGTGCAGCCAGAGAGCAGCTGCACCTGCCACCCCTGGTCCCCGGAGGCGTGACTAGGATAGTGGCCACCCTAAGTGAGCTCCGGTGGTCTGGCGCACTCCGTGTCCGGGAGACCGGGAGTCTGCGGGTTCCTGGCGTACCCTCCGCCTGGCCGTGCCCACGCTGCCTGAATGGATCCTGCCTGGCTGCAATCACTGGGCGCAGAGACAGGGGACTCCTCCATCTACTCCCTCCCGAGCTCCGCAGCTTGCCGCACCTGGACCAGCGGCCCTGCAGCGCACAGCCTGACAGAAGCCAGCACCGCCATCGGCGCCAGCACTGCCTCGGGCCACCTGCCCCGCAGCCCGCCACCCTCTGCTGACCTTTTCCTGCGCGCGGTTGAGCCGCTTCTGCACGTTCTTGGCGAAGATGCCGGTCTTGATGTCGGCCATGGCTGCTGCGATCTGCGGAGCTGGAAGAGCAGAGCGCGCAGCGGGCCGGCAGCGGCGAGGAGGAGCCCAGGAAGAGGAGGAGGAGCAGGAGGAGGAGCGGCAGAGGCGTGTGGAGCGGAGGCAACCGGTGAGGGAGGGGCGCGGCGGCAGGCCCGGCTTAGAGAGAGAAGGCGCGGCCACTAGGGGTGATAAAGCCAGGAGTGAGGTGCATTGAAAAAGAGGGAAGAAGCCAAAATGCCAAGCATCCACTGTGATGAGGAGGAGGTCTAGAGGCGATGAAAAATTAAAGACTTCCCGCAGGCCCAGGACCTGGGGACAGCTGGGAGGGGAGGGGGCGACTAATAAGAGGTGTGCATCAAAGATAGTCAGAAGACCTTGATTCTGTCTCCCAATTAAAGAACAGGAGGAGATGGGAAGGGTGATCTGCAAGGGTACTAACTGGAAAGTCGCTGCAGAACAGTTTGCAAGACAGAAGGGATAGAGGGACCACTGTGACATTTCCTTAAATTTGAATATGGGAGTGGGGAAGTCCAGGGGAGAAGCATTAGCTCCTACACACAGGTGCTGCGCCTTGCCAGTTCTCAAATTCCTGCACTGCAGACACCCTGGCACAACAGTTTCCACGAGAAATAGTGCCATGAGGAGAGCAGACAGGACTATTGGATCTCCTGGTCAATCAAGACCTCCTTCAAAACCTTCCTACAGTTTTGTTGTTATTGAGACAAGGTCTCTCTGTAATCGTACCTACTATGCCAACTGCCACGATCAAGAACATAGATATGTGTAGTTAGTATAACAAAAGTTCTAATTTATTATACTGTTGGCCATCACACAAGGTTCACACTCTACAAATCTCTAACTGCATTCCTAATCCTATCTCCCCAAGACTGCTCACCTATAGACGATATCTTTGCTGGAGGTCAGATCCTGGGAGAGAATCTCCAGTGCAAATAAAGGCAGCGTCTCTCCAGACATGCAGAACAGAACAACGTTCTTGGTCTTTGGTGACACATTGTTCAGTGTGCATCATGGGGTTGTGGACATCTTGGGTTTCTAAGCCTGTGTCTGGCTTATATTGAGTGAGTGATGTCACTGGGTTCTGGTTAGCAGGTGCCTTGGGTGTAGTGAGGTTCCTGACCAAGTTGTTCTTACACATCTAAAAGGCATTTTTTTTACTATGCTTATTACACTGGCTGTCCTGGAACTTGCTATGTAGACCAGGCTGGATTCGAACTCGCAGAGATCTGCCTGCCTCTGCCTCCTGAGTGGTGGGATTAGAGATGGTCCTTTTTGACAGTCTTTATAGAAAGATATGGTCCTCATTGAGCCTAGCAACAGCTAAGTAGAAAGGGAGCTCCAGAAGGCTCTGACGAAGGACAAACTATCCATTTTCAGGTTTCATTTAGAGTTTGAGTAGAGAAAGACAGGCAGCATCAAACAATTGCAAGTCAGAGATTGAGCGGGCACCAAACATGTGAGTATCCTGCTCCTCCTCTGGAGCTATGGGTGTCCCCTTCCCTAATGTTACTCTTCTGAGAGCTACAGTTCCAGTTGATTTTAAAACAACGCCATTGCCACTTTAATGCATAAGATGTGGTGTAAAGACAGTGTGCCAGTTGAAGGACTTGGCTTTGAAATGTTAGACAGGGCCTACACTCTGCAGAACCCACTACAGCCAAAGAGGGAACTCAACTACCCCGTTATTAAAATGAAATGAAACAAACAGTGACTATGGAGGGACCATATGGGAAGGGCCAAGGTGTTGAGTGCATTGGAGAAGGAAACACAAATATCGCAATTATTCAACCAACTCCTTGACTGAATGTGGTCACACAGACACGTTATCAAGCCCTACAGGAGATCTGCCCAGGGGATCCTAGGCCAGGATACAGAATGGTAAATAAATACCATTGTGTCATAAACAGTAGGCACCTTGGATCGCTAATCTGTTCTCACGGATCTTCCCTCGGATTGTCTGTCCAGTTTGCCTGGTAATAAATCAATTCCCAGGACACAAGACTCTCATTGCTAAGACTGATAGGTGTTGGGGAAGGCAAGATGAGTTGGCCAACCTGTTCCTAGCATCCCACATGCACCAAAGTTTACCTTACAGAGAAACGAGAAGAAAGCTGATTCTTGGCCCTGGTCAACATTTAGTGAAAAAGTCAACTCAGAAGTTAGAAATTTCAGTCAGTTCTCTTTGGTGGAGGAAGAGGGATTCAGAACCTCAGCTCTGCCCTGAGCTTTTGACTGTGAGAATGCAAGCTTAAGAAGACCAGAGGAGAGCAGAATGTACTGAAGTTTATCACTTCCTGGTCGCTCTTACAGTAATGGTGCCTGGCTGGCCCCCTATGCTCTGGCAATGAGTAAACGCCAAATCCCTCGCGTAGATGACCAAGGTTCTCTCCTTATAAACATGGCCTTCTAACTGGGAGACTCACTCTTCCCCCAAGCTGTCTGTCTGCCTTTGTCTCTCTTGCAGTTATGTCCTACCATATTACTGGAACTCAGCATACATCTCCTGAAACAAAATTGCAAATGATTATCATTTCTTATTACTCAGGTGCCCAGTTTTAGTTCTGTAACAGGAGTCTTGCCTTTTCTCGGTAATTCCGTCTGAAATTCCATCCAGGCGTGTTAAATGGTTATTAGGTGCAAAGTTATCTGTTTACCAGTAAATGGGTTCCTGTTCTCAAGATGCCACGGGGCTCATGCTAGGCCCTCTGGAATGTTCATCAAGCACATTAGATGGCACTTCACAGGTGTATTGGAAATCCCACTAGACTGGATCACAGGTATCTATCATGTCAGGCATGGTGGCAGGGATCAGAGGCACTCTTTAAGAAGCTTGAGCCTGAGGTTTCTGAATTGTTCCCAGTTTCTCACTAAAAACCTTTACCTCTGATCCTGCCCCTCTGCCACTCCCTGATGATTTGATGTTCCTGTTTGTGGCGGAACAATTCGGGAATGTTCTGGACATCCCTTGTTTCAGGAGGTACCTGTCAGTGAGACCAGAGCTTTGACAGATTTCTTGCTCCTCAGTGGTCCCTCTCCTGAAGGACATCACAACTGCAGATGCTCAGACCACTAGTGGCACAGGATCAGAGCCTTGACCCGGACAATTTGCAGTGGCAGAACTGTCTCCAAGTTAGGAAGACAGACAGCTTTGATGCTTTTGCCAATTCTCCTCTGGGAGTTTCTCCTGCCTCCCTGGCCTTTTACTTCTATGGTTGTGTTTATATTTAAGCATCACGTCTGGTCCATTGGGGGCTTTGTGGTTCCTCTGCAAGATGATTGGGTCCTCAGAGGCAGGTGTAAAGTTAGGAATGTAGGTATATCATTGGCTCCCCCTAGGTTCTGAGACTCCTGACAGCTTTTGTCAGTGCAATATTGCATGCAGTGTGGTCCTTACACTGTACAGTGGGGAGGGTGCACCAGATCTTTTTGATAATGAAACTATTTGTGTCACAGACTTCGAAATGAGAGAGTGTAGAGAAAGTATAATAGCTAGACTTCTCTATTGGAAATAGAAGAAGCAAGTCTGATAATTCTTGAGTACAGTATTAACATGGAGCCTGGGTCCATGAGGATGGCTTCATTTTTTTGGTTGGGCTTCAGGCATTGTTGCTGCTGTTTCTCTTAAGTATCTACGTTTCCCTCATCTTTACTTTTGTTCTGTCTCTGTCTCTCTATCTACCCCCTACCCCTCGTCTTTCTCTTCTTTTTCTCCTCTGCACTTCTGACATCACATTTATATGCCTGAAGAGGTAATGTAGTCCCTTTTTTAGCTATGTGTCCCATTAATAGATATTATACAGGATTCCATGTGTCAATGGGATAAGTTCTATATTTTAATAGTGTTGCTAATGTTTCACTTTAACTTTTGATTTTATTTTATTCCTTCTATTTTAGATAGCAGATTGTAGTTTATCAATTGTTGACATTTTATAAAAAGGAGATATAGTTTCTTTTTTCTTTTTGTATCTTTTAATCAGTTTTTTTTACTGATTTATGCACCCCAATCCCACCTGCCTCCCAGTCCCTTCACATTCATCTCAGCACTACAGTGTCTTCCCAAAGGCAAACTAACAAAGAAATAATCAAAATAAGACAAAGATAAAAAGGAGAAAATGATAATTAATAAATATATAATGAAAATACAAATAAGAATATCAATTTCAATTAAAAACAAGCAAACAAAGAAAACAAAGGAAAAAGCAAAAACCAAACACTTCACTCCTCCGTCTTTGCCTCTCTGTTGCCACTTTCGTGGTCCTAGTGGCATGGTGAGCCACTGTGTACCACACGGTGTACCCTTTTGTCCAAACAGCTTTTCTTGCAAATGTTCATTGTGTAATATGTTACTGATCAGATTTAATATCTATGGCCTCCAGCAGACCATCAACACTGCACCCCCACAGAAACTCCCTAAATATCCCGTTGATGACCCGAGTCATGTAGACCATGGAGCCATGGCTCTGCAGGTCCAGTCCCTTCACATGCTCCAACAGGAAGGGCAGATGTTGGGATATGCCAGCTTAAAACCCTGGATGAGTCAGTCACACAGGGTGCTGGGAACGCGCCTCTCAGGTGAGAGGTGGTTCCAGCTCTCCTTCACCCATGGTAAGGGATGGGCCATCTTTCCCAAGTGTAGTCAGGGCCAGATTTCCCATGCCAGGGTCATTGGTGTCCATTTCCCCAGGGTCTACAAGGGACAGAGTCCCTCCAGTGAAGGAAGACTGGCTCTCCCCAGGCCTATGAGGGGCAGGGCCAGCTCAATGAGGACCTAGTACTTCAACACATAGTGGGACCCTGTGGTAACACACTCAGTGGACATCAATATAGACTCCAGCTGTAGCAGAATCATTGACTGAGACATGGCCAGCAGCAGCAGCTTGGACATGGCTGACACCATGGACCAAGGTGGCAGCATATGCCTCTCAGATTGGTGTGGGTCCAGCAGTAGCAGGGTCCCAAGACTCCAATACGATCTCAGATAGAATAGAGACCCCAAGTAATCTCACAGATCCCAATGGCAACAGGAACCACTGACCCTGGCTGTGGTAGGGCCACGAATCCAGACATGACTCCCAGGACCATCAACATGGTTCCGGGTGGCAACACAAGTCACCCCAATCCACATAGCCCTGTTGGATGGCAGCATGTTCCCCAGGCACCAGCATGGTCTCAGGTGTCAGCCCAGACCACAGGCATCTGTACTGCCTTTGGTGATAACCTGAGCCACAGACATCAATGTGGACCTTGGCTGCAGTGGGATCACAGATGCAGATATGGCCCTCGGGAGCAGCCCAACCTTGAAGACTCCATGGCCACAGGTGCTAGCAAGACCACAGCAGTTGCATGCCCCCTTGGACCCCAACATGGTCACAGGTAGTGACCTGGAAGCTGGGCATCCTGGTGGCCTTTTGTGAGAACGTGGGCCATGGACATCAACATAGGCCCCAGCTGTGGTAAGACCACAGTCCCAGACATGGTCCCCAGCAGCTTCTTAGGTCCAGATGTAACGAGGAGTAACTGAACAGGCATCTCAGATTGGCATCACTCAAGTTACAAGGTGGCTCTTGGACAACATCATGGCCTCTGGTGTTACCCCATATCCTGGGCATCTGCATAGCCTTCATAACAGAAGCTACTAACACTGATACAAACTCTGGCTATGGTATAGACCCAGACATGATCCCCAGCAACAGCTTGGGTCCACATAACCCTCTGGTTATGGGTGGCAGTGCAGTCCACTCAGCTCACTACGGCCCTGGCCACAGGACATTCGGTGATCACCAATATGGTCCAGGTGGCAGCCCAGATCAAAGCTACCCATGTGGCCTTTAGTGGTTACATGGACTATAAAAGTTAGCTCAGTTTGGGGAAAAAAAGGCTAAAAGATAAAACAATTATACTTTTACTTATTATAAGGGGAAAACTCACAAAACAGGAACGAGAAGTCCAAGCTCAGCTGTGCTGTGAGGGAACCACACACAGAGAGGGCACCTGGGCCGCATACGAGTTTTCTCCAGGTTCCAGAAATCCACACCTAACTTGGTCCCACCTCTTAAAGATAATTGGTTGGCAAAGATTTCCCACGACCTCCCCCTTTTGTCTAAATAACAGCAATCCAAACCCAATACAAAATTATATACAACAGATATCAAGTATCAAATTACAACCAACACAAACAATATTAATCAAGGAATACATGATAGATGTTTTAATAGACATTCTATTCCAAAGAGTTTAAGTCTTGCATCGGAAATAGGTTTGGCTAAACCATAGGAGGATGATAACGATGACTATCTAATCTTCAACCTTATATAAGACCTAAGAAAGGAGATAATATTACTTGAGTAGGCAGGAAGTGCAATCAAGCAGCTTCCAAAGCAAGCAGTATATGAAAGAGACAATTGGCTACCTGAGCAATCACCCAAAGTCTCACTTGCAATGCTGAAGCAAACAATTTTGGCTAAGACCTAGTGTAACTGACAGACTATTTTCAGAGGCAGAAGTTTTTTCAGAACTATCTTACCCTGTCTTGGCAAGGTTTGTTAGTCCTTTTCCTTGTGTCTTGCTTATCCAGTCCAGATACCATGTACTTTATCAGTGGTTAAGGCATGGACTGGTCCTTGCCCAAAGGCCAATTGAGCCAAGTAAACTCTGAGTGGAGTGTCTTTGGTTCTCAACATTCTCTCGGGAATCGATTGGTGCTATCAGGAGGAATCATGTCTCATGTCAATAGAATCCTACATTATTTAAATGTCATGTTCTATAGATTTTTGAAATGGTTGAAGATTACCTATTTAGGCAAAATACAATCTCTATGTATCTTAAGAGCCTAATTAATCTGACTATATGTATTATTGTCGCAGGACAATATTACACCAATTTGATTAAAAAGGGGGTATTTTATTGGAGGGGATAAAACTTACAGATCAATGTCCCAAACCACGTTCCTCTGGTCGCAAACAGGAAACCGAGTCTAGCAGTCAGCATTAAAGCCAGAAGCAAGTTATCTGGGAGAGCGGCTGTGGCATTTTTTTAAAATGAAAACCACGCCCCACATTGGGAGGGTATCTTAGAAGCCATTGGCTGAAAGCAAGAGGGCTTAATCTCCCGCAGCAATGTATAACAAACACAAACAACTATTGACGTATAATATTTAATACCTGTATAACTTAAAGACTAAGACTTCATGTCAGGTTGGGTGGTGGTGGTGCATGCCTTTAATCCTAGTACTTGGAAGGCAGAGGGAGGTGGATCTCTGTGAGTTTGAGGCCAGCCTGGTCTACAAGAGCTAGTTCCAGGACAGGCACCAAAAACTACAGAGAACCCTGTCTCGAAAATTAAAAAAAAAAAAGACTTCATGTCAGAATATTAAATAATCTATAAATAAATGTGAAGAAAATGAGGACAATGACCTCAAAATGTAAACAATGTATAAGTATCTTACTCAGAGGTAAGAATAATATAGAATGCAGTATGAAAATATATCCTAAAAGTTGTATCAATATACAAAATGTCCTAAACAGATGTAGAAACATGCATTATACAATCTGTGTACAAATACTGTAAACAGAAATAACAAATATAATTTGAACTTGTACAAAAACTATACCAATGTAAATAAATTCACACTAAATTATCTATTTCCCATTTAATTTCTCTCTCTCTTTTTTTTTATGAGCCCACATAGTTTCCACCCTAACCCTCTACCTTATACAAGTAATAATCAACAACCCCTAAAGGTGTTCCCAACCCTGAGGACAAACTGTTGGGAGAGGGGACATCATCTTCTAGAATTGCTTCCAGCTGTCATGGGGATGATGTTCTCTTTATGAGATCCTGTAAAAGAAAGGTGATGGTTAAGTTTCAAGATTACTGTCTAGTATAGTTGCAAACTATTTCTGAGCAGTTGATAGTGCTTTTTTCTGAAGTTCTTATTTGGAGTTCTGGCCAGAATGTCATGAGAACGTGTACAATTTCAGCAGCAGGTACCCCAAAACTAGACTTGTAGTAATGCTATTAGCATCATGATGTCATCTCAACTAGGTGGAGTTGTTGCTGTGGGGCCCCATCTTCTTCCTGGAAACTTCAAAGATTACTGCAGAAAAAGAATCTGTAGGAAACTCTATTGTTTATCTTGGAAAACTTAAACATTATTCATATAGACATACATTCAATGAAGAGTACGATATAGACAAAACAGGCATGGAGAAAGTAAATTTTTTCCTAAAGTCTTTCTTCTGTCCCATACCATATGGCCTGACATGAGAGAAACTCTGAATGTTCCTTTGTTCCTTTTAACAACATGCTTGGATTTAGAAGACAGAGCCATTGTCCAACTCCAAAGCCATCTCTCTCTCTCTCTCTCTCTCTCTCTCTCTCTCTTGTTTTAATCGCCTGTCCTCATAAGACATATTCATTTTTCTTGATGATCATTATTGGAGAGTTATTTTTCCTTCTGTCAACATCCAAACATCCATGGTCTCTTGAATTTTTGAAGATGTGTATCTTCCTGTAAAGACAAGAGCAGAACCCTGCCCCAACTTTATATGCAAGCACTGGAAAAACTGGTCCCAGAAGCCAGACATGAAGTCACAGGTGGCCAAAGGTGCCTGAGGACTTAGAGCAGCTCTAAGGCATTTAATGAGAAAATATGAAGAACCCAGCTCAGGGCCCCTGCTTGGGAATTCTATACCCAAATGAGCAGCGCCTGATGGTGGCTAGCTAGAGCCGCTGGAGATCCAAGCCCTCCAATTCGGTCACAACTGTAGAAGTTAGCTCGATTCAGGAAATAATTAGGCTAGCTAAAAGATAAAACAATTATATTGTTATTTATTATAAGGGGAATACTCACAAAACAGGAATGAGAAGTCCAAGCTCAGTGGTGCTGCGAGGGAACTGGACCATGTGCCATTTTTCTCCAGGTCCCAGAAATCCACACCCTAACTTGGTCCCACATCTTAAAGATAATTGGTTGGCAAAGATTTCCCATCAATGGACCATGTACACCAACACAGACCCTGGCTGCAGTAGGACCACTGACCTAGACATGGTACTCAGCAGCAGCCTGGGTCTGGATGCCACCATGGACCCCGGTGGAGTACAGGCCACTCAGTTAGGCATCACCCTGGCTGCAGGATGGCCCTCAGACAGCAACACAGCCCTAGGAGGAGCTTAGACCCTGGGCACCCACCCCATCCTCAAGGGCAGCAGGTGCCTTGGATATCAGTGAAGACCCAGGCTTAGGTAGGGCCATGGACCCATATATGGCCTTGGCAGCAGCTCAAGCCCAGACATCTCCATAGCCCTGGGTAGCAGCACAGGCCACTCATATTGGGATTGGCATGGCCCTTGGGCACCAATATGGCCACATATGGTGGCCCAAATCCCAGGCATCCTTACTGCCTTCAGTGGTAACTGAAACCATGGACATCAACACATATCATGACTGCGGCAGGGCCATGGACCCAGGAATGGCCCTTGGCAGCAGCCCAGAACCGAATGCCACCATGGCCCCAGATAGCAAGCAAGCCTCATATCACCCTGTTCCTCACCACCTTTGCCTCTATAGATCTGCCTCTCTCCACAGGACACCAACTTCCCTGACTCTCTCTCTTTCATACTCCCTCCATACATTTGTTCACCAAAATGGCACCTGACCCTTCTGACCTTATAGCTTCTTCTTACCTGCCCACGGCAAACTACCTTGGGCAGCATGTATGAGTCCATTTCTCCTGCTAGGTTTGAGAGGCAACAAGGCCTGAGCTCCACCACCCCCAGCCCAGAACAAACTACCCCAGAGTGACATGTGTGACTTTATCTCTGATGTTCACCAGGATATATTTTCTAACACAGTTGATTTTTAAGAATAAGTCCCAGCCTTTGTGGCTGTTCTTTGTTTTACAGGTGCCAGCTTTCTAGTTCAGACAACTGAGAAAAAGGGGAGATCACTCTGAAGGCTGTTGGGTGGGGACTATTTCCTAGTTCATAAGCCCTGTGGGACTCTGACAGGCAATGGGCTTGCAGGTACAGATCTGACAGATAAGATATTGCGTATGAATTGATCTCAAAATGTAAAGAACTTTGTAACAGGAGGAGTGGGCTTTTGGGGGGTTTCCTGTCCTGCCCAGTTCCCACAGTCTTTAGGTCCCAAAGAAAATCACACAGAGGTCTCCATAAGTTATAAAACTGATTGGCCCATTAGCGCAGGCTTCTTATTAGCTCTTATAGCATATATTAACCCATTATTCTTATCTATGTTAACCACATAGATAAGGCTTGGTACCTTTTTCAATGGAGTAGGTCACATCTTGCTTCTTCCGTGGTCTGGGCAGAACTGCAGAAGGAGCTTCCTTCTTCCCAGAATACTCCTGTTCTCATTGCCCCACCTCTACTTTCTGTCTGGTTTTCCCACCTATACTTCCTGCCTTGCTACCGGCCAATCAGTGTTTATTTAAAACATGATTGACAGAATACAGACAATTCTCCCGCACCGGAACTTGAACACAATAAATAAAGGTCAGTTTCTGTAAAATGAAACAAAACAACAACAAAAACTTTTAACCTGGCATAGCAGAGGTACCAAGTAGATGAATCTGTTTTACCAAATATTATAAAGAAGCCAAAAGCAACTTTAAAAATATCTACAACAGGGCAGCATGGTAGACTTTCCCATAACACTATTGGAGCACAAAAGAGCAGGTAGGCCAACTACCATGTCTTCAAGCATTTTATGATGCAGTCTTTTTCTCATCCTCTTAAGGCCCACGTATTTTAATATGGGCATCTTGTGGGTGTTGGATGCCCACAAATAGGCCATCCTTTTACCCCCACAGATGCCTGCAGTGCCTTTCTCAGAGCCACAGAACTCCAAAAGCACAGTAGGGGTTCAGTGCTTTCATCCACTACTCAAGTGGCAAGATTGTGCTTTTATGCATACCCTCTTCATTCTGACACCACTGGGCATGCCCACAATTTCCTAGCTAACTCTTTTCCTCGTATTGGCTAACCATGTTCCATCTCTACCAGTCAAGGAAAACTGTGACAACCCATCCAGTCTATTATATTTGAGAAAAACTAACCACAACTCTTTCCAATTTCTCAACTAAACCTCCATGCATAGTTATCTTAATATCAAACTATCTTGTAACTTGAGAATATAAAAAACAATTTTAATGTTTATACAAAGTTTTCAAAAGACATAAGAACTTCAACTCCATAGAAGACAAATTCCATAACCAATCTTTATTTTTGATTTATGTTTCTCCCTTCTAAATTGGTTGATGACTCAAAATGTAGATTATGATAGGTTTTGATACCTCTGAAATAGGCCCAGAACTGCAGTTACCACAACTCATTTCACATATGTTTTAATAGCATGGACATTTGTCTGATCCTGTTTTTGTGTTTTATCAGTAACCAAGGCCCTTAGGGAAGAAAAAAAATCTAGATGTGTTTTACATATATCTGGCTGTTTGTTAATACACATAAGTGTTATAATGCTGTATATAACTGTGACTTGATTGGTGACTTCTGTTTACTAAATTCCTAGTGTTTTTTCATAGGTAGTTAAAATAGTATTCTATCTAGTCTTCCAGACAACTATAACAGGAGTTCTGATCTCATTAAAGTTATGCTGATCTCTTATACTATCTCCTTTTTTGAAAGATTAAATAAAATCTAATCTCTGTCACAAATATTAAATGATAATGAAGTAAATTTAAGTTGTCCTCAAAAAATATTTTTGTTAATTATCCTGCACATTCCAGGTATAAATGATCAAGCACAGGGTCCTATTAGTCTTCAAATTAGGCCAACTACCTATAATTTAGCCCCACATAATATTCAAGCTAAATTTTGCCTGCATCACTACACTTTTTCTTTTATAATTTTACTAAGCCTCAAAAATCACTTCTTAACTACATTGATAATTCATCACTTATGAACAACAAGTTCTAAACAAGAGCCAAGCTTTGCACTTTACAGATAGCCATTAGCCACAAAAGGAAACACTCTACTAAATTGCCTAATAACTTTAATGTACTTCAATACTGTGTTTGATGTATTTATGCAAAGCAGATGCAAAAAAACCTCCTCTACCTCAGACAAATTGCTTGAACCTCACTTAATCTCGTATAAGCCAAATGAGAGGTCAGGGAGTAAAATGAAGCCAAAATGCTAATTAGCCACAACTCTTTCTGAGGAAAGATGAGCTCTTCTGAGTATTTTCTGCTACTTTCTATCCACAAAAAAGCTATCAAAATCCCATGTACAATGTGGGAATCAGCCTATTTTTGCTACAGAGAGCCCCTTCTTACTTGTTTAGATGGTTGACTATTTTATAGGGAATCATTTTCCAGCTTGAGCAAGTCTCAGCCTTTTAACAGTGATTACTTAAACATCTTTAAAATACTTACTTTTCCATACATCGATGCTTCTCAGCTTAGGCTGGAGTTACATCCTACTAAACGCATCTTAAGTACATCGTTAGTCAGAATGCATTTCCTACAGCTAACCTACCAAACACCACAGCTTAGTGCCACAGTCACAGTAGAGGGTTGGTTCTTTCCCCTCAGAGGGGCTGAACAAGAACCAACTCACTGCCAATACCCATATCTCCAGAAAGGCAGATGACATGTATCATTAATCTGGGAAAAGATCCAAATTCTAAATCCAAACTGAATGCGTATTTCAAACAATCTTTAAGTCAAAACTCACTCATTAAGTCAAAACTTTGTAAATCAAGCTCTATGTTGCCAAAGACTTTGATTTGAAAAACTATTTTTGATTAAATTTACCCATATCTGTATTTTTGGAAGAATATAGTCAATATTATGTATTGTACCCACCTTTGACTTCATGGCTGCCCCCTAACCTGCTGACTTCTGCCAACCATGCCCTTTTCAAACACTAGGATCCTTCCAAAGACACCCATAATGCTCTTAGAGCTGTGGCCAGTAGCATAGCAGAGGCCTTGCCTTCCACCACAGGATCTCTCAACACAGTGTCCCTCATTCTGAGCTCTCACTTCAGGCAAAGACAAAGAGGCTTTGTCACTACTGATCCAGATTGAATCATTACTATCAGGTAGACAAGCTTTCTTTTCTTCTGGAGTGCCCCTTCCTGCTTCAGAGGCCATATTATGTACCAGCTTCTCCAAATCATTCACTTATTTCACTCCCTTCTCTTGGTACCCAGGACCTGTTGGGGCTTAGTGTTAGCACCAAGGCAGTCAGAGGAACTGGGCGGGGAAGAGAGGAATCCATCCTGTTGATGATCTTCACTTTTGTTGATGGCCCAGCCTTTAAGTTCAGACTTCCAAAGCCTTCAGAGGACTATCTTAGATAGAATCATGTTTCTTAAATAGGGATGATTAAGTCTTTACTCATGGCACTTGGGCAGGCAAAATCATTTGCAAATAGCATACTTACACACATAAGATATAAATTTAAATGAGTTTATGATAGAGGAAGGTAGCCCTCCAACCAATGTGATTGATGTTCATAGAAGAAAAGCCATATAGACAGACACACACTGAGGAGACAGGCAGAGAGGAGAAGGAGGCATAATGACAGAAGTCAGTACTTGAGTGGGGCTGCTCCCTGTAGAACTCTATGGCTAGTCAGTCATCATAGAGGCTGAGTGTCACCACCCTTGTGGCAAAGTCAGTGTTGTGGGCCTGACCTACAGAACTGTAAGAAAACCAACTTTTCTTTTTAAGCCCACCCAGTATGAGGTCTTTTGATATGGCTGCCTCAAAAAACATATACAGCAACCAAGCATTTTCCTCAAAACAGCAGATCTGAAAATTTACCACAATCCAAAACACTGGTATCAGATTTCTGGAATGAGGTTTCCAGTAGTGGGGAGAATCCGTGTTCCTCTGTTGCTTTCTTTTGAAACAGTATATTTTTTGAAGTATATCATTTGACCTTAGTGTCCTTCTTAATTAAATGGAAAAACACAGCAGCACTAAAGAGAGCCAGTTGCCAGGTAGCTTCTCTGGAGAAGAGTCTGAGATAGAATTTCAGAGTAAGTCCATGAGAGAGCAGTGAGCCAGTGAGAGGGAAGGAGAGTGCTGAGCAGAGGAAGGGGGAGGGAAAGGTTGGTGTACCAAAGAGAGCCTTGCCTAGCACTGCCCACAATGGTACAATGGGATCCAGAAGTATCTAGCCCTCTGTTGATAATTCACATTGTTATGATTCCAACCACACAGTGGTGACTGGCACTTCCGGGTTCCAGGAACCCGGAACAAGCGCTCAGGCAATCCTTAGCCACCCCAGGGACCTTAAAAGGCCCTGCATGACCTACCTGTGGCATGGTTGCATCACCTACGTATGACGCAGCTACATAACCCCTTGTGTGCATACATGAGCTCCGTCATCTGCATGACTTAGCTACATCAACCCCTTGTGCGCATGTGCTAGGCAGCCTTTAAAAGCTGGACGTGCCATCTTCAGGCTCTCTTTCTGTGCACCAACTTCTCCAGGCCTGTTCACATGTCTCCTCTAATAAACTCTTAAGCGGGTTTGTTGCGTGCCTCGTTCTCACTCGCGACAGGCAATTTCACACATAGTTCAGGTAACTTCTAGGGTCCAGCTCTGCCCAGGTTCAGGTCCGAAAGAGAATTGTGGAGTCTAGGGAGCATGAGTTGGGGGAGGGCAACCGACACGGGACTGACATGAACTGAGGTGAATCAGGATGGCTGCCTGTTTATTATTGGAAAAAGAATACATCTTTCAGACTCTTATATTCTATAATTGCACATGGGAGTAAATGGGAGAAAAGGATCATATGAGCCTGGGCGTGGCTTGAGATCAGGGGTTGAAGAAGTTAGCATTGACCTTGACAAGTTAATAGACACCAGTCCTGTGTTAATGAAAGGACCACAAGTTCCTCTTGCCAGAGATAATGACTCCCTTTTTAGCAAGCAGGAACTTTCTTCTAGCTCCTGAGGGACTGGAGACTTTTGTCTAAACGCCTGGCTTTGGGAAAAGGACATTTTTGTGGGGGAGCAGACATTCCATTATAGAATATTGTAGTTTCTTGTATGGCTTAGTTTATCCAAATAGCTGAATCTTAAAAATGAGCAAAGACAAAGCTAGACAAATACTACCGTGAACCTGAGTAGACTTTAGATCATCAAATATGCCCTATTTATCAAGCATATGTTACTTATCTAAATTCTCTAGCAGCTCGATGTTACCATGTGTGGGAGTAGGCAGAGTAATCACGCTATTTGTTTCCATGGTGGTGGAGATTTTTTTCCAAAGAACTTTTTTTGTGTTATGAGACTGTCATTTTATACATTTTCATCCTTCAAAGCCCTCACAAAATTTCCCAAAGGGAAAGGCATAATAGTGAGAATCATTTTTTAAAAAATGCAAGTTCCCTTATTACTGGATTGTTGAGACAGACCTCGTGTCATGGCTCTCACCACATGACCCCAACTTTGTCGTTACCAAGTCTGCCAAGAAACTGAGGACCAGTAATGCTGATGCTGAGGAGAAGTTGGACCGGAATCATGAGAAGTTGGACAGAAATCATGAGAAGTCAGACCAAAGTCACGAAAAGCCAGACAGGAGCCGTGAGAAGGCAGACTGAAACCCTGATAAGTCTGACCAGGATCGAGAGCGGAGCTATGACAAAGTGGACAGAGAAGAGATCGGGACAGGGAACGAGATTGGGACGGGGGTATGACAAGGCAGACCGGGAAGATGGCAAAGACTGGCGCCACCATCGCAGACAGGAGCTAGCTCCTTACCCCAAAAGCAAGAAGGCAGTGAGCCGGAAAGATGAAGAATTAGACCCCATGGATCCCAGCTCATATTCAGATGCACCCCGGGGCACATGGTCAACAGGACTACCCAAAAGGAATGAGGCCAAGACAGGCGCCGACAGGACAGCAGCTGGGCTTCCAGCAGCGCCCATACCCTTCCCCAGGGACTGTGCTCCACACCAATGCTGAGGCCTCCCGAACCAAACAGCGGGACTGAACCTTTGTTTGCTGTAGCTTTGGCAGTTTGCCTTCCTGCTTTCTTCCTTGTGGCTCTGGATATAGGGTCCAGAGCCTCGCACATGCTGAATTAGTATTCCACCAATGAGCTACACACTCCCGGCCCCCCGACCCCCGGCTCCCAGCCCCCTTATTTTTTGTAATAAAAGCTTTGCTGTGGATCATTAAAAAAGAAAAAAGAAAAAGAAAAGAAAAGAAAAAAAAGCAAGTAAAAAGGTTCTGGAGAACTGTGATCCACAACGTCGAAATGCTGGAGCTTTGTCATGTAGCAATGGTCGCTCTGAGGTCCCTGTCAGGTAACTGTGTGCTGCAGACCCCACTGAAGGTGTTGACTAGGGGCAGCTGCTGCTGGCTCATGCAGTCATCGTCTCCCGCTTCTCTGTGTAGCTAAGGTGTAGAGTGCTCAGAGCAAGCAGGAGGCCTATGCTTTACAGTTCTTTCCCATGCCATGTTCTGATGCTTTCTACCCACGTGGAGGTGTGTCTGAAGGAACCTGACTTGGAGGGACTCTGAACGATCCTGTGTTTTACATTTGAACGTGGACCATTTATTTGTCCCTGCTCTGTGTGAGATATTAGAGAGTAAACCCCCAAGTTTCTCTACCATGTATGATTACCCGCTTATAGGAAATCTTTAGAAATATTCTTTGAGAGTATAAAAATACCCTGATTCTTGTCTTATAGTTCCCTACTCAAATCAAGCAAGTAAAATGTACTAACAATACCTGCTATTCACCATTAGGGTGAGTTTCTAAGCTCTTTAATGCTGTCAGGTTGATAGGCAGTGCCCTTCCCTACAAAATGCTTCCCCTTCTCATTTATTTAACATAGTATCTCTTTATTGTCCACACATAGTTTTGGATTCTTATTTTTTAATCTATTATTTTCATTTACTTTGATGCTCAAATTATTCCAGATCCAACAGTGAAAATGACTTTTAAATTTTAAAAATGCATATTCTCACTTTTTTTTAGTTCCTCCTTTTTTTCTAGAAAAACAAAGTCCTCCAGCCTCATCTTTCATTTCCCCTATCCATACCCTGGAATTCTTCACAGGTCCCTGATTTCTTCTGATGTAGAATAATGTTATTATCTATGAACTGGGCTCTAAGTCTGTTTATTGTTATTGAATGCTGCTGCCTAGAGGTTGTCAAGTTGATGGGATGTATGTGTCAGTGTGTTCAATAATAAATTTGTACTGAGATTTCTAGGTCTAATCCACACAATTTTCTTGCTGACCTTCCTATTCAATATTTAAATATCCTGTCAGCTTTTATCCATGAGTGAAATAATCTCACTAACTTTGCTCATTTTCTCGGTTCCACAATAACCACAAAATAGTTTCAGAATATTTATATCACTAAAACCCAAAAGCCTACCAAGAAAAGCTCTTGATTTGGCTGCACTTTTATTTTATTCTGAAATCAAAGAAATACTTTCAAACCTTACTTGGAGTTCTTGAATAAAGACATATGTATAAAGCATTGGAACAGAATAAAAGGCCCAAAATAAAAACTTGACAGTGTGATCAACTGATCTTTAACAAACAGCCAAGGCCATTCAACATGAAAAGGAAAATAGTGCTGGGAAAACTAGCTACTCCCATGGAAGTAAAGTAGGTTGGACTCTTACTCTATAAGATATGCAAAAGTTAAATGAAAAAGAATTAGAGATTATTAAGACATAAGACCTAAAACTGTTAAGCACTTGGAAGAAAATACAAGTGGAGAGCTTCATGGTGCTGGGTTTAGCAAAGAAAAGTAGTTAGTTTCATTAAGATTGAAATTCTTGGTGCAGCAAAGAATTTTTTCAGCGTAGTTAAAAGGTAGTGAATCTGAGATGTATTTGCTTATTGTATATCTGATAAAAATAATAATACAAAGAAACTTCTTACAGCTCAATAACAAAATAACTTATACAGAGGAAAATAGGGGACATTGGATGGGATAATAATAATAGTGAGTAATAAGAGTGAATACTTGGGAACAAATTAACAGCTTTCTCCAACAATGTAAACTAGGGTAAACAATACAAAAATTACTGGGGATGAATTTCAAAACCCCACAACTAAAACTAGCGCATACCAGCTATACTACTTCTGGTCGATAACAAAAAGGCGCTATGTCCTACCACACTGATACTTGCACATATATGTTCATGCTGCTCTATTTACCAAATCTAGAAAAGTAAAATCAGCCTAGATTACCAGTGGATGATAAGTGGACAGTAAAATTTTTCATAAACCAATGGAATTTTATCCAGTTATAGAGAAAAATAAAATTTGTAGGAATGTGGATGAAACCAGAAAACTTCATATTGAATGAAGTGACCCAAACTCAGAAAGAAAAACACCATTCTTTGCCATATGTGGATCCAGCTTTGAATTTTCATATTTGCGTGTTTAAGCTGAGTGACTGTGTATAAAGACTGGGCACTTAGAAAGGGGTTGTAGGAGGAAGAGCATATGTGAGGTGAAAGTAGAGGAAGGAAGGAAGTCGGGGTGGAAAGGTTTGATTAGAGATAGGGCTGATTATATGATGGAGAGAATGATGTGGGAACCAGGATAACCAGAACCAAGGATGTAATCAAAAGGCATATGGAAACCTACTGCTTTATTAGTTAATCAAAAAACATATATTAAAAAAGCTTGGGTCTAGGGAGATGATACAGTTCCTAAAAGCACTGGCTGCTCCTCCAGGGGACAATTTCCCAGATTCAATTTCCCAGCACCCACTTGTTGGCACACAATAATCAGAAATTCCAGTTGCATAGAATTCAGTGCTCTCTTCTGGATGCCTTGGGCACCAGGCATGTGGGTGGTGCAGATATTCATGGAGGCAAAACACCTCTACACATAAAATCTTGTACTCTTTTTTTAAGAATAAGTAATCTGCATAGGTGAATAATGCTGTGTGCAGAAGCCATGGCTTATTAAACAAAAATACCAGTGTAAGATGTGATGTACCTCCCTATTGGTCAAGGAGAACCCACAAGTTCTCAGAACGATACAGCTATTGCCATTGCTCTAAAGTACCTGACAGAGCTAAATGGCAGAGTCCTGTTGCTGAAGACATCATACACACTGAACGTAGGTCAAAGAGAATCATTCTCCAAATGAACTGGGAGCTTCTTCCCTCTTAGTTAGTTTTCGTGGCGCTGGAAGGTGCTAGGAAGTCTGTTGAAGGATGGGGAAAGCCAGCAACACACTTAACCCAGATTTGACCCTGCATGTTAAAATACTAACCTGGCAGGCAAGATGCACTTACTGGTATAACAGAAGCATGGCTATTATGGAAGCAACCAACCACTTTCTGGTTGGGCTTGAGGTCTGATACACAGGCAGGAAAACAGGCTTTGCATTCTAAGCCTGGTCTAAAGCCTATGCCTGGAAAGGTTGAGTGTGTCAACTATGGTTTTTAAGATAAATTTCCGCAGGTAGTTTTCACCTGGCAATCAGCCGCCAGAGGAGTGGGCTACATTCCTTTGAACTTCTGTCCCTGTAACTGGCACACGAGGATGACTCATTGATGCTTTGGTCTGTTCTTCCCTGGCTGCTGAAAACCTGAAGGATTTTCTTTTCTTCTCTTTTTTTTTTTTTTTTTTGGTTTTTCGAGACAGGGTTTCTCTGTGGCTTTGGAGCCTGTCCTGGAACTAGCTCTTGTAGACCAGGCTGGTCTTGAACTCACAGAGACCCACCTGCCTCTGCCTCCTGAGTGCTGGGATTAAAGGCGTGCACCACCACCGCCCGGCCCTGAAGGATTTTCTTCCCAAGACCTTTTGGTTTTGCACTTCTATCAGGGCCTGTTTACAACTCTGCCCATTTTCCTAATGAGGCTCCTCCTTTGGTCATAGTTACATAGTTCTCTGTACTCAGTACACTCTTTGACTATTACACCCATCGCAATTGTTTGTCCCTCCACGTTTTGCACATATTTATTTGTTAAATTTTACCTCTTAAAATATCTTAATATTCATAAAATTCATTTTGTTAAAGTCTATAATGGTTCCCTGAGTTCCTGCCTCACTGACCTATAATATACAATGTGATATAGCACATTTTCTTTTCAGACTTTATATCTTTTCTCTTACATTTAAATAGTTAGCATATCTGAAGCATCTTGAATATAAAAGGCAGAAGTCATGCTCACTTCCTCCCAATGCAGAGCCATAATTTCCCAGTACCCTAATGACAGAACACTGATTAGTTAAAATATATTTTCCACCTGTCAAATGTGCCCAGACAGAGAATCTGTTGGTCATACTATGTTACAGGGTCCCACTTTCTTTTTCCAGTTCTTATGAGAACATGGTGTCTCTCTTATTACAGACACTTAACTTATTTTAATACCTTCAGGATCCTCGTGATCACAATTCATTCTTGAGCATTTATTCTTCTGTATAAACTTAAGTTTATTTACTCCAATTTAAACACGTGCCAGGCTTCTAATTTGAATTACCATTGATGTTTAAACTAATAGGGAAATTCGTGTTTGCACGGTGTTGATTTTCTCATTCAGTAATGTGGTTCACCCTACTGCTGTTCATACTTCTTTCTTTGTGGAGATGTGGAGTGGTTCAGGCAGATCTGATGGAACTCAGTTGCTCCTTGACAGGAGAAATCTTGGGGAACCTTTCTCATCTGTCACACCCTATCCATAGTCATGCTTTTATTGAGTCCTGGGCCTAATATCTTTTCTTCAAAGACATTTACCTATTTACCTATTTCAAAGAAAGGTACCTATTTGTATCTTTCATCATTTCTTTGGGCATTTTTGCACCTGCTCTTAATTCCCCAAACTCACTACCGTTTTTTTTTTTTCCTACTTGCCATGAAGACCAACACAGCGCCTCCTACTGTAGACTTAAGATCTACAGTTTCTTTCATAGATGAGGATGGAACCAGCTATGCTAGTAAGCTCCTTCCAATGATACCCAGAAAAGCTTATAAGTGTGGTGGCTTTGGCTGCAGAGTTCTGGAGGAATCCTCCTGTATCCCCTCGTGACGTTCTCTGACGTTCTCATGTGAGAGACTTCACATCATTAAAATCCTAATAACTCAGTGGTCACAGGAGCCCTGCCTCTGTACAGTTCAGGCATTTGAACTTGTCTCCAATCTTATGAGCATTAATTTATCTTTTTAATGTAACTCTTCTTTCACTACTAGTTATGACTAGTCTCTTCTTATGCTGCTTTGATTTTAGCCTTTCTGCTACTTGGAAATTTAATCAAGCGAAGCAAAGAACCTTCTTCCTTTTCCTTTGTTCACTTTCTCTGCAAAGAGAAGATGAATCTTCTTTAATACCATGTGCACTGACACATACCTAGATGAGGACCCAAATGGTCTTTGCTTTCAAAGAAAATAGTAAAGATTCATGTTTGTAGGATCTCAGAACCTGTGGTCACAGTTACCCATGGTTCCACATTGTACCTATGCTATGTGCTGTTATTAAATTTTTCAGTTCCACAACAATCCTTCCAACCCATCTAATTTTTGAATATTCTCTTTATGCATTTAACAGGCAGATATCTATTAAAAAGATTCTGCAAAATAGTAAGGCATAATGGATGGATAGATGGATGGATGGATGGATGGATAAATGAAGAAAATAAGCACACAAAATGCAAGCAAACCTTAAGAGAAGGCAGCTTTGTAAGCATTGAGCTGGGGATCCACCAGTTTTAAGTCAACGACCTGTCCTTAATTTTGTCATCATTGTCAGGTTCCCTCCCACAAGCTATCACTTATTTGTCTTGTGGAATGCAGAATTTTTTCCACATTTGAATTCTCTGCTGGAACTGTCCAGGGTATACAACACGTTTGGTTATCTCGGAGCTGTTATTTAGCTCCTTTTTGTTCCTTTCCTCATCTTTAAGGACAAAAAGACTTTGCAGATGTTCAGCCCTTAGGTTAGAACTTGGGTCTTAGTGCTGTGCTGCACAAATACTTACTGCGGGCCTGTTTGTCATTCAGGTTGGCTATTCTTTCTTTTCAGGGTGGAATTTTCACTCTGTTTTCCATTGCAAGGGGCCTTGTTTTGTAGTCTTTTTGAATTCTCTAGGAATTTTTTGACCAAAAAAAAGATCAGTTTAATTTTTGAAACTCAGAACATTCTTCCGGTTCCCAGGAGGCCTTTCTCATTCAAAGAGCCAGCACTGCAGCGTGGGAAGGTTATCTGTCAGGAACACTGCAGTCTCAAGTTCACACAGACTGGCATCTTTACAAATAACTTTCCTGCATTCATATTCTGGAATTATTCACTTATAATAATACAGTCTCAGCTCTCTGCTCTCTGAACATCGACAAGGATGGAAGGCAATGGTGGTCTCTAGAGCTCCTGTTAAGGACTGACTGGATTTTTAATTTCCTCGATGTAATCTACTAGCATTTGTCCTTCAGTGCCTGTTTTCAGCTGCTATTACAATCCCAGGTGTGGTGGTGTATACTCTAAGCCACTGAAATCGACTCACCTTGCATTAACCACACATTGAGATAAACCAATTCGCACTCCCAATCAGAAAGGCATCCAAAATACAATCCGCCCTCTCTATCCAAAGAATCTACAGATTCAAACAAGAAAATATTGAAAATACTCACAAAATTTTGATGCTCTAAACAATGCTCTCTAACAACTCTTAACATTGATTACTGAGTTATAAATAATGTAGAGATGGTTTGAAGTATAAAGGAATGTTCTATTTTACTTTCTGATGCTGCCATAAAACACCATGGTCAAAAGCGATTTGGACAAGAAAGGGTTTATTTAAGTTACAGGTTCCAGTCCATCATCAGAAGAATTCAGTCCAGGAATTCAAGGCAAGGACCTTGATGCAAAGTCCACAGAAGAACATTGCTTCCTGACTTGATCCGTATGACTTGCTCATCCAGCCTTCGTTAAATAACTCAGGACCATGTGCCCAGGGGTGGCATTGCCCCCCTGTGGAATGGGTTCTCCCATGTTATTAAATAATTAAGAAAATGCTCCCACAGACTTGCTTACAAACCTACCTGACAGAAGAATTATCTAATTTGAGGTTATTTCTTCTCAAATGACCGCAACCTTATGGCAAGTTGACCTAAATAAACAACCAAATAATTAAGTAAGTAAGTCACAGATGAGAGAGGGGGTGGGATGCACAGGTGGTCTGCACAATACTGCATCAATTTATTTAAGGGAGTTCAGCACCTATGGGTTTTGGCATCCAAAATCCAAAGTATTTCCAGGAGGCCTAGAAATACTTAAATTTTGCAGAGAGTAAGCAGTATTTCAAATTAGTTTATGACTGTTTCATGAGTTAACAAGTATAAGTGATAACCTGTTCTATCTGAGCACAGGAGAACCAAGAGATCAACAAGAGATGTTTTTGTGGGGAAACATCATCTGAGACAGACTGGACAATAGAAGCCCCTAAGGTTTGTTAAATATTTATACTAGTTAATAAATGCAACATTCATACTTAGGTGGCTACATCAATGTAAAGTAATGTAACATAGAACCCTGACCTAGGTTTGTAGGCCATGGGTGAGTGTGTAAAAATGTCTGGAGTTTATCTAAGGAAAGTAATGAAAGAACATACCCTGAAGCCAAGTCAGAACATGAAAAACCCCATGGTGGAGGAGAAAAAGGTCAGTAAGATGGATGAAGCATGTAGGCACAGAAGGCAGAAGATTTGTAGAAGGTGTTGTGCCTTGGTCTGGGGCTTGAGTTATCTGGCATGCCTCTGGGACAAAGAGGTATGTGGATATGTGCATCTGGGGGTCAAAGGAAATGTCTGAGTCAACGCTATAACTGTAGCCATATATAGCTTCTAGCTAGCAGTTAAAAATAACCGTCTTGGATGCAGTTACCTAAAACGATCCAGGCTTTGACAAGCTCCGAGTGTAATAGCTTAGTGAGAGCCAAATCCATAAAGCAATTATGAAAGGACAGCAGAGAGGTAGAAGGATTGCCAAATGCATGGTGTGTGCTAAGAATTGGAAGAGTCCACAATTTCGACTTGGTTCCTGCACTGGGACCAGTGAGAAATCCAATATGGAGTTCAGTCACAATATCTGAGTTTTGGTTTTGACAGGAGGAAGGACCTGAAGCCAGTTAGTGAACTAGGCTGTAACCCAATGACTGTTGGATGACTAGGCTGTGGCAAATTGAGTGGCTTTTCCATGCCTTTCTTTTGTATGACTTTTTCTGAGCAGTCTGTAGAGCCTGCTTTGGTACTGAAAATGCCCTATTCTCAAATCAGCTTTCTTTGTTCTAATAAATATGCTGACTGTATTTAGCATAAGGAATTTTTTCTTTTAATTGTTGTGGAATAGTCACCAGGACCTGAAGCAAAGCTCAGTCATGTGCCCTGGAGCAGCAAGAAAGCAAGCAGTCATAGTCTCAAAAACACAAGTTCAACTGCCATCTTCCCCAGAGAAAAGCACATCAATTGGTTATCCAATGCAATGTCCTTGGAACATATGCATATAAGTAAGATTATACAGGCACAGCAGGTTGAGTTTATGTGTTGAACCACACACACACACACACACACACACACACACACACACACATACATACACATAACAACAATTAATGAAAAAGAGGCCATGAATTTTAAAAGAGCTAGGAAGGGTAATTATGTAATTATAGTATAATCTCAATAAGCAAAAGTAAATTTTAAGTTAAGTTATAAAGTTAAAAAAGTGACATTTGGAGGTGTTAGGTCCTTCCTGCTGAGCTTAACTATGTTGCTGGAAGCATCGCTGGTCCACAGTGTGCTAAGTAGCAGTCTTAGCACAATAGTGTGTCCAAACTGTTCACTTCCTTGGTGAAAGTGAATTCCTAAAATCTTTTAGACACTTGTCCTCACTCTTGGTTTCATTTGCTTCTTTCAGAATGCCAGATTGCTTATAAGGGGATGGAAAAGATGTCTACAGGGTTGCTCACACTTCTCTTTTGCATAAGAACAAGTACATTGGTTACTGTAGACCTGGCACGGACTGTCTCTGCAGAGACCACCAACCGAGGGAGAACAAGGGCGAAGGCTCAAGGAGAAATCAGGAATCGGCCAGGAAATGACAGACAGAGATACTCAATGAGTTTGAATATGCTGCTGCAACTTTACTTCAAACCAGGCACAGTTTTTATACATGTACAATCAAGAAACTTGGCATAGGGCTACATCACCAAAGCATAGAAAATAGAAATAAAAGGAACAGCATAATTGTTGATAAATGATCTATTCTCAATATCAAGTTGTGGTCGTTGCCCAAGGACATGATCTATGAGTTCTTTGAAATCTGTCTCACACCACTAACCACATCTTTGCCTGCTTCCTGATTCTCATGCCCCAGGTTCCCTTAAGGCCCCGGGTCCTTTTACTCCCTTTAGGAGGGCTTCATACCATTGAGTAACTCTAGGCTCATGTTGCCATTGTTTCAGCCAATAATTAATCGCTGGCCGCATATTATTATTTCTAGTTTCTCCTTTTTCTCTATACTACACCATGGCTTCCTGGAACGGGCCAGTCTTTCCATGAAAGGCAATTTATGCCACAACTGTTTATTCCTTCATAATACACCCATCTATTGCCAAACTCATCATATACCCCTGTATAGGGCAGGGGATCTAGGTAATTACCAGATGACTTTGTCCACCGCGGAGGCAACCATCTTTTATCCCCTAACTTATGTTGTCATTCTTATCAGCAACATCCTGGAACAACCTGGTCTGTTGGCAAGAAACAAGAAATACACAGAACAGAAACACAAGAAAGAAACAGCTTCCTCAACGCCAAGAACAGCGAGGACGATTTGGCTGATCGGGCATACTGCCAGGGAACCGCCTGGGGCTCAACTCTGGAAAGCTCGGACCCCAATCCGTCAGCACTATCCCACCACAGCGGCATTTCTGCTACTCAGGCGTGACTGCCATGGATGTAGCATAGACTCGGCTGCAAAGACCTAATAAACAAGATATTTGACTGAAGTTGACAGACTCTCGTGTGGCCCATTCTCATTCTTCACTCCTAATTGGTTTGATTGTGGGGAGTTTGGCTAAGGAGTTTGCTCCAAATGCTTGGTGTCATCCTTCCAGTAGTCATAAGGCAGTGTCTGTAGTGTGCAGCCATCGGCTGAAGGTTAAATAGTTCTTCTCCAAATTCAAGACCATGAGAACTCTAACTCATGGCTAGCATGCTAGGACCAAAAACTGAGTATTGTAACAACTACAGGTGGTGCTGATCCCTCAAGTGTTTACTAGACACATGCAGGTGACACTCTGATCAGAAGGTGCAAATATTAAAACAGTTGTAAGAGACCACTTATTTGGATTAGACTCCTGCACTGAGCCCAGTAGATGAAACCTATACACAGTTTAATTCCAATGACTGAACTGTATAGCCAATTAACAGATTACAAGTGACTAAGATGTAGTCAGTTAACTAAGCAGCAGTTGACTAAGTAGGAATCAATTAAATTGTTGTCTATGTCTCACTTCTACTTATGTATGGGTGTTGTTTGAATATAGTGCTGCCTGGAGTTTGGGGAAGTTGGTCTTAAGAATAGCTTTACGTGTTAATTTGTTTTGATATTGCTTTGTTCAAGTGAGCTCTACTAAACACAATAGGTCCAAGGAATATTCATCAACCATAATTGGGGAAGGAAGTTGGAAGCACACACTGAGTTCAATATCACTGGTGAATTGAGTGGTAAAATAAAGTGTGAACAGCGTCAAGCATATTTGAGAACAGGGAGATGACTGTGCACGTGATCTAGTGTGGTTCAGAGGAGTGACTAGTGAGTGCCAAGCCAAGCCAGTCGGCCAGAAATAGGTGAAGGATGGATTGGAAAATATTGATCCACAGGAATTTGGGGAATTTTTCTGTTTTTTTGAAAACAGCCAATTACCAGTGACTGTGACTATGGGAACTGATGTTGAGTCTATGTCTCTTTGAGTAGCATGATCATATTATAAATAGTAATTTCTGTCATTATAAAAGATAATAATTACCATGCATTATTGAGCAAAGTTTGTTTTCGATGATTCCTTCCCACTCATTGTTTCCACTTCTTTTTGTTTTCATATCAAAGGTGTCTCCACTGCCTCAACTTCTTCCTTTTAATTCTCTCTTGGCCTCTCTTATAAGTGCTTAGTTACTGGCTCCATTATATTGTATTATACAGATAAGTGCATACATTAAAAACTAAGATACACTTATGAGAGGAAACATAAGAAAACATGTTTTTGTTTTTCTGAGTTTGGGACACCTTGTTTGATATTTTCCTATCCAGATCTATCCATTTTTTTTGCTAATTTCATTTTTATTTATGATTTAATAAAATTTAATTATGGCTATGTACATTTTCATTATCCATTTATCTATTGATGGATATAAACTGTTTCCAGATCCTTGAAATCGTAACAGAGCAGCAATGAGGATAGATGCACAGGTATCTCTATGGAAGGAAATAGAGTTTTTGGGGTAAATGCCCAGGAGTTGTAGAGCTGGGTCATGTGGTAACACTTATTTTTAATTATTTTAGAGACCTCAAAACTGATTTACACAACAGTCATAATAGTTGGCACTAGCACTCACATCTTTACCAGCATTTATTTTCAGATTTCTCAGTGATAGCCATTTTGACTGGGATGAGGTAGTATCCCAAAGTAGTTTTGATTTACATTTTCCCAATGAACAGGGATATTAAAAACTATTTGTACTTTTTATTTTGAGAAAGTCTATTAATTCCATTTGCTCACTTGTTAACTGGTAGTTTAGTTGTGCACATTTGTGTGTTTCTGTGTCACATGTATTCAGGTGTTCATTAGAGGAAGCCGAAAGAAGAGGGTGTCTATCCCCCAGAGCGGGAGTTCTAAGTGACTGTATCCTGCCTAACATGAATTTGGGCACCAGAACTCCCCAAAACCAGCAAGCACTAGTAACTGCTGACACATCTCTCAAGTCCCTATTTCAGGTTTTAAATTAATGTCTTTAATCAACTTTGGATTGTTTTCATAAGATGGTGCCCTCTTCTGACCCTTAGGAATACATGAAGACAGAACACTGTATACATAATAAACAAATAAATCTTTTTTAAAAAAAAAAAAGAGTGAAAGATACGGTTTAGTTTCAGTCTCCTTCAAGTTGATGTACAGTTTAGCCAGTACAATTAGTTGAATAGGCTTTCTTTCATTTCCTGTTTCTGACACCTTTGTTGAAAATCAGGTAGCTATAGCTATGGCTTATTTTTGGATCTTTTGCTTTGCTCCTTTGGTGTACCTGTCTGTTTTTATGTTAGTATCAGGCTGTCTTTGTCACTATACTAGTGACAAGTGGCTTTTGAGGTCAGACACTGTGGTACCTCCAGCTGTGTTATTTCTCCTTAGGATTTCATTGCCTATTTATGGTCTTTTATGTTTCCATATGATTTTTTGAGTATTTTTAGTTCTGTAAAAAATAACATTCTAACTTTGATGGCAGCTGCATTGAATCTGTAAACTACTTTTGATAATGGAGCACTTTTAAATTAATTCTGCTAGTAAAATATCTTCCTATAGTCCAGTTTTTTTCTTTTCTTTTCCTTTTCATGTTCTTAAAGTTTTTATTGTGGAGGTCTCTCACTTTCTTCTTAGGTTTATTCCTATAGATATCATTATTTTGGATGTGTTACGGATAGGATATTGTTCTTAGCTCCTTCCTCTGTAAGTTCATTGTTGATATATTTGAAAGATACTTATTTTTGTATATTGCTTTCATTTTATGTTACATTATGTTAAGTGCTTATTAGATATTAGAGTATTCTGGTGGAGTCTACATGGTTTTTTTTAGTATAAAATTATGTCATCTACAACTAGGAAGTTTCACCCACATTTTTATATCTTTTATGTCTTCCCGTTGTCTTTTTGCTCTAAGACTTTGAGTACTATATTGAATATAAGGTGGGACCTTAACCTTATTCCTAATCTTAGGAAGATTATCTGTCCCTCCTTTAGCATAGCATTTGCTATGGGTTTGTCGTATGTGGCCTTTATTATTTTAAAATGTGTTCCATATACTAAAAATGTCTCAAGAACTTTCATCCTTGAGAAAGCATAGGTGTCAGAACATAGTCCAGGAACAGGGCTATGTGAGGAGAATTCTGAGTGCTTGTGAGAACACTCTAAGAAAAGACTAGAGTCTTGTGACCTCAGGTTTGTCAAAACGTGGAATTGTACTTGGAATTTTTTGCGTTCTTCCCAGGTGTGGCAGATAGGAATGATTTTACTTCAGGTTACTTATTATTGCTTGCTGCTGTTATTAAATTAAAAGTTTAAACTACCTTTTGTATGCCTTTATGAAAAACATGTTTTTTCCATGTACCGCTTGTCCTTGTGATTGCCTACAGCTTGGACTCATGAGAACTTGACACATGTAACCATTCTTAGCCCTGAGAGTATAACTTGTCGGAGCCTTTGAATAAAGTTGGCTATTGCACGAGACTTCAGTCCACTTCATTTATCAACTCCATTCTCCCATGTCCCGCCACATCTGGAGCAGTGACATGGAGGCATGTGGAACTTTGTCAAATGCCTTTTCTGCATCTATTGGCAAGATTTGTGACACAATATTGCGTTAGTTTTTTTCTGCAATTTTGACTTGGTTGTCATGAATTGGTTTGTGTCCCTCTTGCGATATCCTTATATCTCAATCAATTTTGAAAGGTAACATCGGTAGGTATAGTATTCTTGCTTGACGGTTGCGTACTTTCAGAGCTTGAAATGTACTGTCTCATGATGCGCTGGCTTTTAGTCTTGTTTATGAATGGTGTGAGGTTATTCATCTATTCATGCCTTTGTGAGTTGGCCTTTTTCTCATATCACTTTTAGTGTGTGTGTCTGTGTTGTGTGTGTGTGTGTTTGCTTTGTATGTTTGATATCTTGTCTATGAAGTGTCATTGAAAGGTTCTTCTCCAGCCATGTCTGTTTGAAATTCCAAATAGCTCTTGTGATTGTGTGCATGCTTCTTTCTCTAGGTTTTAGAAGTTTTCTGGTATTATTTAAGTAAATAATCTATCTATTCCTTTCAACTTTATCCTAGCTTATTCTATGCATGAATTCTAAGGTTTGACCTCTTGAATAAATCCTAGACTTCTCGTGTTCTATTTTTCTTTTTTGTTGCTCCAATAAATACCATGACCCAAACATCATGAGGAGTAAAATGTTTATTTGGCTTATACTTCTGAGAAAAAGTCCATATCTCAAGGAAATTGAAGCAGAACTCAAGGCCAGAACCTGAGCAAAAACCCATGGAGGAACATTGCTTACTAACGTTCTCACTATCTCCCTACTTAGATAGCTTTATATACAGCTTAGATCCATTTCAAATTTGAGACTCCTTCAGATAACTCTGGGCTCTATCAAGTTGATAACAGAAACCAACAAGGACACCTTGGAAATACTATGCATGTTCATTATTTTTTCATTATACATGCCTGATTACTTAATTTTCTCATCTTTGACTCCCATCCTTAGGCATATTCTGCTTGTCTTCTGGAGTTTTCTGATGTAGGTTTTATTTGACTGACCATTTCTGGTATGTTTGTTTGGTTATTTTTTAATGCTGTTTCCTATTTTAGACTTTCATTTCTACTTTACTGTTTTGTTCATTGAGGAAACTGTCATGTTGATGTCTTGAATTCATTGTCTTAGGTTGTGCTTATGATGGTTTGAGTTTTCTATATAAAATGTAAATCATTTTAAAAAGCAAGACTCTGAATTATTTCTTGGCCTTTTTATTAGTCAAAAAGCAAATTAGTCAAAAAGCGAATTGAGGAAAAAGTGACACAATTAGATGAATAGACAAAATATGAAGTTCACATATATTTTACTTATAGGAAATTCATTTCACTGATAAAGATATGGGGACTTAGGTGATTATTTAGTCAGTAAAATTTTTATCAGAAGATCATGAGGACATAAATTTTATTACCAGAACCCATGTAAGAAGATGGAAATGGTGCTGTACAGATCTAATTCCAGGACTGGAAAGAAATAGTCAGTGGAGATAAACGTATTCTAGAGTATTCTGCCAAACCATACTTGCCTAATTAATGTATCCCAGGACAATGAGAAAGCCTGTTTCAGAAAACAAGGTAAGATGGCTTATGAAGAACACCAACAGTCTGCATGGATATGCACACATGTGCATATCCTGTACATACATGTCCACTCACTTGAGTACAGACACCTTACAGACAAATGTTCATGTATACACACAAAAGATACGGACCAAATGTGAAGATCTGGGGAAAAAAATGCCATGAAATTAGGCCAAAAATGAGCAGTAGCATCAATATTTAGATCACATAAAACCAACACAATAAAAAGTTTCAGAAACAAGGCCATTGCATTACTGATAAAAAGATTAATTCAGCAAGAACATATAAGAATTGAAGATTATATATATATATATGTATATATATGCAACTCATCTCTCTTTGAAACCACACAAATTCTTAAAGCAAATATTATTAGATTTTAAGGGAAATAGAGAAATATGGATAACATAATGAAGGTTGGTGACTTTGACATTTCACTTTCTCAAGGAACAGAATATCCATGCAAATATTTGATTTGTACCACATAACAGAACAAATAGCTCTGACAAATCTTCAAATATTTTATTCAAAAGAATCAAAATACATATTTTAATCAACATAAACACTTTCCAGAATTCTCTCACAGGTCACAAATCAAGTATCAATAATTTTTTTAAAAATTAAGTTACATAATCTCAAAAATAAAAGAAATAAATCTAAAAAAATAAATAGTATAATAAAGTTTCACTAGGAAAAAGCCAGAAATCAACCAAAATAGTGTGAAGCAAACAGAAGATATAACGGCCTTACTCCAAAATAACTGAATCTAATTAAAAGAGAATTTTTAAATGTCCTAGAAACAATTGAGAATTATAGCACAATGTGTCGAAATCAGAGGCATACAACAACTAAAAAAATTAGAGAGATGGACATTTATAGCATTAAATGCACACATAAAAGTAGATATCTAAAATAAACACCCTAAATATATACCTGAGAACTTCAAAAAAAAACTAAACTGAAAATTACAAAAATGGAAAAAAATCTAAGGCTTAAATAATATCACACTAAAGATAACCGATATGATTACTTAAATAAAACACTGAGTTTTTGAAAAGCTAAACAAAAATGATAAGCTTTTAGTTAGCCTAACAAATAAATGAAATAATATATGAAGAAATAAAATTCCAAAGGAAAGTAGAGGCATTCAGATTGACACCACAGACACATAAAGGACTATGAACAATGATGTGTGAAAAATAGACTGATGACCCTGACCTAGATCAAATAAATTCCCCAAAATATACAATGTACTAAAATTTAATCAAAAAGGACTGAAAACTAGACCAGTTATGAGTTACTACATTGAAGCAGTAACAAAATCTTCTATCCCAAAATTACCATGCTTGATAGTTTATTGTTGAATTCTAAAAAATATTAAAAGGGTATTTCTAATTCATTTCCTCTAAATTTTAATACTCAAAAAACATAAATGGAATGAGTTCTGTCAATCGTTTTATGAATCCCCCATTATCAAGACATGAAAGTATATATGTGTGTGTGTGTGTGTGTGTGAGAGAGAGAGAGAGAGAGAGAGAGAGAGAGAGAATATATATATGAATATATATATAAATAAATGGGATAGATGGGACAGTATATGCAAGTCAGTAAACATGACTGAGTATTTTAGCACAATGAGAAGGTAATCTCTGTACAGAACAGGAATTCTATAAGATACAACTTGTCTTTGTGATAAAAATTCCCAACAAATTCAATGCAGACGTAATACTTCAATGGCTGAACATGAATAACCTACAGCCAATATCACATGCAACAGGGAAACTTGAAAGTGTTTCAAAGATTTAGAATATGACAAAGATACATTTTTCATCACTTTTACTATAATAATGGTAGTCTCAGCAAGGTCAATTAAGCAAAAGGAAAACCAAAAAAAAAAAAAAAGCCACACAAAATAGAAAAGAAACTGTTGGGGCTAGATAGATGTCCCAGAAGTTCAAAGTACTTACTGCTCTTTTAGTGGACTACAGTTTGATTCTCAGAACCCACGTCAGACAACTAATGAACCCTATAACTTTAGGTCCTGGAGTATAGTACCTGTCTCAAGGGTGGTGGCCCTGGGGTCTTGATGAAGCTTAGAGCTGGTGGTAGGAATCCACGTTCCCTGAGGTATCAAGGATGCTCAATGAGGACTAATAAGGTTAGTGATGGACGTCTGGGGTCCCTCCCTTGAAGGGGCCATGATGGAAGTGGGGCAGTGCGGATGTCTGAATGGGGAATGTCAGTGGTGCTCCTTGTGTGAAGCCTTGCGGAGGGAAGTGCATCACTGTGGGAGGGCTCGGTATGGAAATGCTCGCCTACTTTGTTCTCTTTGCTTCTCATTGCTGTTCAATATGTCAGCTCTTGGCTGCCTATGCCTGTTGTCATGCCTGTCACTTGTTGTCATGCTGTCCCTGTCGTTATTGACTCTGACTCTCGGGAACTGTAAGCCAAAATAAATGTTTTATTTTGTGAGTTGCCTTGGACATGATCTTTGATCATAATAACAGAAATGTAACTAATATAAAAGCTGGTACCACTTCTATATCATTGATACCTCAAGTGGGTGTTGCTTTAGAAAAATAAAAACCCTGACCATGTTGTATTTTTAAATGAATACACAGAAATTTGGCTCTTTGGTCTAGAAAAGCGGTTGAATGCTTCAGGCAGAGCTTAATGGGTCAGGAGCATAGAAGGTGCTAGACGTGAGAAAAAAGTGAAATGTGAAGATCCATATCAAGAGGCTTCAGAGGAGAACAATTATTACCAACTGCAAAGCCATTCCCATGGTATTTTGGCAAAAAAAAAAAAAATCTGACTGATTTCTTCTCTTGTCTTGAGAATTTTCCTCAGGCTAAATTTAAAAATAACAGATTAATTCCTTACTGGAGGTAATGTTAAGCAATCACAGTGTTGATTGTTATCAAACAGTGCCATGGTTATCAATAATGACTGCTACGCAGGTAACAATGAAAAAGGGCAAAAAGGCCAGGAAGATTTTTT
>JAQHUG010000233.1:1128490-1140812 GCA_028555095.1 Dicrostonyx torquatus | reverse complement strand
TTGTAGATAGTGAGGAGCTATTTTCTGAACAAAGGGGTCAAGATCATGATGGGGAAAGCCACAGAAACAGCTGACATGAGCTAGTGGAAGTTCACCGACTCTGGACTGAGAGATGGGGGACCTGCATAGTGGGTGACAGCTGTGTGGCTTGGGCAGTCTGTGGGACCACTGACTGTGGAACCAGTATTTATCCCTAGTATATAAACTGGCTTTTTGGAGCCCATGCCCTGTGGAGGAATACCTTGCTCAGCCTAGATGCAAAATGGAGGGCTTTGGTACTGCTTTAAATGATGTGAGAGAAACTGTTGACTTCCCATGTGAGGCATCATCATCTCTTTGGAATGGACGAGGAGTGGGGTGGTTGGACGGTGGGGGGACTGGGAGGAGGGGAGGGAGAAGGAACTGTAATTGGTATGTAAAATATGATTGTTTGAAAAAAAAGTGAAAACCTGATTGACTTTGTCAACCTGGATCAGACTTTGGTGAGTCTAGTAATAGGTTGTTTATTCCCAATGTATTTAAGCCCAAATTAAAATTTGGAAAAAATGTTTTTTGTATAATATAATCCCCAGTGCACAAGGAAGTATAATTACACTGAAATTCAATTCAGGATAAATGTCATTTCTTCTAAGAAGATGGATTCTAGAGATGTCTTGCCTGTACTAGCTTAAGGGCCAGGGGGTCTGACCTGGACTCCATCATACAAATAGTGTAGAGGTCATTTGGTCTATTAGCCACCTGTGGTCCTGGTTGTGAGAGCTTGGGAGAGCCTATGGCAATAATGTTCATTTATATTATTAGCCACCTTCAGTCCTGATTGTAGGAGTTGCATATGGCCTGGCCCACCAGATGGCTCAGATCACCAGGCTATCAATCACTTCCAATTCTCAGTTTTCTCTATGGAAGATTTTTTCATCTTTCCCATTGGAAAGACAATCCTGTATGAATAACCTTCCTGGTTTCTCAGGAGATCCTGGCACAAGGACCTTCAGGCTATGATCCCAACAGGAAAACAAAGAGAAAGAGAAGAGGTGCCAGGTTCTCAAAACCCCCTTTAAAGCTTCACCAACAAGGACCTCACTTTCTTTCAGTAATCCCCACCTACTGAAGGTTCTGCCATCTCTCAATAGCACAGAAGATTTGCCATCATTTAACTCATGAGTCATTGAGGAACACTTACTATAGACGAGGTATGTAAATTACTTCATATTTATCTTATTTGCTACAGTTTTATTTGGCATTCTTGGCAGCAGACAAGACCATAAGAAAAAAAGGTAACTAGACACAAGAAATCTGTGACCAGATGGTGATTTTTCTTCTTCACATTCAAGTCTCCTCCATTCCTGATGATGTGGACCTCTGCCCTCAATTCCATGACAGGGTCTCCTGCTCTTTATACCAAGGCATTTCCTCAAAAAGTAATGTCTCTATATTTCTTTTAAACATCCATCTAGCATCACAATATAATGGTACTTTCCCCCATTTTTGGTATTTTTATGGTGATGATTCATAAGCATAATTTTGCAATCAAATCTTAAAAGTATTGCTACATGGGAATAATACATAAATATGGATTTAAAATCCACAATGAAATGGAAATATGACAGTTTAGACAGAAAATGTATTTGTGCATTCCTTTGGAGGGAAAGTCAAGAGCACATAGAAACTTTCTAGTTTAAAAGTTAAAAGAGATGGACTTTCAGAATAGATACAGAGAAACAATCATGTCTATTCAGATATAGCTATCTTTTCCAGGGTACAATCATGAGAAGCATGATTAATTGATGTTCAGGTTATCTATTGCTGTGCCACTAATCATCCCAAACTAAACTGCTTTCTGTGAAAATAAAAATCAAAGCCATCGAGAGATAATACATCATAACCAATAGAAATCTATTGTAAAACAAAATAAACAGGCAAAAGCTCTCAAAATAGTAAGTACTGATAAAGATGTGAAAAATGGAATGCTTATTTATTAGCATGGAACTATAAAATAATGCTATGAGTATGGCATTTGATAAAAAAGAGGATTATTCCTGATCTAACTATTCCACTTCTGGGTATGCACTCCAAATAGATTAAAGCAGAGTCTTGAGTAAATATTTGTGCACTGATGTTTTCCGTAATATTGTTTATAATAGACCAAACACAAAAGCAAACTAATATCCATCAAGGAATAAATGGGTAAACAAAATATAGATTGTGTATGTGTGTACACACATGCATGTGTATTAGTTTGTTTTAAAAAGAAGGAAATTGTGAAACATGACACAACATGGTTGTGTTATATATATGCTAAGTAAAATAAAATAAGGAAGGCACAAAAGACTGAAGGGCAAAGCATGTATGATTCCATTTCCACAATGTATCTAACAGAGTCAAACTCACAGAGACAGAAAGCAGAGGCTACTAGTGACTGAGGAGGAGAATGGAGTGCCAATGGACAGAGTTTGGTGAGAGCACAGGTTCTGGAATTAGATGATGGTGATAGTTGCACAGCAGTGTAAATACACTGAAGACGAGACAGGCAAACCTAAAAATGATTAAAGTAGTCCTGTATCAAGGCATGTGTTTGCCTCTGTCCTATACAGAGATTTAGTGATGTTGCTTCTATTCCCCTCATAGCATCCCCTTGGAACTGTAGGGAGAAATTCAGGTGCGGGGATAACCATGACCTTGTCCAGGTCTGCCTTGTTTTGGCCAAATGGTCAGCATTTCCACCCCAGCTTCACTGTTTCTTTCCAGGCATTTCAGCTCCACCCAGAGCTCATTTTTATTCTTCTAGGGGGAGAACATCAACCTCAACTCATAAATTTGAACCCCAGACATGCCCATCCCCAGGTCACTCACATATCTGATAGCTGATGTCAACTGGCTATTAGAACTTAAGATGAGCTGCTGTCTGGACAACTTAGCTTCTGCAGAAGCATGCCTGGCCTTCGGTAGAGCATGGAATGTGGGTTCAAAAATTGAGCTAGAACAATACCGGAGGACATGGTAATCCCAGAGCTTGTCACCATTGTGCTTTTAGCTTTGAAGTAGTTTTACTGTAAAAAAAAAAAAAAGCATGTGACATGTTATGATGGGAACTGACAATTCCTCCTCATCATCCTTAAGTTCTTCCCACGAAGTGTTGGAAGGTAGAGAGCAATCACAAGTTGTCCCAGTCCTCCCACATGCTAAGACCAAAATCTGTGTGCCATCCTTGTGTAGGGGCCATGCTAATCCTCTCTGTATCTTTCTAACTTTAGTATATGTGCTGCCAAAGCAAGCACAAGAAAATCCAGCCCCTCCTTTCAAAGGAAAGCAATCCAGGCTTTGCTGCTTTCTTAAGAAACAAACACAACCAAAACAATGACAAACAAACAACAGGGTTCTAGCAAATGTGTCCACCTTGACATCCTCTGAGACAATGTCTAGAGGATTCATTCTGAAGGTGTTCTTGACTGTCTTAAGACTACATTGTCAAGTTGTCTCTTAACACATCAACATTGGCTGGTGTGAATATGAGCCTTTGATGTCTTCATAAAAGGCACCAGCCAATGACACTGAACATAGTGTCCAGAACAGGATGAACTTGGAACTGAGTAGCTGCAAGGACTGTAGGACAGTTTTATTTTTTAGTTAAGCAAAGAACTAGATAAGTATTTGTTAGAAGATACAAAACCTCAAGAAAGTTACTGATAATTCTAAGAAATGGTTCTACAACTGACGTTCTTTTTCAAAATGTCATAGTATTTTTTAAATCATCCTAGGGATATGATTTTATAAGGTAATATTATCTAGCCAAGTAGACAGTTACCCTTCCATTGACTCTTCCCATGAAGTTTCTGGTTTGCAAGAATTGCATAGACACCTGTGAGTTTTCCTCTTTTTGTGGGTTTCAGGAATGCATTGCTTTGCTTTACTGTATGAAAATGAGGTTATTTCTGTGCACTGGTTCATTGTTCGATTTACAATGTACAATATGTAGTTTCAGTACTTGAGTTGTTTAGAATTATATGGCATGAACTCTGACTTTTCAGGATTTTGTTAGCTAGCATCTATCATGAACACCTCTGGTTAGATCTTTATGCACAAGATAGTGTAAGACAATTTCTAGACATCTACAAGGAGAACTGCTGTGATGAGGTCATGTATACTTTTAAAATTTAATGAACGATGCTAAATTATGTTCCAAAAATTGGGCCAATTTATACCTCCAACCTGCAGCAGACATATCTACTTCGTGGTCTCCTGCCAACAGCCTTTGTAAATCTCATCACTTTTCTCCAAGTATTGTGAGGTAGGGCTTTTCCCTGTTTGTTGTTTGTTTCTGTTTCCACATGCATTATCTTTTCCTATTTTCCATCATTTGTCATCTGCGAATTCAAACTTCTCCACCCCCTTTTCTTTTTTCTAAGACCAACCTTAGTTGTCTATATGCTCTATTTATTTAGAGAAATGTCTGGACTTATGGGAAGCAGGTAGTATGTCTTAACCTTTGTTCATGTTCCTTTGGACTATACACTGTTAACATTTCTGTGACATTTCCAAAAATTTAAAGGCCACATTTGGTTAAGTCTCAGCTACAAGTGAGATTGCAAAATGACACAGAAACACATAGAGCAGACATAACATCATGGTGAGGTAAAATTTGATGCTCTGCCAAGAAGGAGCAGTAAGCGAAAATACAGAGCTAAGAAAGGAGAATTTGTAAACTGTGGTATTAGGAAACGGTACATCTATTCTTTTAAGTTAGAAATTCTCATCAGAATAGGGAGAACATCCCTGATATTAAAACTATGTTCAAGGATGAACATGCTGTCAAGAAAACTCTTGGATGAGTGCTCTCATTATAAACTCTTGGATGAGTGCTCTCATTATCAGTGGCCAAATAGTTGTGTTCCAACAGGCTACAGCAGCAGAGGTGTCCAGTAGTCCTACACTGGTGCCTGCAATGGTTCCTGTCTTACTGTCAATGCCTCTTTATTCAATAGACCATTGGTGTCTGATTCGAAGCAAGGACCAGATTCTACTCCTAAGAACAATTCACTGCTCCCCAGACTCCAGCTGCACTGAAGAACTTCTCTGTCTATTATCTTTACTAACACCTCCTTCATTTCTGGAGGTGGACATTCAAAAACAGTTCTGCAAGATTCCCTTCTCTCTAGCAAAGTCTTCAGTGCTGTGTACTTTGTGAAGAAGTCCATTTAAGTTACAGGTTGAAAGGCTCTCCAGGGTGAAATTTGGCAACATATTTTAAAACTCTTAAAATGGACATATCATTTTAGTTGAGAAAGTGCAGTAAGGATATAATACAATAAAGTTCTACCTGCAAAAGCTAATATAGGAAAAGTGGGTGGCATGGGATGATGGAGATCCCTCTACAAGGTACTTCTGATGAATTTGGTGAGAATATTCCCCATAGGTTCAGGTATTTGAAAATTTGGTGTTCACAGTTGCTAGTAGTTTGGAAAAGTTTAGGAGGTATGGCTTTGCCAGCGTATGCATATCACTAGAAACAGGTTTTAAGGTATCAAAGCCACACATTTTTCCCAGTTTGCTCTTTTTCTTTCATGCTTGTACTTCAAGACTTGAGCTCTCAACTCTTAGATTCCAACTCCAGTCACCAGGTCTACTTCCTTCTACGATGCTGTCCCCACCATTATGGATCCCCCCACCCCAGGAACTGCAAGGCCAAATAAACTCCTTTTTCAATAGGTTGTCTTAGTCACATGGAATAGAAATTTAACTAATACAGATGTTTTCCTCTGTGTGTGCATGTGTGTGTGTGTGTGTGTGTGTGTGTGTGTGTGTATCTGTCTGTGTGTGTGTGCCTGATATTTGTCTTGCACTTTGTTAGTGAGGGACTGGTACCAACATGTTCACTATCATAGGTGCTGGGTACTGGGTGATTTTGGAAAGAATGTTACTGTGCATTTCAATTGTTTTTTACTTTTATTCAACAGAAACATGAAATTGATTTTATGATTAAGAGAACAGCATCAAAACCAGCATCAAGTAAATTTAAGAGGAGAGGCAAGAAGAATTAATAAATTAAAATAGAATTAAATGTAATATCATTATGAAGATTTTGACTTCTTATTTGTACACATGAAACATAAAAATCTGGTGAGATAATCAAGTTCATGTGACCATTGGATGGATATTTAATAATATTAAGAAATCATTAATTTTCAGAAATGTAACGATATTGTTCTGTGTGCTATCTGTACATGACACATAATTAAATGATTATCAGAAAGACATGTAAGATTTGCTTTTAAATTATATGATAGTGTTGATCAAGGGGTGGCGTGGAAGAACAAGACTGGCTACTGATTACAGTGTGAGAATTCTGGATATCTCTGAGACACACAGACAAGATAAGGAGCCCTCAACCCAGTGTGGTCAGTCTCTTTCGCCATCAGAAAAGAAACCTGGGACACAAGAAGAAGGAGGAGGAGGAGGAGGAGGAGGAGGAGGAAAAGAAGGAAGAGGAGGAAGAGGAAGATAGATAGATAGATAGATAGATAGATAGATAGATAGATAGATAGATAGATAGATAGATAGATAGATAGATAGATCTTTTAGTACAAAGCAAAAGTACCGTATCAAGTGGTGAGGGAATAAGTGCAGGCATTCCCGGAGTGATGTAGAGCTAAGGTGGGGAATTTGCCCTCTTTCTGTTCCTTTCATGGGGTTTTGATGTGTCATGGCATCAAAGTATGTAGTGATGTTCAATTCTGCATGGCTAATCTGTAGGGATCCCATTATAATGAAATAGATGCACAGTATCTATTGTTTCATCTGGCAGTGTAGGACCCAGGCATTTTTGAAGGTCTTTTTTCTTTCTGTCTGGTTACTTGGAGACTGCTGTAATACACTATCTGTTGCATCAGCCTTTTCCATGCTGCAATTGCTCTTTCCCTGTACAACATAGCTTGCCTTTTTCTTCTTCCTCAGAGATGTCCATCCTTAATTTTTAATAGCCACAGCTTGTTTTAAGGAGACCACTTGGTTCTTCTGGTTGCTTGGCAACTCAGACCCTAAATAACC
This sequence comes from Dicrostonyx torquatus, assembly GCA_028555095.1. Lineage (NCBI taxonomy): Eukaryota > Metazoa > Chordata > Mammalia > Rodentia > Cricetidae > Dicrostonyx > Dicrostonyx torquatus. Next base: position 1,133,771 of record JAQHUG010000233.1, on the reverse strand, counting down.
ACATAGAAACTGTATTAATTAAATCACTGCTTGGCCTATTAGCTCTAGCTTCTTATTGGCTAGCTCTTACATATTAATTTAACCTATCTCCATTAATCTGTGTATCGCCTCATGGCTACGGCTTACCAGGTAAACTTCCATCTAGTATCTGTCTCTGGTGGGGCTACATGGCTTCTCTCTGACTCTGCCTCCTTTCTCCCAGCATTCAGTTTAGTTTTTCCCTGCCTATCTAAGTTCCGACCTATCAACAGGCCAAGGCAGTTTCTTTATTCACCAATGGTGTTCACAGCATACAGAGGGGAATCCCACATCAATAGCTCCCTCCAAGTGAAGTTCAACTCATGGGTATAATGGGCAGCTCCCCACTAACCGTATCTTCATACAGGAAAATCAAAGTCCTAAAGGTCTGTATCACACCCTTGTGGTTAACAGTCTCTTCATGGATAGGGGGTCTGCTTGGATTGGTCACTCTAAAATATACTCTCCATGGCAGCACAAGTTGCTCCTTCCATTTGCTTCAGCCTCTTGGGCTTGAAGGATATAGTTGTGAGCCACTGTGCCTGGCTACACATGACTTAACCTTTCTTACCTGTCCCACATATTATCTTGCACTTCCCTGATGTGGTTAGCACCATCTCTCACTCAAGTTGCCTCCTATCCTTCTTTTTACCTAGGCTTCTCCCTTTGTCTGACGGAATACTTGCTAAACACAAGTAAGAAATGAATATCTCTTCTGAAGTAACTTAGAGAGCTCTTTCCTCAGCCCACGTCTGGGTCAGATGAGTTGTTTCTATGATCCTCTAGCACTATGCTGTTTTACAATTATCTATTTACACCGTGGTGCTCATTCTTTACACATCATAACTCAACTACCCATCTGATGTACTGTGCTTCATTCTATTGGGCCCAGGGATCTGCAAACTACATTTTTCCAGAATCCTTTGGCAGCCAGGTTCTTATTCCATCCTGCCAATGAAAATATTCCTGGAAGATAAGAAGACATATAGAGAGAAGTCTTCTAATGTTCCTCTCTAAACACCGTGGAAGTTGTGGACAGCTACTGTTCTTTGCAAGGGGTGGGAGGCTGCCTGGGAGGTTAAATGAGATCTGGAGTAGCACAACCAGGGGTACCAGCCTACCCAGGACTTCCGGCACCTTACAGTAGCTTATCTAACTCAAGGACCCTGCCACAGCTGCACTGGCTGTTTCTCACACTTGGGTCTCACACTCCTTGCCTTGATAATGTGCGGAAGGCACAAGTACCAGAGATATCTCCTTCACTTTTCCTTCACTCCTTTATCCCCAAGAGGACTTTTAACATGACTTTTGTATGGTGCTTCCCCTGTTGGAGGTATGGCATGGGGGCAGTTCCCATCTGAGAGAAAATATTTCATTTCCTTAAGATCCGAACAGCCTTTTTCATCTTTTAATCTGACTGAACACTGTGGTACATAAAACACAGCAGTCATGGAGATGTGAGGATGTGGAGTTATGGAACAGACTTCCTGGGAAGCTTTTGGTGTTTTGTTTTAGCAAATATATCTAAGTAGATCTAAAAGCATTAAAAATACACTCACCTTAACTCCCTCTCCTAGTCCAGCCTCCTCAGTCTCTGTCTCTGTGGTTTGGAAGGGACTAGTTCTCAACCACAGGCTCCACATACATACATATGAACCAACCTGGGCCACTCAATGGTTGATGTGAGAAATTTTCTGACATCATAGGAAAGGAGCTCTTGTCCCTCTGGACTCTGCCTCAGATGGGCTGTAAATGAGTTTCTAGGAAAAGTGTTTGTTTAAGTGTCTTGAGACCAATATTTCTTTTCATTCAAGAGCTCTAATATTTGTTACTGAAAAGGTTTCCATTATTTTTGTGACCACAAAGACAAATTATATTCATAAAATCTTGGCCACAGATACTGCCAGTGACTAGGCTGCTGGGGTTATTAAAGTTATTTTTTATATTAAATGAATATAAGAAATTGTAGGTACTTCAGGATGAAAACTACAAATCTAATATGCCCTCAGTGGTCTTGATGGAGTACCCTAGCAATGTACTGAGGGTGAAACCTTGAATATAGGATCATCTAAAGGCTACATAGCAGAGAATCAAAGATATCTCAGATAGGACCAAAGCACTACTGAGGGGTAAGTAAGAAATGAAGCCAAAAATCAAGCAATTCTTCAGTACCGTTGTGGATATTCTATTCTGTATATCAAACAAAATGACAGCCTTTGAAAGACGGCCACTGCTGTGAGCACTTTATGAACGGATATGGCACTGAGTCTTCTACTTTCTGGCTCCATTTTCATTTTGGTTAGCAAAGTCAGAGAGCTAGAAAAGGGCCCGTCATTGGCAAAATTAGGTCAGTGCTTAAATAAATAAATATCAGGAGCCCACTGTGTGCAAAGAACTTGGTCAGAGGCTGCTGCCCCAACCACTCAGCTTTTATTCATCCTTTTCATCCTGTGATGGGACAGAATTTCAATGCAGCAGAAATAAAATGCAGTCTGCACATATAGGACATGAAGGAATAAAAGCCACGCTGATGTGATGTCAGCTGACCACACCACATTGGGCTGCCATTTGTCAGGGACCAGCCTCAACAAAAATGCCTCTCACCAGGGTAAAGGCATGGGAATTTAGAAATATATCAAAGAACATGAAAACATGAATAAAAATAATAAAATGGAGAAACATAGGGTAGTATCAGGAGAGAATTACAGTGAGCACTGTAACTTTGCCCCCGTTTAATTTTCCAACTCCTTAAAACGCTCCTTACCCCAAAAGGTAGGAGTAAGACAAAAGACTGCAATAACATAGTACAAGAAAATGAACATACCAATGGAAGGTCACAGGCTACACACATAGTTAAACATTCTGTTGCTAGAAACCAACAAGTCGTGCTCACGTCCTAGACCAAAACATTTTGTGGGCAAACCACTCCCTGGCTGGAATCCAATATTATCTCCTTAAGGGAACTGGAACTTAGTTGGATCCTTAGACTTTTGTCTGAGATAGGAGCGTCCTACTTCTCTATTCCTAGATTACAAGTCTGGCTATTAGCCACACCTATTGACAATAACCTTGAGAGAGCAGAGCTCTCTGCTCTACAACTAGGTGGGACCTTTCTTTGAGGTAAAAACACAATAACCTTGGAAACTAGAGGAAAGTTTCAACTCTCTGACCTTTGGTCGATGTGGAAACAGACTCACATTTTCAGGCCTCCACAATGTGAGTGCTTGGGACTCCTGCCTTTTGACAAGATGTTTTACTTTTTTCAATCTTGTCTTTGCTAAATGACAAGTACTAGAACTAATCTTTGAAGGTCATGATAACTGTCACAGGAGACAGCACATGGACCTAGAAGATGGAAATATCTCTAAGGGAGCACCCCAGCTCTATGAACATGAGCCTTGAACATGGTCAATCAACAGCTCACAGAGCAAGCCATCTGACAGTTACCACTGTCTTCATGATAGCTCTTGTCTATCCTTCATATTTCTTGTCATTATAGTGTCTCATAAATATTAAAAACATAGCAAGCCCTTTCCTTACAACCTGAGGGTCAGAAAGATGAACATGCACACAGCCCACATGAGCAGATACTTTGTAAACTAGGATGTGCTGTGTCGTAGAAATGTAAAAGTTGTTCAAAAAGAAATGGGGGACGGGTCTCAGAAAAGGATGGGGAAAATCCATACATTATAAACCCAGAAGAACCCAAAGCTCTTAAAAATGTAGTTTTAAGTGTGGTGAGTTCCTCGACTTAAGTTCTCCATTACCAGATTCATAGTGCAAAAAGCATTGTTCTTTTGACCTACATAAAAGTTCCTTGCTTCCTGGCTGAAATATGACTATTTTTTTTCCTTCCCTCCATGTCCTGCCCACTTTCTCTTTGTGTGTACCCACACCTGGCACATGAGGAAGTCAGAGATCAACACCAGGACATAGCTGAAATTACCTGGCGTGAGTGAGAAGAAGAGTTTATTAGAGGGGAAATGAACAGGCCTGGGGAACTCAGTGGAGAGAGAGAGAGAGAGAGAGAGAGAGAGAGAGAGAGAACTGAAGAGGTGCCTCTAGCTTTTAAGGACTGCTTAGTGCATGTACACGTGGGGATGGCATGGTTATGTCAAATGCAGATGATGGGGCTCATGCATGTGTGCAAGGACTCATGCATGGGTGCAAGGACTCATGCAGCTGTGCCATACATGGATGATGCAACCGTGCTGCACGTGGGTCATGTGGGGTCCTTTAAGATTCCCAGGGCCAGGGGGCTGGAGAGATGGCTCAGTGGTTAAGAGCACTGGCTGCTCTTCCAAAGGTCCTGAGTTTAATTCCCAGCACCCACATGGTGGCTCACAATCATATGTAATGAGATCTGGTGCCCTCTTCTGGCCTGCAGGGACACATGCAGGCAGAACACTGTATACATAATAAATAAATAAACCTTTTTTAAAAATTAAAAAAAAAAAGATTCCCAGGGCCATTAGGCACTTCTGCTTGAGGGTTTTTTTCCCCACATGCGTGGCCCTAGAACCCAGAAGTGTCAGCCATGTTGTGTGGCTGAATCACTACATTCCACCCTTTTGTTTATTATAAAAATTTGGGAGTTTGGGGTCTCTAGTGGGTGAGAATGGTGTAAAAATTTGGGGAGTTTGGGGGTTTTAATGGGTGGGAATGGGGCATCATAAGGTCTCTTGTGACTGCTTCCTACTGATTTTGTGGGGAGTTGTCAGGTCTCTTGAGACTGCTTTTTGTTGATTTTGTGGGTGTCGGAGAGTTGAGATGCTTGACCATGTCCTGGGGTGGCTGATTACTTTTATGTTTTTTTTTTTTCTGGGCTCTGTGGAACTGGCTGCCTGGCAGCTTGGACCTTGCAAGATGCTGAAAAGGCAGAAAATTATGTCTGGAAAAAATTTTAGATCCTGGTGATTAATAGAGGGTTTTTCGGAGGGAGGTGGAGGAGGTAATTTTCCAGGGGTTCCTGACCAGGACTGATAAGAGAAGAATTAAATGATACTAATTTTGGGTGAGTCTAGTCCATTTAGATAGGTCCAATTGGCTCCCTGGAGCTTATGAAAAAATGTTTAAAAAGAAATAAATTTTAGACATATTAAAAGCTTATGATTATGATTATATAGTGTTGGAATGGATGACAGTGGGGAAGAGGGAGGAAAAGAAGGGGGAATTATTAGACCCCTCAATATGGTTTTGTTTTTGTTTTTTTTTTTTTTTGGTTTTTCGAGACAGGGTTTCTCTGTAGCTGTGGAGCCTGTCC
>JAQHUG010000233.1:1075825-1106168 GCA_028555095.1 Dicrostonyx torquatus | reverse complement strand
GGAGCATGGGGATCATGGGAGAGGATAGAAGTAGAGGGGAAAGGAAGGGATGGAAATGGAGAAAAATATATAGTTCAATAAAAACAATTCAAAAAAGTAAAAAAAAAATAAAAACGGGAAAAAAGAAACAAAACAAAGCAAAACAAAAAATAATAATTTAAGAGCCAGTTTCACTTTCCTAAAAATCCAAGAACTCAAACGGACTGGGGTAGTGTGGGAGAATCTAGGCTGCAGGATTAAGGGTGGATGATACCTTGACCCTCGGTTCTTGGATCCTGCTTGTCATTGGGGACAGGTTATAGATACACCAGGCAGATGAGGAGCTAATAGAAGCCATCACACTTTCTTTTTCCTCTGAGAAGCAGCAGCCTTTAATCCAAACGGCCATCTCCACAGGTTCTTAGATAGTGATGGATAAAGTCAACCAGTTTACCAACTCTGTATTTCCTATGGTACCAGAGTTAGCACAAAAAAGGATGGCTCCAGTCAGTTGGGGCTGGGGACTTCTGAGAGATGTTGGCAGCAAATGCCTATGCAGAAAGGCTGGTGGGAAGGATAGTGTTTTGCTAATGCCAACAGACAGGAGCTACCCAAGAACTTCCTCTCGTGGACAACCCAGAACAATGAGACCATCTTTATCATAAACCTTGAAACAGAGGCAACCTAGGTGAGTTGCTTACTCTATCAAAATCTTTATTCAAATTTATCATCACAAGACACTGAACATGACTCTAAACAGAATTTATACACAAGAAAATACTTTATTCCTCTGTGTACTGAATTTGTGAGCCAAGACTACATTTGCTCCTTAGACCACGATGAAACTGACAAAGGCAGACAGATCTGGCGCCGCATAGGGCAAGGGAGATGACTCTAGCCAGTGCTCTAACATCAGGGTGAATGAGGACGGTCTGAGCAGATTGTGTGGTTGAGGACGGCAACTGTGCAAGGGCAAAGGGCACAGAAGGAAACTCATGGAGCTACCATACATAAGTGACAGTTACCTGCAATTGGCATGAAGATCTAGCCAAAACCTACAATTATTTGCACAGATAGTCAACAAGGATTCCCAAGGGGCTAGATAGACAATGGCATGAGGTTTGCTTTCAGAACCCCTGGGCTGGGTACATAGAAAAAGTGGCTGAATCTATTAGAAATGATACAGGCTGATATCCATTCTCTCTTGTCTTTCCTAGTATCACATTCTTATTCCTAATCACACTCAACCCTGTACCACACAAGGAAAATACTCTTTCTCATACTGTAGAAACCAGCCTTTACCAGATCTAAGCACGGGAAGAGAAACTCAGTACTATATGAAATGTAGTGTTAACAGTCCAGGCCTTAATAGCAGACCACAGCAAACTGGCTCAGTATTTAACATGCAAAGACATCTTCCCTATATGTATGTGCCTATCCAGAATTCCTTAAGGTTATTAAGAATTCTATTTGGAACTGGGAAACATTTTATTCCCACAACATGAGGACTCTTTCTGCTGGGTGCAGCCGCCCTCTGGTGGAAATGGGCAGCTAAGCTGTGTGGTTCCTTGATGCTTCTAGAACCTTGCTATGGCTTGCTCTTCAGCTCTGTCATCCACGGACACCTCCTTACCTGTACCGTTTTCTTCCGAGAGTGGTTTGGCCACACGTATACTTCTGTAAAGATCTGGAGAGGTCAAGAGCATCTGAAGGCAGGATGACTAGTTTGAACTCAGCTGTAACAATGACTCCCCCCTTGACCTGTGACGAGCTGCTGAGCCTGTATGTTTCTTCACTGTTCCTCTAGTAAGTCTAGTAAGAAGCCTTCCCATATGGCTGTAGGCTGGTTAAGGGACTTATGGAAGAGCCCATAAAGACCTCACAAAGCAGTGACTCCACAAAAATTGGTTTTACAGCATCAAAGCACTGTAACAACAAAACAACTGATGGATAGGGTCTGAAAAGCTTATAGAGGATGAACAACAACTAGCAGAAAATTTTGGTTAAAAACAAAACAAAACTGTTGTTACCAAATAATTTGAACTTGGCTGATTCACACGCAGAGGGCAGTTTTCTTCAGTACAAGTAGGCCAAGCTTGCTTCAGACATGTTTTATTTATTAAATGTATTTTAAATAATCTTTATCTGTATTTTTTTTGGCTCGATATATATATATATATACCACACATCTGTGTTACCTACAAAGGCTAGATGGAAGGTGTCAGATCTCCTGGAACTAAACGTACAGATAGTTGTGAGCTGCCATGTGCATGTTGAGAATTGAACCCAGATCCTCTGGAAGAGCAGCCAATGTTCTTACCATTTGAAATATTTCTTCAGTCCTTCAGATCTGTTTTTAATAGAATGATTACATATTACAAAGGTGATATGACTACCATTTTGATTATTTTGTTATATTTAAACTTTATAAAGTAAAAAATAATGGAAAGGATTGATTATCCTTGACTCTATCCACCAGTTTGTTCAAAAGGAAAAGTCATCCAGGGAGGCAGGCCTGTGTTTTCTGTTTACAACACAATCTTGTTTTGGAGATTTTAAAGGTTATTTTTGAAGAAGGGAATGAACACACTTGATTTTTTTACATCTCCGCTCAGTTACTTAAAATGAAAACATCTTACTAATTTCTTTTTAGTACTTAAGAGATTATTGTCTAAATGTGATCTAGTAATTAGTGTAATTTACCTCAGAAGGAAAGTGTGTTGAAATTAGCTCCTCCTGTAAATAAGTTCTGTGAGAATTTTTCTGAACATGCACCTGCTCCGAACAGCAAAGCAAGTGATAACAATAAACAGAATCTTTACATTAAATTAGCAAAGTTAAGAACAATGGTAATGATTTTTTTTTTTTTGGTGTGTGTGTGTGTTCTAATAAATAAAGCTTGCCTGAAGATCAGAGTGCAGAGCAAAGCCACTAAAGGCCAGGCAGTGTTGGCACATACCTTTAATCCCAGGACTCAGGAGACAGAGGCAGGAGGATCTCTATCAGTTCAAGGCCACTCTGGGCTAAACAAAATTGATCCAATCTAAAAGAGAAAAAGGGCTCACACAAAGTGCTGGGATCACACGCCATTAGGAGCATTGCAGTCTGAGCAGCAGTCAGTCTGAGGAGGCAGTCCAAGGACAGGATCCACCCTTTGGTCTGAGCATTGGTACAGGAAGAACTCTAGTGGCTGGCTGCTCTGCTTCTCTGATCCTTCAGCTTTCGCCCCCACCCCCGACTTTTATTAAGAACAATTAGAATTTGTGCTACAAACAATGAAAAGTTGAGGCAGTGAGGCACACCCCTAGCCCACCCTCAGAGGCAGTAAGAACACCCCTAGCCCACCCTCAGAGGCAGTAAGAACACCCCTAGCCCACCCTCAGAGGCAGTAAGAACACCCCTAGCCCACCCTCAGAGGCAGTAAGAACACCCCTAGCCCACCCTCAGAGGCAGTAAGAACATCCCTAGCCCACCCTCAGAGGCAGTAAGAACATCCCTAGCCCATCCTGGGAGGAAATAAAGAACATTCCTAGCCCATCCTCAGAAACAATAAGGCACATCTCTGGCCCATCCTCAGAGGCAGTGAGACACATTCTGAGCCCATCCTTGGCATTTCAAGCTCCCACCGCTCTAGAGAGTCTCCCTAGCTCTGACAGGGCCACTGGGTTCCTCCTGACTTATCAACACAACTCCTCAGGTACTAAGGTGCCAAAACTCACCTCTATTCCTTACAGAGCACTGGTTTGCTAGCAATGCAACAGAGGTTTCACAATGAGAAGGAAAACATTTATTCATTCAACAAACAGTGAATACCTGATAGTGTTACTCTTGTAAGAACATACAGCATGTAGTAGCAAACATAGAGTTGCAGGACATCAGGTAATTGTATCCCATAGGTCACTAAATGAGTGACAGTTTTCGTGTTTCATTAAATGTGCACTAAGAAGCTAACCACAGTTGATAATATAAACAATGAAGCCAGGAATGCCAGAACTGTTTTTAGCAGAGCTTTTGGCTGACTGCAGCTGGCAATGTTCTCAGACGGCTGGGGCAGTTTTCAGTAGTGCACTCCAGGCCTGGTGCTGTGATAAGTCACAATGTCATTTTCGACTCTGAGACTTTGGTTTTCAATTACTAACTAAATGAACCAAATAAACAAACCATGAAACGTTGATTATAAATCCAAATTTTTTTGTTTTGTTTTGTTTTTTTTTTGGTTTTTCGAGACAGGGTTTCTCCGTGGCTTTGGAGCCTGTCCTGGAACTAGCTCTTGTAGACCAGGCTGGTCTCGAACTCACAGAGATACTCCTGCCTCTGCCTCCCGAGTGCTGGGATTAAAGGCGTGCGCCACCACCGCCCAGCCATTAAATCCAAATGTTTCACAGCACGGAATAGCCTTGACTTCTCCATCAGTGACAGAAAGAAGTTTCTGGACGGTAGGTCTAGAGAGGCAACTGATGCACAGCACGTGATAGCCCCGGACAGCACTGCTGTCAACACAGCTGCTGCGGCCCATCAGCCACCTGGAGCAGAGCTGCAAATGGCAGGCTGTATGGTGAGCATGCAGGACTACTTCTTCATGTCCAGGATGGCACTTCCGGGTCCACGGCTCTTAGCACTGCAGATGTTACAGTATTGTGCAGGAGCGTTCTGAAAAAAAATCAAATGCACGGGTTAAAAAGCTGTCTCCTTTCACATCCAGAAATATGATTATTGCATCAGCCAGGGGGTCGAGGGCTTTGAAGCGATTATCATTTTTTGCTCAGAAGACTCTTTAGCTCAGACAGGTTGCACTCTACTGTTACTCTGCAACCCAAAGGACACCAGAGAGCTGGGGAGATGGCTCGGCTGGTAAAGAGAAGGAATGAGAGTCTGAGCTCAAGCTTCAAAACCTACGTTAAAACTAAAGCCAAAACCAGATGTGGTGGCACGTTCTTGTAATCCAGTGCTAGCACATGTGGCCAAGGGGGTCCCTGGGCTCGATGGTCAGCCAGCCTGGACGACTTAGTGAGAAGACCCTGCTGTGAAGAGGATAGATAGCTCCTGAGCAATGACATCTGGGGTAGTCACCTGGCCTCTCCATGTGTATACACACACATGCACATGTACTTGCACACAATGCAAAATAAAAGGGCATCACAGCAGAACCAGCCTGGTGCAGCTTGGGAGTACAGTACCATGCCATACTAGGCAGGCTGAGAAAAGTGCAACAGTTTAAAGTGTTTTCTACCACACAGGCCACAGCCCAGTAGTCACCAAGTCATTAGCATGAATTCACTCAAGTGGGTATGCTTTTATGGTAACTAGAGTATACTGTACACTTCACATTTGGAAAGTAAATATAGCCTATGTAAACACACACACATCACACACACACACACACACAGAGAAAGAAAGTAAATATAGCCTATGTAAACACACACACACACACCACACACACACACACACCACACACACACACACACACACACACACACACACACACACACTTCACATTTGGAAAGTAAATATAGCCTATGTAACAACACAGACAGACAGACAGACAGACAGACACACACACACACACACTTCACATTTGGAAAGTAAATATAGCCTATGTAACAACACAGACAGACAGACAGACAGACAGACAGACACACACACACACACAAAGGAAGGTCAACCCCAGAAGATTCCAGGACCCTTTCAGATACCAGAATCCACAGATAAACAAAATTCCAGGACCCTTTCAGATACCAGAATCCACAGATAAACAAAATTCCTTTTGTTTTGGTAGGGCTTTTAATTTTTTTCCCCTCAACTTGATACAAGTTAGAGTCACTAGAGAAGGGGGAACCTCAGTTGAGAACTGCCTCTATTACAGGGTGCTGTAGGCAAGTCTGTAGGGCATTTTCTTGATAAATAATTGATGTGGGAGGGTCAAGTCCTACAGGCAGTACCACTTCTTCCTAGGCAGGTGGTCCTAGATTCCATAATAAACCAGGCTGACCAAGCAAGTATCCATTTTCTTCCATGGCCTCTGCTTTAGCTCTTGCCTCTACATTCCTGCCTCTGCGTCCCTCTCCACGTCTCTTCATGATGGACTACTACTTGTGAGCAAACAAACCCTCTCCTGACCAAGTAGGGTTTTGTTAGTGTTTTATGAAAGTAACAGAAAATTAGAACACCTTTACATACAAAGGCACATAATCTATGCATATCCCCCCACATATTTAAAACATCTCCAATTACTAACCATACTGAATACAATGTAATGCTGTGTAAATAGTTATACTGTTTTGTTTAGGGAATAAAGAAAGGAAAAGCCTCTACATTTATTACACGTAGCCTTTCTCCAATACTGCTGGAGAAAAGTTGGATCAAGGGACGAATGCAGAACTCATGAATTCAGGAAGAGGTACAGGACCAACTGTCTTGACTACTAGAATTAAGAAAGCCAGACCCGTAAGGACGATGGATTCTAGCTATGAACTCTGATTGGATCTGTTCCTTTTTAGCAGACAAGTGTTGGGCTGACAACTTACTATGCTTGGCATGGGCAGGCACTCCTTGTGGAACATGTGTCGGCAATGGAAGACCACCACACTGAAGGGCTTAGCTGCATCTGCAAGGGGTTCAGGACAGAAGGAGAATTCAGTGCATCGGACACACTTGGAACTGGTTCACCCAGCCTTGAACAGATTTCCCAGAAAGAAGCTGCATTTGAGGAGGCTTCCTTATAAAAGCATCTTGAGGGGTGAGGAGCCCTTGCTATGAACTACAGTTTATAGGTTACTTGTTTGGCCTCAGCATCAGCTACCAAATGATCAGTGCAGGACAATTTTACAGCAAAAATCGTAATGTTTATTTGAAAAACTATAATGTATGTGTCTGTGTGTGTCCTGACCACAATTCCAATGACCCCATACTGAAATCAAGTCTGTAACTTGATAAAATGTTTCAGTTCACCTTACCTTTGCCAAGACCTCTCACTTAGGCCTGAGGCTGAACTGGGTCAGAACCCCAGGCTTTATGCATTTACTACACTTCTGTTTGGTCAGGCCCTCTCACCTGTTTCTGTTGTGTGGACAGATTAGATTCGTTCTGATAAAACCTAGTGCCCTCCACAGGAGAAGCTGAGGATATAACTTTACAGAGACATCCATGACCCTGTTCCACTGAAATGCCACTTAAAGTACCATGGTTTACGAAGCACTTAAATCCTAAACCTGCTCCCTCGGGAACAGAGCTTGTGTGAAATGACTTCCCATGTCTGTGCTATGGAGCACTTCCTATTAAATACTTCCTTATACCAGGTAACTGAGCAGCGACACCTTTGTGCTTTTCCATGCTGATCTGTATGTTAAATTGTCCTCACCACTATGCTTTGATTTCTACTTTCAAACTAGGAGCGAGCGTCTTTTCTCATGTCAGAATGATCTTTTCATAAAGAACCTTTTCTTATGTATGAAGCTCTACCAAGAAACAGAGACAGAAGCCTCTATCTCTCAGTGACCCCACCAAATTTGATGCAGAGTACTGTTTCCACCAAGTGGGCTATGATCTGGGTGCCTAAAACTACAGACAAGATGAAGCCACTCATCAACTGATCTCCAGACATACATGTGGGCCTTCCCCTAAGAATTAAAATATATGGATGTTTAAGTTTTCACTTTTCTTTTGAAGAATCTCAAGAAGGGCTCTTAACCAGATCCAGCAGCATCACCTTGTTAGAAGTACCAGCTTTCAGGCCCACACTCCCTGCAACTCTGAGCCCTGTGGGGCCAGCACTGTGGGTTCTTGCAAAGCTCCCAGATGCTGATATACCCTGCTCTGCAGTCAGCAGCAGCAGCATTCACAGGAGCAGGGAAGGGGCTGAAACCCTTCCTCAACTGTGAAGTCACACAATTTTCAGGCACTCATTAGCCAATTTCAAAATCTCAATTCCACCCATCATGAACACGTGTTTGGGAAATGATTTCCCCGTCAGGCATCTTACCTGTTGGGAGGATGGGAGAGAGGCACGATTCACAGATATTCTCTTCTGTAAGAAAACACACACACTGCAGGTTAAGCATACTTCTGTTTGCCTGGCCTCTCTGGAAAGCATGGCATATGGTTCTGAATGTTCCTTCAGCTTTACCCACCATCGACCAGAACTCCTTTCATTTGGGTTCGGTGCATTTTCTTCAGTAACGACAAAGAGTCAGCAACAAGGATTTTCTTGCAGCCTTCCCGAAGCAGAATCTAGTGTACATGTTTAAAAAGAAAAGAGCATTTAGCAATTCAAGTATCAAGAGTGTCTAACCAAGGAATCAGAAAATGTCAGAGGCACTTATTGATTCTCATGCCTGCCAAACTCTGTCAAGTGAGCTAGGCATTGTGTGTTTTTATGACCACATGGTGGCATTAGTAAAATCAAATACAAATCCCTAAGTCTTGAAAAGACCCTGCACTAAAACCCTACTGTTATCTCACAGATTTTTGCATTTTGTGTGCGGCTGCTTGCTGGCATTTGGTTCTTGCATGACTCATGGAGCTCAACCTTCACATCTTTGCACAGGATGGAAAACCTGTCATTCCAAAGCCATCTACTCACTTAATAAACCCATCTGCTCTTTGACAAACGCACTGGGTCCGTCATGAGCAAGGCACTAGATACAGATGAGAAGTGTGCAGAGAAGCCTGTGACTACCTGTGCTTGTGGGTCACCGTAAGTGCTCTGGTGCCCCTTGGCTTTCTTCACAGTGAGGTCATTGTCAGCTCTAAACCTAGACGTGCGATTTTCTTCCCCAGGTGTAAATTCGCACTACTGGGAATGGGAGTGGGGTAAGCAACCACCATCCTCCATGGCAATGGTAAACCACAAGAACATCAGCTCTGGGGGATCCAGTTAGAGGCTGCCCCAGCTTACATGACGGAACATACTCAGGACCAGAACTGATGTCTGCAGCTCTGCCCCTATGGCTTTCATGTTTGGTTGTGAGAAGCAAACTACATGATTTTAATATTCTGTATTCACTCTGAAAGGACTTGTGGAGGGCCTCCCCTCCTCCTTTTTCAATGTTTCTTCCTGACCCCATCTCCCAAATGCTAGGTTTATAGGTGTGTACCTCACTGCTTAGAGTTAACTTCCCTGTCAGATCATACTAGAAATGTAAACAAAAGGTTTTCACCAAAAAAGACATTAAAGCTTTAAACAAACAGAAATCATATAATATACAGAAAAAAGAAGAAAACCAATACACCAAGAAAGATATCTACAAAATACTGATGCGAGCAAATTTTCTGAAAATTGACTTGCAATTACATGAGGCTGTTGGCTTCCATTATCAAAACAATAAACTCAGTTTGAGCTCCTCTGGCACAGGTCTCAGGAAGCACAGTGACACTCTCCAGGGCACACGGCCTGGACAAGAAAGGATGGCAGGCACAGCCCACGAAACTGACACAGGCCACAGGTTGCAAAGAAAGCAGCAGTGCCTGAGGACTGAGAACTCTTCCCCAAGGACTGCATTTTCAAAGCAGGGACAACCTGCCGGCTCACATTTGCTAGGAACGTTTTCAGTTTCAAGAGTCAAGAACCCATGAGAAGAAAAATGACAGTGACACTTTCTGCCCAATTTGATTAAAATCCACAGCTCTAAGCCAGAAAAATATGAAAACATTCAAATTGTCAGTGACATGATACTAGTAAGGTAGTTAACAGAAAATGAGAGTCCACGGGCAGAAAATGGGCTTTTGGACTCAATATCTACAATAGTTTAGGGCAGCCAAGGCCAATGAAGGAAAACAGACAGTACACTGCTGTACAAGCAGTCTCTTTTCTGTGCTGGTTCCCTCTGACATCATTTTCAGAAATGAAAATCAGTTTGAACTGCTGAATAGAAGAAAGAGAGAGGTACGACAGGTTGGTTCATGTATGGAGCTGACACAGGAATGGACTTGATTAAGGAAAAGGGCATTGCGACTACATGAGCTACGATGGGAAGAATGTAAGAAAGGGACAATTCATTATATCACGGACAAAGACATGAATGAAGTCTCAAGGGGAAGAAGAGCCTTCCCTTTAATGCATAAGGTGGGGTTGGTGACAGAGGAGAGTCATGAAAAATCCCTAAACAAAGGAAAATATCTGAGACTTGTTTCCTTTTGGGAGGTGGCGGAAGTTTTCCACCATACAATTTAGTCCAGACTGGCCTACTTGAAGGAACACGAAGGAGTCAGGTACCAGGGCAGACAGGTAAGGAGCTGTAAAGTCATAGCACAGTAGGAAGAACTTCCAGGCAGTGGGATCTGGCCTCTCCGAGTGATCATCGTATTAAAGAGACAGGCTATGATCAAACCAAAACATTACCTAGTGAGACTCCAGCGCCTGGAGAACAGGAGACACACGATTGCCAACCCTGCTTATTAGCCCTTCTGGTTTTAAGAACTCCATCCAACATAAGCGACTGCCTTCTCTCTGCTTCACAACACTGGTTTCTTTCTCAAAAAAATATTGACAGTTCTCAGACGTAAAAATATCACCTTTTCAGAAGCTCTTTTTCCATACAGAAGGTCCTTCTATTTTTCCCAGATTATCCACACCTAAGGGCCAACTTCTTCCCGTATCCCTTCAACCAACCACCCTTGTTTCTCTCCACTTCCCCTTCATCATGTTTTAAAGAAACAAGCTGCAGCTGTATAATCAATGGTCCATCCCTATTCCACGGTGAAGTTAGATGAGAACATACTTTTGGTGTTGACAACCAACGTGAGTCCTTAGATTTTTTCTGATTCCTTCATAGCACATCACCATGGATAACAATTCCAAGTAAAAGCAAAACTTTAGTCTCACAGATACCTCACAAAGCAATAAAGAACCACACATCAGAGAAATCGCTACGGATCCTTAGAAACAGCTGCTGTGGGGAACGTGCCAGAAAAACTGCCAAGTTTCTGCAGTTTTTATTTGAAAAGGCTCTGAGCACTGGGATTTTGCTGGCTTTTCCTTATTCACTTTGCATGTGCTTGTCCTTAGAAAGCAAATGGCTGCCAGCTAGCTGGCTTCCAAGCCCCGTGAGGTTCCCTTGTCTTTAGGTCATTGGTGTCATGGGACTTCTACTTGGAATGCTTTGCTCTTGTTGGATTATTGCCAAAGATGACTAAGTGCAGAGAGAAAAGAAAATGCGTAAGATAAATGTGAAGGTCTAGTTTTCAGTTTAAAAAAATTAAAAATCATGACTTTATTTAACTTATTAATAACACAAAGTATATATGAACTAAATGGATCAAGGAAGTGATGACTGGCTGGCACAGGCCACCTGTGTCATTTAAATGTGGTAGTAAAATCAAACTAAAATCATCTGTCCAATTGGTTTCAAAAGCTTGTTTTGAAATTTGCAAGTTTAAAAACCATGTCAGGAAAAACCCAGAGAGGTTAGATAATACATGAGTGAAAAAGAAATTCATGCCCCCTCCTCATAGGGCAGGCACGAAAGAAGTTGACTGTGTCTTAAACTGACTGTGTCTTCGACTTTAAGTAGCAAATGTAAATGCAGGAAATCTGTTTGTAGACCAGAATGACTAGAGAGCATCTGGGAAAAGAGGCCTCAGGTGGAAAAATGACTCATTGCACATCACATGATGACCTGGATAGCTTAGGCGTCTGCTCTCAACAAGGACTCGGTCCCCACACTTCCTACTTCCTGAGGAACAACAGGCCTACTGTCTTTTCTCCAGAGGGAAGTCAGGAAGTGGTCCTGACTGGTACACGTTTTACAGTTACCTGTTAGACCTAATGCAGCCCAGAGGAAAAGGCATGACATTCCCTCTCAGGGCCTGAGCTTAAAATTAGTTCAGTATCTTCACATGCCAGCAAGTCACTGACCCTTGGGAGTCTTAGTCTTCTACTCTGACCAATAGGGCTAATGCTAATTAGAGGCCCGCTATGAACCTAAAATGTCTGTCAATAAGACTGGCAAAAACAAAATGACTAGTGACCAAAGCACTCACTGATTTCCACTTCCCTGCACGGGTATCTTGTGAACACGCTCAACTCTGCTACCTTCCAGGTGAAGAGAGCTGTTGTCAGGAAGTATGAAATGGTAACATCAGAAGAGTTGCTAAGTTTCCTTACGGCTTCCTCCCTCCCTCCCATTTCAAATAACAGCTGACTCCACATTTCAGGGCCCACATCACTACACTGTAAGCCTCCTCTATGACCTCAATGCACTGTCTACTTAAAAAGGGCACTGAGAAGGTGTATGTGTATGGCAGCACCACTGACAAATCATTCTGGACCTTTATGTGTGAAGGGTTTCATATACACTAGGGTCACTGCCTTACCTCCTACATAGGATTCCTAAAAATTCATTGGCCTGTAATACTTCCCTTAAATTTGGAAGACTTATGGAGGATTGTACTTTTTTATTATAGATGAGAACATGAAATATAGTTCTATGAAACAAAAAATGAAGACCAATATAATGAAATAAAAGCATATCTGTGAAAATCTTCCTGGAACTGCCAATGGCTCCAAAGATACCTGGGGTATTTTTATGATGATTCCCAATAGGGTGCTTAGGCAAAGAAGATAAACAAACGGCCACTAATAAAAATGAGCAGCTCTTCCTATGGAAAGAGAGGAAGAGGGAGAAGAAAAGGAAGAGAGAGAGAAATAGAGAGATCTAAAGTCTTCTTCAATGAGTGGGAAGCACTCTTGGGAACTGCAGCTTTTCTCGGCATCTCCATTGGGGCCTGTGCTCTCTTCACTGGGCCAGCCCTAGTGTGATAGCTTCTGTGGGTCTGCCCTCAACTCCCTGTTCCTTCCTCTTCCTCCGAGTAGCTGTTCTATCCAGGGACTGATAGATAACAATGGCTCTCTGGACACACAGGCAAAAAACTTCTGGGTCTTTTTAAATTGCTACCCAACTGCACATTTACATGGTATAAGGAAAGCTCTCTATGCAGTTATCATTAAGAGGGGAAGGCACTGATGCAGGGGAACCTTTTTATGTTAAACGTTCATTTTCCATCTCATGCTTTGTATTTTTCAGCTGGATCAGAACCATGCAGATTTGTTCACAGAAAGTGGATGAATGGTGAGACTGCAGGCTGCCCGAGAAAAACACAGGGAGGGTGTGCCAGGGGCTTCTGCTGGCATCACAGGGCTGGTAATGGAAGCATGGCTTCACCCCAGAGGCCCAGTTCCAAGCACCAGTCTAAGAATCCACTGTCAGGTAGAGGTGTCACAGTGGTCCAAAAACCACTTTTTAGACAATAGATTTGAAGCCTCGAGCATATTCTACTCTACCTCAGGAAGTCAGGCCCACCAAAGGGCAGGATACTATCAGTCTCACACCCAGGGTATTCTAAGGTTGACTATTGGCCCCATTTTCTCCACAGCCCACTCACAAGCCTGCGATGGGGCTTCCTAGTGTGGATTACTGATGTGTATTCCTGGGGAACTGCAAAAAAAAGCAGGTGCTTCTCTTCCCCTGTTTCTCCATATTAGTTCCTATTTTCTTATTCTCTTCTCTTTTTCTTTCTTCCTCAAATAATCTCTACAGGGTCCTCTACAAACCTCCAAGGCCATTGTCCATAAACACCAGCATAAGGTCAGGCTCTGCAGAACAGACCCTCAGCCTCTCTGCTTCAACATAACACACGTCTTCACTAATCTATCTCCTATGCAGTGCTCCCAAGAGAAGGTTCTGGGCTGTCCACCTCCCTCTACAGAAGGAAAAACCCACCTCCTTTCAAGTTGTTCCTTCCAGTCATCTCACAGTTCTCTGAGGACCACAGGATGCTGGAATGTCCTTTGTCGTTCCCCCTTGCCTGTTCCAGCCATTTCTCAGAGTCCATTTGGTTGATTCCCTAAGTTCCTGGCATCCCAATTTCCCACCTAATTCTGCTCTGATCACTTTAACCCCACGCTCTTTGAACACCTTCACTACAGCTAGAGAAATGTTAGGGTAACAGTACCACACTCCAGAGAGACAACCACTGTCCCTCCTGGTCTGCCACTCCCGCACATTTTTTCACTGATTGTTGGTGCCATCCCCCTGAGTTCGGGAGGCAGTCCTCTACTTTACACCCTTCATGGTGACCGGTGACGTGACACCTCTGCATCACAATGTTCTTCCTACAACCTGGACAATGCATACTGTTTCCAGGAATGCAAGTTCATCTACTATGACAAAAACACTTCCAAGTGGTTGTAGGAAGAATGGTCTGCATTTTAAAAGTAAATGTGTTTTAAACATTCTGAGTCCTAAGGAGGCTACCAGGATTCTGAAACATACTCATTGTTCAGTCTTGTAAAGAGAAAAGTTAGGATGTTTAGTAACTAGTGTGTTAGTTATTTATATGAAAAAATGGGTTCTATTCTTTTTAACACAGATTTTGAACTAAAGGACAAATAAAGCAGCATAAGTGTGCCAGTCAGACAAAGGCTCATTAGATCCCGTGTTAAGCAAGTTTCAGGCAATGGAGTCCTTTAATGATTGCAAGGAAAATGATTTGAGTGTTTAAAGAATATCTTATTCTCTAAAATTGCATACAATATTTTCTCTACAAACATTTTGTGACTGTTAAATATTCTTTGTAAGTATTCTCACGCCCTCTTCAATGCTATGCTGTATTAAATGAAAATACTCTTTCTCAAGAGAAAATCTGGAGGTGACTGAGGAATCAAATGGCTTTCCTAAGCTGAGATGCTTTCAGTGTCTCTATTTGAACAGGTTTCCAAACAGCGAATCGCAGTCTGACAGACATCTAAGTGGCTTAGAAATACTTACTTAGAAAAGGATGAATCTGATCATTCCCATGCTCCTTTGTCTAAGGATACTTACCTGCAAGTTATAATCTTGCAGAATTTTAACCAAGGAATCTCTCAAATTGGGAATTTCCATTCCTTCCTTTATACGGTGGATTAGTAGAATTGGATCCACGTGTGTGCCAATGTTGTTTAATAAGCCAGTAATAAACGCTACAAAAGGCAATGCAAAAATAACACATGAGCCACCTGGGAGGCAGAGGCAGGCATATCTCTTTGAGTTCCAAGGTTAGCCTGGTTGAGAAAGCCAAATTTTGGATTTCCAGGACTGTTACTCAGAGAAACCCTATCTAGAAAAACAAACAAACAAAACCAAAAACCAAACACCCAAACAAAAACCACATGAGCAGTATTAGGGTGCACTGTATTTGTTCATAATCCAACTTCAGATGAAAAGTAACAACCTATTTCCTTCAAGGAAAGTGTTTAAAATGTGACTTTGTAAACTCTCAAGAACTCATCCTCTTCACACTGAAATCACACTCTGAAGGACTAATTTCCTCCAAGATGGAGGATCTCTACCTGTGATTTGCAGCCTCCTTGTGGGTCATATATCAGATATCCTCACTCTGATTCATAATAGTAGCAAAATTGCAGTTATGAAGTAGCAACAAAAATAACTTTGTGGTTGGGGGTCAACACAACATGAGAACTGTATTAAAGGGCTGCAGCATTAGGAAGTGAGAACCACTGCTCTAAGACTTAAAGAGAAACTGAGAACATTTTAAGAAAAGCTAATGATCACCTGAATTCATACCTCTTCAAAACCATCTTTATTGTCAAAGTGCAACTAACAGCGAGAACGTCTGATTACCCAGCTATTCTATACTTTAATATTTTCAAGGTTAGCATGTAGTGTGTTTTCCTTTTGAAGACAGGGGAAGTGGGGTACTCAGTTTGTCCAGGGTCATGAAGTTCATAACAAGTTTCAACCATGTTAGATTCCTTGTGGTTTCAAGAAAGAAAGTCCTCTAGGTCAATTAAGCTACTGAGATGAGAATAAAGCCCCCTTACTTCCAACAACAACAAACCAACAACCACCACCCAAATCACAAAACAGTAGGGAGATGAGAAAGCCTGTGGAGATGGACGAGCTGAGCAGCAGCACTTAAGAACTGCCAGTGCTGCGATGACAAAATGGGCGGGAAAGGGCACGACTACATTCAAAACCTCATACATGGCTACGTAGCATCCAGTGAGCTACATGTTTTCATACATAGCCTGGGAAGGGCTCTGACATTTCACACTGAGTGACCCTCTGTATACAAGCTCAATGTAGCTGCAGAAGAGAGGGCAAACTGTAACCACCTGCTCTTCCTCACCTTCAGGGTTGCAGAGTCAGGAGGTCCTATGGGGGGGGGGGTAAGAATCCCCAGAACTTTCACTGCTGGATTCATTGTGGATGCTGTCCCATCAAAACATTTTTACATTCGTCTATCTATTCACTTACATTGATTGAGAGAGAGAGAGAGAGAGAGAGAGAGAGAGAGAGAGAGAGAGAGAGAGAGAGAGATTGCATTCCACTGTGTGCACGTGGGTGAAGGTTGGAGGACAACCTAAGGGAGTAGCTTCTTTCCATCACATAGGAATCAAACTTCTCCACCAACCCACGTGGCCATAATTTTAGCCCAATGTACCCTGAGATAATTCTTCCTCACATAACAGGCTATAATACATACTGACAAGAAGCTTTACAATCAAATGGCCTCTCTGCTTACGTGGCTTGTCAATGGAATACAGAATCAAGTCTTCCCAGAGTTCTCCATCATCTTGCTCCTTGGCAAACTCGATTGCTTTGTCAACATCATGCAGTTCCTCCATAATCATCTTGAGGGCACTTCGACTGTTTCCCATTCGGCCTAGATGGGGTGAGGAAGTGTGGGATACTTTATTCATTTAAAAAGGAAACAGCACATTTCTTAATTGGTTAACAAAGCTTCAAAGAAGACTAAAGCTGACTTTCTTCCATAACACAAGAATTTCCTATTTTGACAGTCAAATAAATGCTTTCTATTTATTGAGTGCTCACGCTGTTGTGTGGAGTGTTCGCTGGATGTTGTTATGTGAATGACATCATTTACTCTGATTCTAGGCAGGATGCTTTACCTAAATCTTTAATTTCTTAATTTTTCTTTATTATTTAACTTTATGTGTAGGAGTGTCTTGGTTGCATGTATATACATGTACCATGTACATGTCTAGTGTTCATGGAGACCAGAAGAGGGCACTGTATCCCCTAGAACCAGAGTGGCAAGACTGGAGTGAGCTACCATGTGTCATGTAATAGCTACGGATTGAACCTGGACCCTCTGGAAGAACAGCACATGTTCTTAACTGCTGAGTCATCTCTCCAGCTTAAAACAATGAATAGTTTGAAACATTTTTTCCTTTGAGGCAGCCTCATTATGTAGCTCTAGCTAGCTTGAAATTCATTATATAGATCAGGTTGACCTTGAACCCACAGAGATCTGCTTGCCTCTGCCTCTTGAGTGCTAGTGTTAAAGTGATGTGCCATCATGCCTGGCTTAATATTACTTATTATTAAAAAAAAAAGAAGAGGAAATACAGTATTTGTAACTTGGCAAGATCATGTAACCAAGATCATGAATTATACAGCTGGAGGTCATGCTGGGTCAGCTGCATTCCGCCTTCCTTCTCACAGGCCTGTAATTTCTTTTGAAAATTCTGATACAGTTAAGACTTTAAAAAAAACCTTGGAAATCACTGCCTATTCTGCTCACTAACCTCCTGGCGCTTCCTAATTTTCACAAGCTACTATTAGAGCTCATGTGGAAGACCTTATGCAGTAGAGGCTGACTGTCGGGCTGAGGCTTACTACATTTACCCTTGTCCCTTATTCCACGCAGGGACCAGTAAGGGGTCATGAATTAAGTCATCTACTGCTCCTAAGACATAAATATGAATTCAAACAGATACTTCCTCTTGGATCACAGTTGGAAGAAGTAAATGAACAGATAAGCTACTTGAAGTTGTGACAAGAAGCCCCAAACTGTGCTCATGCAGAAAATACCGCCTCAAATATTTCTCCTAGGAAAGCAGATCCCACAATTGGGCAGTTCTAGGGCTGAGGCTGAACACCCATGATTAGGAGACTTAGGTTAACAAAGGCCAAAGGAGCCGATACAGTGAGTGGTATGTGGAAGAAGGCTGTGGGGTGAGAAACACGGCAGGTGGGCAGGGAATTGATGCCAGAGAGATGCTCACATTTAGTCTATGCTGTGCATCTTCAGCACCTGCACAGCTTCCTCAGAAAATCCGCAGTAAAAGCTGCATGGCTCTCATGCAGTCCGGAAGATAGACAAGTCTAGTTTCCTGGTATATGGTATACATCGCACCCCCGCTCTGCCATATCTAGAGGTGGGCAGCAGAGGAAAAGGGAGCACTGAGAGCTACAGTATATTATGAAGCTTTCCTCTTGCTCTAAAGCACCACATTCTAATTATTAAGAATGTGAATTTTGAAAACAGGAATTACTTCATATCAGTGTGTGGTGATATAAGCCAATTATAAACTAAAGGAGGAAAAAAATCCCCAAAGCCAAAAAACCAAATCTGTCAGCTCATCTACAATTTTAATGTATTGTGCAATATGATACATTTTGCTTGCTCTGTTGCTTTTTTATCACACATTTGCTATATGTTCTTTAGAAGCTGGCTCCAGTAAGTCTTCCTATGCTACTGGGCTTAGGATTCTCCTTTTCCATGTGTTATAATTTTATACACACTGGGCCTGAATGTCTGCCACTTTGTTCTCAAATCTGTGTCCATTTTTATATACATTATGACAAATCTTCCCCTGCCCCCACTTCTATTTTTATAGGACTAAAATGAACAAATCTACTTACTCAGGAGATAAACTGTCTCTTCTACAAAGTTTCTTTGTTGGCAGATCTCAAGAGCCTTCAATTAAAGCAGACAGAAATGTTACTATGGACTACCAAACTGGAGAATAACATTAAAAGAGCCACTTAAAGATACTTACAAACTTGGAAGAACTTTTCACTGTTTTCCTTTAAAAAAAAAAAATAGAACAAAAGGAAACACATTTCTGTGGCTCCTTGTTTCCATTCACCTTTCAGAGTTACTGGATCTACACAGCTGAACTGAGAGCACACGAAGCCACATAGTGCTTCATCAGCAGAAGCAGAGAGCAAAGCTGGACTGTGTTTTCCTATTAAGCTTTCTCTCTTCTAGATGCTTGAGTTTATACCATTGCTTCCAATCTCATCTATGGTCATTTGTATATGTGTCCTCTCATAGTGTAAAGATGCACTGTGTACTGATAAATCACACAGTCACTCTAAATCAAACAGCATATATTTACTTTGTTCTACCTGCTAGATGCTGAAGGATCAGGTTGAACCAAGGGAGCAAAGGTGAGGGTAATAGTAACATGAAAAGACAACACTTAAGGAGACAAAGAAGGAGCCAAGAAACAAAGCAGAAGAAGAGACATTAAGTCTATCTCAGACTCTTGGGCACAAAAAGGATGACAAGAAGTGACCACATGTCTTTCCACGATTGGCACGGTGCAGAGGGAAGACTGTGTGCATGGAGTAACGACACTGAATTCATGCCATTCTCCTGTGACAAGCTCCACAAAGAGGTTACCTGAACCAGTACTATTCACTAGGGAAACCACATCTCACAGACCATCTTCCTGCTGTGCCTACATGGTGACTTGCAGCTTGTCCAGCCATCCTAGTGTAGCTTTATCCTCCCTGACCACCTCTGCAATGTCCCCTCTCCGAAACTTTCTCCTCACTCCTTACTCCCTATTCTATAAAGGACTGGAGACAAATATTGCCACAACTTCACACTGGACCAGATTCTGATTATTCCTCCATTTTCATCCTGCATGAGGCTTCATAATTCTTTATCACTAGGATAACTAACTACCCACTCTTTTTGCCATTCAATTTCACTCTGCAGGGACCACGTGCTTGTTAAGCCCTATGCATAGCACGATGCTGGGTTCCCAGTAGGTCTGTAATGAGTATTTTTTCAAATGACGAGACAATAAAGGTTTCAGAACAAGTTAACTGGGTTGCATATTTAAAGTAGTTATTTAGAAACTACAAGCCAGGAAGGTGGTTTTGAAAATAAGAATCAAAGCCATAGAAAGAACAGCTTGAGCTAATCATTTCTTTCTATTCTGTGATCTATCTTAAGAAACAACAGCAGGAGCTAATCTTGATATTTTGATTCTTGATTTAAATTTTCCTGCAGATTACATATTTAAACAGGTAAGGAATGAGGGTGGGGTCTGATTACAAAGATCAATGTATCTACAAAAGAAATAAATAGGGAAAAGAGCATCATCTTAGCCTAGAATAGGGATGAAGCCAGGACAGTGCTTCAAGTCACACACACCATTAAAGCCAGAAATGAGCCTCAGTGGAATGGTGCATTACGGAAACCACTTACCCTAAGTGGCTAGTTAATTTACACTGATTTGCCATGACTCAACGGTCAGTATCTTAACTTATTATATACCCACAAGGATGGTCTGGGCCTGCTGAGCACACTACCTGGACACTGCTACTGGTTACATCTCCCCATCCTCATGCAGGTCTCCTGCCAGAAATCACAACTGCCCAGGATTCAAAAGGTCCACGCTGTACTGGAGGACAGCTTTCTACAACTGCAAGCCTTTGAAACATGAATTTCCTAGGTTATTAAAATATTTATAAGTGGATTCTAACTGCACATGATATTATTCTCCTTAAAAATAATGGTACTCTAGAAATATGTAGGAGTTTTGAGTGAAATATAAAAATGAATTATTTATAGGACATAGAATTCTATTATTGACACAAAGACAAATGTGGCAGCATCCTTATTTTAGATTCTCAAATGTTGGACACTATGATCCCTCTAGAAGAAGACTTTAGATGGACAGAGAGGGAGAGACAGATAGACAGACAGACAGACACACATACACGGAGGGGGAGTTTTAGGGCAAACAAAGGTGAAAAGTAAGATAACTGACAGAAAGCGATTAAACAAGAGGATGCAAAAGTAGTATTCTAACATCTTTTCCTTGCTTCAGCATAAAGGTAATAGGGGAATTGCAGGGTAGCAAGAGGAACATTGCCAGCTGTAACTTAACAAGGACTTCTACCCAGCCTTGACTCTGATGTCTCCTAGTTAACCTTGCTTTAAGTCCTTTAGTGAAATTTTATCCACTTTGTGTCACCGCTGTGTTCACCCAAAGGACACACACTGCCACCTTGTGAATGTTGTTTAATATGAGATCATACATTCAGTTATAAACCTGCCAAAATTATAACGATTGCAACATCTCTTAGGCATAATCAAATCATAAGATCACATGTGTAAATTATGGCCCAAAGACAGGTTTGCAGCTGTATTTTTCTTGATGTTCACAATGCTAAGGAATACCTCTGCTGCTATTTTAGTGAGCAGTTTAAACCTGAAAACGCAATCCTTCAGCACGGTGAAGAACGAGGGGCCTGAGGGTCAGAGGCCTAGCTTCCATGTCTGCCGTCAGCTCCTAACCACCCTGTTCACACCCCAGTCTCAGCTGCTCAGGCACCAGATGCCTCTGTCCACCCACAGGCACTTTTGTGGAGATGAAGCAACAGTAAGAGAGTGAGAGCACAGTGCATGGCTGAAGGCACGACAGACTGTGAAGGGACGCGCTGTTCCTTCAAAGAGCAGTAGGGACTAGAAATTCTTAGTCTGGAGCTCCCTTGCAATGAACAATTCCATGAAAAACTTAGCATTGAGTTTTGAATTAATGAACTGTGCTGATTTTAAGTCCTGAAATCTAGGACTGAATAGCTGAGAACCGTAGCGGGTTTCTGATGTACTACTGTCAGAGTGCTGCGATGCATAAATTTCAAATCACACATAATAAGATAGACCTGAATACTTCAAAATTTCTAGTTGCTCACTTGCAACTATTCTTACCCAAGCCCTGAAAAGGAAATAATCTGACGTAGCAGAATTAGTCCCTCTGAAGTTAAGAGGTTTCTGGGGAGGGAGCATTCAGATATTAAAGATTTATTTACATCTAGGTAAAGAGGCCCCGTGTGCTGCGTGAGGATGTATTCCACCATTCGCTCCCTGTCATCTACTGGGTGTCACAGATGTCACAGACACTCGTGTCATAGCCTGGGATGTCTGCTACTAAGAGATCTACCCTGTCATTCATGGTAGCTTTCTCTGTTTATGGTAAACATAAATGATAGTTTCAGAGGTAATTCAGTGTGTACAGAATTCTTATTTCTAAGGAAAAAAGAATCGTTCATAAATCCGTAAGTCATGAGTATGTGACAAAGTTAGCTTTGTTTCAAAACTAACACTTTTATTCAAATAGATTTCCTACCATGGATCTTGACAAAGAAATAATGTCTGATTCAGAAGTTTCAGTGACCCACAATGAAAAGACCATTTAAAGTGTTAAAAAAAATGTCAATCAGTGCATTGATTCCTTTACCCAAATGAGCAGACAAACTCCTTCCTTCCTCCAAAGACTGTACAAGTGACTAGGAAGACAGACCAGTAGAGGCAGTTACAATGTGACACAGTGTGTTGGAGAAACACAGACACTCAGCGGCAAAAGTTGAGAAGAGATGGACGCTATCCCTCTGTTTATCAATCTGGGTTCCTGACTGCAGCAGCTACACTGGTTTCGGGCAGTGCCCACTCTCAGGTTCTTACCCCAAATCACCCTAATTCTGAGAAAGAGATGCAGACTCTTGATATCACTTCATCTTGGTATTTGTTGCCATGGATTAAATATTTATTCCAATTAAGCCTGTCACAGAATGTCTGTGCTCTGCCCCAAATCTAACCCAAAGGACCATGGCTCACCACAATGGGCTGGCAGAACCTACTGGTTCAACAGCAGCCTTCCTTTGAACAGGAATGAACACAGGCAGGGAGAGAATACCAACAAAAGGCTTACAAAAATGACAACTACTTCCGATGTGCACAGTGAGGCAGTAACTTACCTTTTCAAGTGGACAATGGGTACTGTCTCGGAGAAAGGGAAGGAGGTTTGGCCGATCATACTCGGCATACAGACTGATCTGTTTTTCATGGTAGCGTTGTCCCTTATGATGGTCTCTCTTGAAGAGCTTATGCAAATACTAAAAGGAACAAGATAAGTCACGATATCAGAATAAGAATAAAATAGTGGTTAACTTTCACTACTTTCAGATGTTAACAGCTTCCATGGAGGTTAGGAAACATAGTCTTCAGCAAGAATAACTTCTAGGGGAGGAGAATGCCTTTTGGGGAGTAGATTCTGAAACCCTCCTAGAAGGTTCCTGGTTGGACTGGCTGCCACTGACAGCTATGTGAACTGAGGCAAGTTCCTCCTGACTCTGTGACTTGGGGTCCTCACTGGTTCGAAGTAATTACTATTTGTGCATCACCCTGAACCAGGCCCAGTTATGTTAAGCACAAGCATTAGTGATAGTAAATCTTCAAGTCATCATCTCCTTGCTGCAGAAATCACATGCGCGGGTAGCAGTCTGAGATGATAACAATTCTATCCTTGGGGCTGGGCAGATGGCTCAGTGCTTAAGAGCATTGCTCCTTTTGTAGAAGACCCAGGTTGCATTCCTAACACCCACACGGCAGCTTACACCTTCCACAACTCCAGTTACAGGGAATGTGCCACCCTCCCCTGGCCTTCATGACACCAACAAGCCTGCAGTGCACTTACATACATGCAAGCCCAACCAACACTCTTACACATAAAATTAAAATAAGCCTAAAAGATTGTCTTCTTTTACATGAAAAGACACAGGGTCACAACATGACTTTTCTTTAAAAAAAAAATAACAGGAAAAGATTAATCCTTACACACTCCATATATCACTTTTTAGAGAATTAATGTTTATTTCTTTTGAAATTAAGTGGTACCTGTATTGATGGCATCAGAAAACAAAATAATAAAAAGAGAACAGTTGCTTCACACAGCTGGACTCTAAAGGGAATGTTTCCGACTTTCTACTCGACGCTGTGAGTTAACTGCTGCCGTATAACAAACCAAGACGAGTCAGCCCTTGGGCTGTTCATAGTTCTTTGTGGCAAGGAGGGCACATGGAACAGCAAAACTAAGCTCATTTTCTGGGCTAAATCTGACGAGGAGTGCTGATAGGCAGCCTGCAGTGGGGTCTGGATATGGCCAGGACACGGTACTTTGCCTGAAGAGGTGTTTTCCTGTCACACGGAATGCAGGCACTACATAGCCGGGTGGTAGGGATGACTGTTTTAGTGGGATACCTGACACCCTTTCAGAGGCTCACTGTCACTGAGCAATGCTGTCCTCTGTTTTATTATAGCTTGGTAGATCAGAAATTGTTGCTCTATAAACAAAATTTTAAGGTGGTTAGCAGAATGGAGCCTTGCTTGGGTAAGCAGATAATCTTGAGATTTTTTTGGTCATGAAAACTATGGTAACAGTATCTGCATTAAATGCTGAGCAATAAACAAAACCACAATATATCCAGATTTTATTTCCATCCATGAATCTTCACCATCTTCAGTATAGAAGTTGGCTTTGGAAGAGAATACTACACTTGCAGAGAAAAGACCATCCCTACTGGGATGATGCCCTCGGCCCCTCAAGCCTTTTCTTTTCTACATTTTTAAAGCATACAGAAAATACCATCTTGTGCTGGTATTTTCGCAATCTAGACATTGTGGGAATAAGGAATTTAATTGAAAAACAAAAAATGCCACCATAAGATTGACCTGTGGGCAGGTCTGTAGGGCATTTTCTTGATTAATGATTGATGTTAAAGGGCCCCGCCCACTGTGCCACCCGCGGGGCAGATAGTCTTCGAGTGTATAAGAAAGCAGACGGAGCAAATTATGAGGGGCAAGCTGTAAGCAATGCTCCTTCTGTCCCTGCTCCTAAGTTCCTGCTTGCATTCCTGCCTTGACTTCCTTCAGTGATGCAATGTGACTTGAAAGCTGTTGTAAGATGAAATCAACCATTTCCTCACAAGCTGTTTTTGGTCATAGTGTGTGGTCACAGCAATAGAAAGCAAGCTAAGACTTGCTTTACTCCCTGGATGACATGACACATGGAACCAACGGAGCCTCTAAAGAAATCTAGACTGACACCCTTCATAATACACACACCAAACCTATACAGAACAGGCAGGTTTAGCTACAGTGTGGGTGAGGGAAAAACGATAAATCTGTTGTTGGGTCACTCTATGGTCTTGGACACAGAATAACAGGACTTGGTATCTATAATGTACTACTGGTTTGTGCTATGACTTATGACCTGATTATATGTAATAGCAGCTATAGAGGAAAGCATTTACTCCCAGGTATAGCATGATAGAAAATAGAAAAACAAAATATATTTTTCTAAAAGCCCCAATTCAGTTGTAAGTCAAGCTTCAACCACCTGTCCTATGATTAATTCCTAGCCACAAAGTCACAGCAAGGGTTACATTCTAGTAATTCCTGCACACTGTCTGTGGTCAAAGCTCCAATGTGAGCAGTGTTCGCTAAGAAAAGTTCTCTGCATGGGCACTCCCCCACCAATACACAGGCGCTCTGTCTGCTGCTGAATTAAAAGGGCAAAGAAGGCTAATGCTCACCACATGCTGCAATTCTGGTCTGTCTTCTAATTCTTCTACCACTTTTTTAATCTGAGGAAAAATATGAAATAAAATGCAGTTATGAGGAGACAACACATTGACAAATTACCTGATACACTGTACTGTAGGCACAGTATTGCAGACACTCATCTAGTACCACGTGCTATGGTTTGAATGTGCCTTGCTCCTCACCAAAACCTGAGTCAATGCTTGATGCCTAATGTGACCACTAAAAGGTGGTGAAACTCTTTAAAGAGAAGGGTTTAGTGGGAGGTAGCTGCTTACCATACAAAGGGATTAAACTGGACTCTGAGAGGGTTAGGTTGTATGAGAAAAGATATTCTATAAGAGCAAGGAGCCTGGACACTTCCAGACACCTTGCATCTGCCTTCTTTCTTCCAGGGTGCAACCCTGACCTCCCACATGGCTCATCCTGTCTTCTGCTGTGCAACACCCCACAATGACTTGCCACTCTGCCAGCAAAAAGGCCATCACCAAATGCAGCCTCTTGATCTTGGACCAGACCATAAGACAAAGTAACCTCTTTCCTCTAAAGCATGCTTAGCCTATGGTGTGTTATTAGCAACAGAGAATGGGTCTATCATACATAAAAAGACTCACTGAAATTTTATCTTCATTGTCCAAAAGCATGTCAACAGCTTTCTGAAACACAAACACAGCCATAGTTACTTGTCTGCCACACAAGAACACTAAACAAAATGCAGTACCACAGTTATAGGTCAAGTATTTATTTCTGACACTTAAGAAGCACTGATATTCATGTTATAGAAAAGTCTTTTGTTAAACTGTGAATACATGTCACTCTGATTGGTTTAATAAAAGCCAAACAGCCAATAGCTAGGCAGGATTTTCAGGGCAAGAGAGAATGCTGGGAAGAAGAAAGGAGTCACCAGCCAGATGTAGAGGGAGCAAGACATGCAGGAGGACAGGCAAATGTGACAACACATAGATAAATAGAAATGGGTTAATTTAAGTTAGAAATAAGAATTAGTGGGATAAACCTAAGGTATGGGCCGAGCTTTCATAACTAATAACAAGTTTCTGTGTGGTTATTTGGGAACTGGCTGGTGGGACAGAGAAAGATTAACTACAGCTTCATAAATTATCCCTACTCAAAATGCCATTTGCTGAGGAATACAAATTCAAACATGTCTCAGTCTGAGGTCTGTGTGGTTTGTATACTGTTAAACTGCTGCACTGCTCTATTTTCACCAAATGCAAAAGTTCCTACTATATTCAAAATGGGCAACATGTGCTAGCCCCTTGATGTCTCTCATCTCAGCTGTTTACAATTGCCATGTCTTCCTCAGTAGCTCTGGAGAATAAATATCACATTACCATGGTCACGGACATGAGCAAGAGCTGGCCTTCTGAGAAGAGGTTAACCAAAGGGAAACAAGTGAAACGCCTGAAATCTCCAAATGTACAAAACTCGTGGACTCCAGTTTTCTATGCCATCTATCACAGTCATAAAACACCAATTAGTTCCTGACAAGAGGTAGAAGGCTGACAGCCCACCAAATAGAATAACTGGGTCTGGCACTTATCCCTTGCCTCAGTTTTAAATATTTTGTCAAGATGAACTGTTTATTCATAAATGTGAGACACGGAAGTCACCCACTACTGTCAAACCGTGCCTCTGCATCCAGAACTGTTTCATGAAGCAATGCTCAGTACACAGATGCTCAAAACTGTTAGAACCTCCTGAAGGACTTTCCTGAATATGAAGCAACTTGATTTCTTCTAATTTTTGTCCAAAGTTTACTTTGTTAGATATTAAAATAGCACCACCTACCTGTTTTCTATGTTCTATTTGCTTGGAATACCTTTTGCTATCCTTTTACCTAAGGCTCAACTTGTCTTTGCACCTAAGGTACACTTTTTTACAGAGAAGAAATAAATAGGTACTGTTTTAATCCAATATTCTAGCTTTTGTCTTCAAAAAATTTTTGTTAGTTAGTTTTGTTTCCAAGGGTATGTGTTCATGCATGCAGATGTGTGGAGGTCAGACGATAACTTTCAGGACTTGATGCTCTCCTTCTACCATGTGGTCCACAGAGCTCAGAGCTGGGTTGCCAGGTTTGGTGGCTTTCAGAATGGCAACTATTAGAATAACGTGCATTATGAGTCAGAGGGTTCTTAGCATGGCCAGCATATGGTCAAGTATATGATTCACTTGGACAAGTAGCCACTGATGGAAACCTTTGAATAGTTAATAGTTAATATGTAGAAATAAGAAACACATTACCTCTGAATCAAAATCCATTAACAAAACTATCTTATCCTTGATGGAGCTGAAAAGATTATGCTTGTGTATCAGCTGGAAAACATCTTTATGTCTTAACGTTAAGTATATTTCCAGAGCATTGCCATAGTTTTTGTCATAGGTGTACCTGGCAATAAAAATAATATTCATTAACAGTTATAATTAAAATACAGAGATTATGTTTCATAATATTAAAGACTGAAATGGTTGTTCAAAGAGTTAACATTACTATAGGAAGTATTCGCTGAGATTTAAAAACACCTGGTTTCTATGTACTCTTTCTCAGAACCATGCCTTTTCTCTCACCAAATCTGCAAAAATGCATATTACCCAAGTAATAAATGTCTCCTCTTCTGGGCTCGGCCTTAAAGGTTTTCTAGAAATCGATATTCCAAACAGTGAATTTGTGGTCCAGAATAAAGGAGATATTCCTCTTAAGTAAAAGAAGAATCAGTCTGAATTCTTATAAACCGTGTTGGGCCGACCAATGAGACATATTCCAGTTCATCTGCAGGGGCTGTGTAAAGCTGAGACTGACTTTTCCACTGAGGAAAGCCAGCTGGACAGAAAGCATCCTGCTGTTCACCAGTAATAGTGCTACAAATTCCAAGGGAAATCCAGGAAAATGCTTCTGCAAGAAAACAATGAGTGCTCTAATTTAGAATTTCACAATCACGACTTCATCTGTGCCAAGTCATTGTGGTCCTGATGTCCAGGGCATCATGGGTCCTTTAGTCAGACTTTGACAAAGATGATGAGCGAGGGAAATCTAGGCTTTGTGGGTGCTAAGGAAGGGATGCACCAAGCTTTCCTTCTTGGATTGCTTATGGTTTACCATTTGGTGCCCTACACTGAGGCTCCTTGAGGGTCTAGCTTATCACTTTGTCTCAGACATGGCAAAAAGTCAGATGGAAGTGCCCAATAAAGGGAAATATTCTTCAAACTTCCCTTGCTGAGCCCAACTTTAAAGTTTGAAGTATCCCTATAATAAAATGTGGCCTGTAACTGCACAGAGAGACTGTCATTCAGAAAGAGCACAGGCTTGCAGACTGAAGAATAACAGAATCCAGAGGCTGGCTCACTGGAGAGCCCGAGGGACTCTTGTACCCTTCCATCTCCTCACCAGGGCCCACACTACTCCACTACTCTGGAGAATCACATGATACTGCAGCTTGACACATTCATGTTCTGTTATTCACTGGAGACTTAGAGGTGTCCAATAAAGAGTGAGATAGGAAAATGAAAGGCACCCTCCCCATTCTGAGACTGCAAGAACTAAAACATACTCACAGTTCTGCCAGTGTTTTTAATAAGGTCTTGTTCTGACTGTCCTTCTTCAGGTGGTCTCGAACTGCTTGAACGATCACGGAATTGTTATACAGGTCTCCAGGCCACTCTCTGATCAACGTGGCAAAGCCCTAACCAAAGGAAGACACTGCATAGCGTGATACTGTGATGATTGCATTTGGGTTTGAATCCAGTCTCTTGCTCTTTCCCCTCTCCCCAGTACAGAAACTTAGTGAGTCACAAGAGCTCTTTCAGAGGGGTCCAGTCCCCTGTCTATGAGGAAGGAATGCTAAGCAACCTCTGGCTTTTCCCACCTCTCTATCAGCCATCATGCCTATGCAATGAAGTTTCCATAAATGCCTAATAAATATGCCAAGGTTCAGAAAGCTTCCTGACTGGCAAAAAGGAAGAAAAGAAAGCTGCAAAGCTGACACTCCAGATAACTGGTTCCCTAGTCCTGAGGACAGGTGCGGATGGGTCTCATTGTGCTACCCAAACTTACAATCTCCTGCCTCAGCTTTCTAACTGATTACATGTGTACAGTACTAGGCTTAGGGTTTTTCATTTGTTTTTGTTTTTAGCAACCTACTCTATTAGCAGCACAGAATTTTTAAAGGAATAACTTTGGCAAACAGTTCCTATGGGACACTGCTGCTTCATTCATTACATGACCACTTAAAATTAAACCTAAAGATGAGAAAAATAAAAAGTAATATTTAAATGATTTATATAGTTTCATGACAATAAAAATTATTGCTAATTTTTTCAAAAGTATTGATGAGGCAGACATGACAATAACGCTGGAAAAAGTCTCCAAGCCCAAAAGTCAAAGCAGGTTGATTTCCTTCAGCCACAGTGAGACGTTTCCTAGCCTGGACATGAGTTGGTAGAATAATTTTGATGATATAATTTAAACCACTTTTATATCAAAGCTTTATGACACCAATGTGAAAAGACAAAAAAGTCAAATTTCTAGATTTATAACACACACGAAGAACTATCGATGATCGTGTAAGCATTCCTTACCTCATAATCACTTTCCAAAAATTCATGCAAGATCATTTCATAGATGAGTGGTTTCAGGACTGGGTCACCTCTTGGTAAATATGGACTGATTGCCTAGGAAGGAAGGAGAGAGTCCTTTTAGGAATGGTACAACAACTGCATCCCAAACATGCAGACCATATAAAAGTATAGTTACAACCTTAAAAATGTACGGTATCTACATTAACGGGAGTCATTTTAAGATTTGCAAGAGACTTGTCTCTTGAGGGGATCCCAGGCGTTCATAGGGATGTCCCAGCTAGATACTTGGGCAGCAGAGGAGTGGGTGCCTGAACTGAACTTGTCCCATAGTTACTTTGTTGAATAT